>NC_069457.1:10650643-10681533 GCF_026875155.1 Cherax quadricarinatus
GGAGATATGGTTTTGCAAAAACTACCTGGAGGGACAGCTAAATGCTGTTTACGACGGGGGGGGAAGGGAAAGATGTGCGAGGGGTGAGGTGGATGGTTTAAGGAGTGAGGATTGAAGGACTGCATAATGAAAAGTTTAAAGCGATTGAGTTAGGGCGGATTAGAGGAGGTGTTAAAAAAAACGCGTGATCGAACCCAACAGGTTATGTCCTGAGAAATTTAGGGAAAGGCAGATGGTGGACTACCATAGCGCATCTTCTAGGTTGGTCGCTATGGGGGGGAGGTATATGTGGTGGGTCAAGGTCTTACTGATACCGATGATAATCGTGTTATGCCCTGAATTATTGGGTTTACTAAAGGGATGAAAAAATGGAGGAGAACAAGGAAGTAGTCAGTAGGAGGTAGTTGGGGTTTATAGCAGAATACTTATTAGTATATAGGGACTAGGAGGCACAGGTAAAAGCGGAGGTAGTATTAGTGAGGAGGATGGTGTGGGGAGGCGGTTTAAATACCAGTATAGTTAAGTTTTGTTCCGACTAAAAATTCTATATCTTGTTTTAAATTTGGAAGCTTTAACATTTTATATAATTCATTCAATTATTGTACCACGAATATCTTCAGTGTCTCTTTGGCACTTCTGCATTGGTTCTTGAGTGCTTCATTTCATTTGTTTAGTAAGGTAGATTTACTGTCAGTCTATTAAATAAATTTATACAATCTGATGCTAGATTTTGGATAAAACCTTACAAGGTACCTTGAGCTTGAACAAAGGTTTTTTACATAACTCGAACAGTTATGCAAGTGTATTTTGGGGATCTGAAATTTACTAAACTAATTTACTGTTAAGGCTTACTCAGTCCTGTAACAACTTTAGACAAGTATTAACTCAGGCAGGCTCCTCAGGAAGATTAAATGAATAGAAAAAAGAAAATAATTCAAAGATACACTTTATCTTATATAAATAAAATAAAACATGAAAGGTTATCCCATTTGAAAAAAAATGAAAAGAAATAATAATACATTGAACTCAATGCTAATATCTACAAGGGTGTCCTGGTGTTGGTGACACGAAATCGTAGCCGTTTGCTGGATGGGTGGGTGGGGGGGGTGCTGGGGGGAGGTCGCAGGTGTTTACCATCCACTGGCTAGTTCTTCACAGTATATACCAGCGAGTAATCGCTCCCGATGACAGGAAAGCAGGTTTCTTACGCGCTGTAATGATGTGGGGTTTACGTCCTGCAATTTCATATAGGGGCACAGTAGTTCAATACCAAATGGGAAGTCTCCAGGACGTTATTCCCTTCTGTTCTGCTCGTTGATTGACAACAGTGACTCGGTCATCCAAGCTGAAAAGAGACTAGGTTATCCCCACGCTTAAATAATACTCTCCATGGCAGTGTATATTACTTATGTTAGAAATTTTAGCATACAAAAGTACAAAAAATAAAGAGCAGTAATGCCAAGCCACTATATTGCATAGCAAAATACGGGCTGGCTTAAAATTAATTATATAAGATTAACTTAAGAGCCATGATGAAATCAGTCATAAAACTATTAAACAGAAACTACTAAAGCACCAGTGAGTATTACAAAGACAGGTCCTAATGGTTGCATGCCATTGTTGTACATTTCAGTATAATGGAGTATTCTGTTAAGTATGTATTTAAAAAATAAAAAAGTTAGGTTTACCATCTGATAATTTTTGAGTAACCTAGGATATACATATTTATATAGTTTGTTATTCAGTATTTTATTGGTTTTGAGTAAGTGAACTTGAGAACAAGTTTGAATTTATAAACATGTAATTTTACTATTACAAGGTAATGCATAACAGATTTAAGGGCCTTTTTAATGTGGCATTGAGTTTTTGAGCAGTGTGAGAGTGGACACGAGGAACATCAAAGTGATCTGGTGCCTTGTGTTATGGTCATGAGCACTTTTGAGGTTGAGTGCAAGGAGATGTTTGCGGAGGGTTAATATCAGAGTTAAGTGTCTATGTATTAATAGTGCAGTAATAGCATGAATGTTTTTGTATGGCGAATAGGTTGAATGATTTTTGAATATTGGTGGCAGGTGTATGTTGCCTGTAGTGAGAGTTTGATACTAACTGCCGGAAGCCTTTTGTTGGGTAATTCGTGGTCCTAAGATGGTTAATTGTCGAGCCTCCATGCACAAATTCCATAAGTGAGATAGGGGTAAGTAAGAGTGATGAAGGGCCAGGAGGGCTGACTGTGAACATAGTACTGTAGTCATTGTAGTATGCCTACAGTCTTGAAATTTTCTTAAGAAATTTGCTTGTATATGTGGTATGAAATTTGAGTATATCAAGGTGGATTCCTAAAGAATTCATCCCTCTGTTAGCATTCTGATAGGTTGATATCCGTTTGAATTATGTTAAGAGGGACATCTGTAGCTCTGTTACCAAACTGAATAAAGAAGTTTTGGTCATGTCTTAGTGGTAAGTTTGTTAGTCCTCATCCAGGTAGATATCTTATGTAATTTCTGTAATTCAAAAAGACGGGGTGATTTATAACTACAGTCAACCGTAGATCAAGAACTGAAAGGGACTAAGTTATTACTGGTAAAATTGAAGCTTTTAACCAAAAACCCTACTAGAATACAAGCAGAATGTTACTTATAGTAACTGTTGGAGCTGTGAGTCGAGTGATTTATTATTTGAACCAGAGCCCCACAGTCCACTTTTCGAGGGGGGGGTTTAAAAAGAGGGAGGGGAAGGGATAGTAGGGAACTAGACTGACCCTACATTAACAAGCAGCCGCAATCAAACTATCACCTTTAGGGTGGGAGAACAGGGGGAAAAACGGGAGAGTGACTTAACCTACCTAACTATATGCCTGCAATGAAAACTAACGCACCCTCTTTCCCACGGCGCTGGTGTGAGCGTCACTGCTCCTGCTAGGCCCTAGCACACACCAAGATGACCCGTGGCAACCAACGTGAACTAGCTCGGGCCAAGAATGCTAAGAAGCAAAGTGAAGGGAAGAAGGGGCAAGCATCATCTTCAAAGGAAGGAAACAAGGGCCTAACCCTTGAAGCTCGCAAGCAACGAGATGCTGAAATTATGAGGCTAAAGCAACAAAAAGCTGCAGGCAAAAAAGAGGATGGTGGTACGAAGTAACTGCAAAGATTTGATAGATCTCTCTCTGCCAAGCTGCTCCTGATGGTGTGAATTGGTTCACCATTTTTTCTAAGACAATTATATAACGAGTTTTGAATAGTGAGCAGCTTTTTTCAGCATGGATAAGGTTTCTTCTTACTATTTTAAGAAAATGTAAGGTCCATCACGTGTAGAACTGAAAGAAGCTAAGCTCTAAAATGGATAAATAGTGACAAGTGGAAAGATTGCAGATTCGTGAAACCACACAAATTAGCACTTTAAGATGGATTTGTAGTTAGCTTGTAGCGCAACATAATGGATTTCGTGTATTATTTGTCTCTTTTACTAACCAGTGAATGGATTATCCTCAATCTATCTAACCTCATGGTATTGATTTTTTTTTTTTTTTTTTTTTTTTTTTAAATTCATACATGTATATTCAATTCTAGCCAATTCACATAGTTAGTACTGAAGATCATACCGTACATCTGGCCAAGATACACATTGCCATGGGATTACAAGATTAATCTACAAGAGAAATCTGAATTGCATTATGCCTGGAGCATGCCAAATTGAACAATTAATACGCCAATAACATGAATCTCTACGTCAACTTGACTGGCAGCTGATTATTGTGTGTTACTGAATAACATTCCATAACAGGATACACATTGGATACGAATCTAACCTATAATTAACATTCGCTGCCTGACCAACGGTGCGAGAGAGGTTTGTGCGCTGCAGCCCCACTGCTGTTTCAGGCCCGAAGGCCTTTTTAAATAAACCCTCAGTTCGTCACAACCATGAGAAGTGAGACAGTGCGCTGCTCATTTACCAACATGCTCTGCAGAGCTACAGACGCAATCAACACTGTTTGCGTATGAGAGTTGAACACCGTGGGGCTGTCACTGGACCACGGATGGACTTTGTTACTACCGGCGATTATCCGTGATACCTACGGGAACGCAAATGAAGAATATGTGTGTAGCACTTAATGGGACGACACGTGATCTTCGTTAAAATGACGTCAGCAAAGTTTATGAAGACGGTGGGGACAAGTATCAAGAGACCATTATTAGAGCCGACCCAATTCAGCAGTACAGTACGTCTACATGATGTATCACGAAAACTACACATGGGTTAAAATAAGGAATTGCCTTTTGAGGCGAATGAATTTGTTATAAAAGTAACTAACGTATTTATGGTACGGTTCATATGGCCTCTGCAGTCGTGGGGGGGGCCGCTTGGACCTTATGCTGGAAGTTTGGAGGGAACAAAATTCAGTCAAAAATGACCTTACGCCATCCCATACCCGTACCTATATTATGTTGCAGAGCATTTCGAACTCAGGTATACTGTAACATATGCGGGCAACGTCGTACGTGTCGGCTGTGTGGATCGTATGACCACATAGGAGCGGCACAGAGTGTGATAAGCGACGTAGGAATCTTCCCAAATAATCGCAAACAGCAACAACCGGAAGAAGTACGAGGAAGTGGAGTGAACGAGAAACAGTCTTATTCTCACCACCTCACGAGACAACGGAACATCTGGAGTGAAAGAGGTAGAAAAAGCGCAGGAGAAGGCTTTGGGAGGATGCAAACACGAGAAGAATCACATCACTGATATCTAAATAAAGTATTTGAAGAGACCTGGCTCCACTATAGGGACGAGGATGTAGCGGCGTCTTAGAGAATGCATTGGATGTATTGTAGACGAGTCGATCGTCAAACCGTGTGGAGGAACCAGGTTGCAAATTTGGGATCGTTGAGCATCATGTGATGCTAGGATGAAAGCATTGATCTGGGGTGTCCCATGGCATGATGTAAATATAGCAGAATGAGGAGCATCATGAAGCTACCTAAAGAAAATCCCAATGCCAGGTGAGGTTGGACGGAAAGCAACTGCACCTCCACCAGACTCAGACGAGACGTGTTCTACTCCCTGCCCAATAGGCCAGGAAAAGTCTTCTGGGGTGGCGGATGTACCTAGTAGAACGGGGGAAACAATTGAATCCACGAAACAAGAGTTTATCAAGGTGATTCCCAAAAAAGGGAGAGGGATAGGAGGTGTAAAATGTATAAGTGAAAAGTCTATACCTAGAACCAAAGAAAATCCCATTAATTGACTTTAAAGGTTTGACAATAAATATTAACGGTTTGAGATCTGAGGCGGAAGCGAAAGTGGTTTAATGAATTTTTGGTGAGCGTTCTAGATTGGATGTGGTATTTAATCCAAGAACACAATGACAGAATTGAGATATGAAGTTTGGAATTAGATGGTTTACGATGTGTATGGAATATGCGACGAGGGTTAAAAGGGATGCGTCGCCATCTGGTCAAGAAAATATCCCGTTTGTAGTACCCATAATGTGAAAGGGGGAGGGAAGAGTGATTAAGGGTGGATGGTTTAGGGTAGAGTACATATAAGTTTTGTAGGTGTATATGGCCCGGCCGAGGGAGATGCAACCTTAAAACTCAATTTTGTACAAGATGTATTAGTATATCATCTACGTATTTACCAAATGAGCGTAATAGGGGGATACTGGAATTGTGTATAATACCGACGAAAAGATGTGAGCCTCGCGGAGCGGGTTGTTGCTTGGGTCCTGGGAGATTTATTGACGCTGTGGGTTAATGGATGTGTGTGGGGGGTGGCAATGTGGAGCATACTTTCATTAGACGAGATAATGCGTCGAGATTAGAAGAATGTACGTGTCTAGTCTGTTACAAGTGCGTGAGAGTGAGTGTGATAAATGTGGTTTTAGTATGGATCAAAGAGGAGTGTAATGGATTAGATATTGAGGGTGCCTAGAAGGGGTTCCGTCATTTGAAATTAAATGTAAAGTTTATTGAATGAGAGAGGTAAGTGCGTTTGTCTTTTGGGCATATGTTGGAACGCCTATGTGGTTGAAGCATCCTGAGATGTGGCTTTGGTTAATGGTGGGAAGAATGATAGCCAAAAGCGAATAAGGAATTTTATATTAGTCAGGGAGTAGATATATCATTACAGTATGGTTTCCACGATATTTAAGGGCAGTTGCGCGACTGCATGTACAAAGCGAATGCTAATTATCCTTTACAGAAATTGAACGAATTAAGGAGCACTACGTAAATTTACAAAACGAAAGGTTTGATGGGGAAAAGGGGCGTAAGGAGTGGAATCGAAGAGTTTGTGGAGGGAGATCGGCCAGATCGTCGTGGTGTGTTCTAGGAATCAACACAGACGGTCGGTCAAAGCAAAAGAGGAGTTTAATGAGGGTTGAATGTCCGCTAGGTAGCAGGGGTATAGATAATCAGGGTTACGACGAACGGAGGGTATGAATGGGTATATTGATGCTTGGGTTAAAGGGGGGGAAAACCAAAGGGGTTTGGAATAATGGAAATTGCATTGGCAGTCAATCGGTAGGTTTGTGCGTTTGTGAGCTGGAAGGAGCATGATCGTTTGATGTTGGGAGGGCCGATAACGGAAGTGTGAGACTGGGCGTGCATTATTCTGGGGCGCAATTGGGTAAGGCGCCAGAATAGATTGGGTTGCCCCAGCGACTTTTATATTCAAAAGTGGAACCGTTTTTAAAGGGTTTTTTGGTACGTTTTATTCAATATCATGAAGTCGGATGGGGTTTTAGGGGAACAACAAAGGTTGGCGCTGTGGACCGTCCTAGTTCCTAAAGGCGGCCATTAACGGTATAAAGATTATCGTGCAATCTCGTTATTATGTGGGGACTATAAAATTTTTGGAAGGATCTTGGCCCAACAGAATAAAAAAAGTCCTGGGCAAAGTGATTGACGAGGGACAATAGGGTGCCGGGCAGGTCTTGTATGAAGGACACGGTATGATTAGAAGTTTTATTGAAGAAAGAGAGTCATGAGAATTGGGAGATGGGGGGTGATGGCGTATAGATTAGGGAGCGGCATATGAGAGTGTGGAACGAGGGAGACGTTATGGAAGATAATGAGAATGGGCAGGGGTTTGGGGGCGGAAATTATATCAGGGCCTAATTAATGTCTCAAGAGGCAATCTTGCGGTGTGCAGGTGAATGGGAGGTCTTGGAGATCGATTCAGTCAGATGGGAAGGGGTTTTGCGTCAAGGTTATTCCCCTTTCAGTCACAAATTTTTTTTTTTGCTGTTTTCAAGACCCCCCTTTTATAGATGGGATAAGGGTTTTATATGGAAGCAAATTGGGATGAGTAATGTAAGGGTGGGGGAGCTGGGCCTTGTTGGATATGTCGACGAACACTGACGGATTTTGGTGAGAGAAAACATGGATTTTTATTCGGGTAGAAAAGTTAGTGAAAGTTTTGAAAGGCTACTGGCATGACGAACAACATGAGGAAAACAAAGTAATATGAATCTGAAAAGGTCGCGGGAGGAAGGAAATGTTATGCTGAAAGGTGGGAAAGGGTGGACCAAATAAAGATAAAGTGGGATCGTTTATGTAATGATATCAGTCAGCACAACAAATAAATTCCGTGAGTATCGTTGATAGTGTTCCTAAAGGCGTCTTAGTGGGTTTAGAGCTGCTAATTTAAGTTTGCAACCAAAGGGATTGATAACAACGAAATGTGCTATTATATAGTAAACTATGGCATGTTACGGTAATATTTCCGTTACTTCGTTGTGAATTAAAAAGTTACAAAAAAGTGTTTTTAGATTCATTTGGGGAACAGGGAGCGAATGGTTAAGTAAGCGTTTGCACACCTCCCGGTTGCCGTGAGGGCTGGGTCTTATAGATGTCGAAAAGCAGGAACATAAGTATGTATTTAAAACATAGTTTATAAGCGGGAGGGAGGGCGAAGAGAAGACGGTCCCTTCATAGGATACATCAGGAATGCGCGGTGTTTGGGGGTCGGGAGTTCATGATAGGTGAGGCAAATGTTACGGGTTCATCATAAACGTGAGGGAACACTCACAAATAAAATTGGAGAAATCTTGAAGGGCAGATGGTAAGGCTCAGTAGCGGCGGTGAAGGAGTTTATCCGATGTATGATTGGCATAATAATTGGGGCTTTAAAAAATATTGCGTTTTAAAACTAAGTAAGAGAAGTTAAGTATAGGGATTTTTACAATGAATCTGCCGTCGATGAATGGTTTATATTCTATAAGAGAATACGAGAGATGGGAATGCAGGATTGTGGAGATTGCGACTATTTAATCATAACGGTGGTATTTATTTGCGATTGTATTGAACTTAAAAGGGTTTTGGGATGAGGGTAAGAGTTTTTAAGTGTTAGTGGGGGGGGAGGGGGTTTGCAGGTTTTGAGGGTTTTAAGTATAGATATAACTGGGTGAATAAAAGGGTTGAGATGCGATTTGGTATATGATTACGGATTATATATACAGATGTGGGCTATCTGAGGGAGCGGACGTGCGTGCAAGAATTACTGCATGCAGCAGCAAACTTTTTATAGGACACAGTTGTAGAAATCAAGGGGAGTCTGGAGGAGATGGGAGAGAGATTTAATGAGGTGTTAACGAAATTTCACATTATGGGATTTATGGATTTGCAAAATGGGTAAAGGGATACGACGGGCTATTTTCCTAGAACTTGGTGTGTGAGCCGCATGGAGAGCTGTTTATAATGGATGTTATAAATGAGTTTTTGATATCTAGAGCAGTAGGGTTTTATTTTATTTTTTTTTTTTGGTTTTTTTTTTTTTTTTTTTTTTTTTTTGTCTTTGTTTTTTTTTTTTTTTTTTTTTTTTTTTTTTTTTTTTTTTTTATTTTTTTTTTTTTTTTTTTTTTTTTTTTTTTTATTTTTTGTTTTTTTTTTTTTTTTTTTTTTTTTTTTTTTTTTTTGTTTTTTTTTTTTTTTTTTTTTTTTTTTTTTTATTGTTTTTTCTTTTTTCTTTTTTTTTTTTTTTTTTTTTTTTTTGTTTTTTTTTTTATTTTTTTTTTGTTTTTATTTTTTTTTTTTTTTTTTTTTTTTTTTTTTTTTTTTTTTTTTTTTTTTTTTTTTTTTTATTTACCCCCGAGGTTTTCAAGAACTACACAATTATACATTGAGGAAGGTGTATTAATCAGCACATACACGATTGCATATTTTTATCAGATAAATCATTTCAGGACTTTATGATGAAAATTTCTATGAAGACCTCAATATGTGCATAGTAGTCTTTACAGTTTTGATTCAATTGTAAGAGGTAAAAGAAGAGTTTCCTAGCGTATAGCAATTGATTTTTATTTGTTATATTTTATGCTGTGTTACAGTGTGCTTTTCAGTAATATTATATGACAATGTAACTAGTTTTTGCATTATTTTTCTTGTTTTGCTGAGATGTAAAATATGCATATCGTAGTTTTGTTTGTTTATATTGGATGATTTATTGGTGACTTTTAGTATTATCCCGTTTCCTTCTTTGAATAGTAAAATACCAAAGTAAGATAAGATCTCGTATAATCGCCAATATTAATGTATTTGAGTATCGTGGTGCTCTGGTAAGCACCTAGACTTAGAATTAGTCTTGCATACGTTTGCTTGACAAGGCAGAAACTTCACCTAGTAATGTGCCTGAGATGTAGTCTCATGTAGTGTAAAGTGTGTGCGTGTGTGTATGTCATGTGCGTGTTTGTTTTGTTTTATTTTTATTTTTTTTTTTTATCTCGTTTATTTGTACAATCTTCATAATTTCCAGTGTTTGATGTTTGGTAATATGTAACCTTTAGAGATGTTTCTTTAACAAATAAATGCAAAACCACTGTAATGTATAGTGTTGTGGTGAGTGCTAATTATCACTGTTAATATACGGTGTGTTTGTGTGAGTGTAATAATACCCAATGTAACATAACAGAGTGTGGTGGTGTGATGTGAATTACCACTGTACAGTATGGTGTCGTTTATTAGGTCTCGTTAAGTGCGATTCTAGCTGCAGTAATCTTTTGTCGTGTATGCTTTTAATATAATTCTGTCATTGTATCGCACTGTTTTTAAATAAAATATAAAAAAAAAAAACTATAATGGAAGTAATCATCACAATCACTACATAACATGCCCACATTGCGATGCATTGGCGACACTTAAACATTTCAAATATCTTCTCTCAAAAACTTATGTAATCAACGTTAGCTGTAGCAGTGAACCTTCCTGAAAAATTTTCACATTGCAAGGTTTAAGAATACAAATTTTCCACACAAATTCTCAACTAAAATCGGTCGATCAGTCAAAAACTTTAAGCTTGGCACACGTCATATTCAAATAACATTAAAATATTCCCAAAATAAAATACCCATATACCAAAAATAAAATGACCCAGTTGTCAATTGTTTTTAATTCAAAGAGTAAATGTATTATAACCAAACATGGAATCAATACCAGTGATAATGCCTATTCCCTTTATTTACAATAAAAGAATTATGTAATTCAAGCACAAACTGCTTGAATGGTTAACATGAAACCAGGTTATTTTGCATTGCTTTTTTTTTTGTTACAGTTTTCCTAACTTCTCTACTCAAATGCATTTGAAAGTTTACATTCTCCAACATCCAATGACAAGCTAGCCAACTGCTCCTCCAATGTAGTGTTTGTCCAACAGTGCAGAACAAGTGATAAACATTTTTCTTTGTCTAACAATGATCTCATCATCTCTAAACTGGGGCTTGAGCAGTCATCTAAAATACCTGTTCCATCTACTGAAGTAAATCTCCACCGAGGTATTCCAGATGCTCTTCCTAAGTACAGCCAAGTATGATATGGTACAACAACATGTACTTTTGGTAGAGGGAACCATTGTAGGTTACCAGCACAGCAAGGGTGTAGGCTCCCATCTCTGGCGCAAACCAGCCAGTCCCCACAGGAAAGCCTGGAAGTTGACATTTCAGAATATTACCTGATCTAGGCCATCACATGTTGGTGCCCCCAATAGAGCAAGACATATGGTGCTCACCCACAGCAGGTTCCTCAAGAAAACTGGATAAACAGCCTGATGATCATAAATGGTGCCAATTGAAAGAGCCATACAAACCATTCATTAATTAGTACATGTGGACAATATAAACCCATATCATCACACTGCTGACCATCATCTCTTCGGGCATTGCCCAAGACGTTCGTTGCCAAGGTAAAACAGAATGCCACTACATAGCGACCAGGCCCTCAGCAATTATCTTCACTCCACAACCTTCAGGAGGAAAAACTCTTCCAAGTGCACTTGTTGATATAATCAGATACTTCATCCAGGAAAGAGCTGCGATGCCTGGGAAACCACCACCAATGTCTACAGATTTGGGGTAAATCCCAAGCTTCATCTTGTCTCAAAACTTGTTTAGAACAGGCTGAGCAAAGGCACGATGAAATACTGCAGTTCACGAACTGCCTGACCAGACATGAAAGGATACTCCCACAATGTTCAGAATCCATGTTCTAGCTGTTGCCCAGAGTCACACCAGCATCTTCTGGAAGCACTCCAAATTTTTAACCCAGTGGGGGCACGAAACTTTAGCAGCATCGCAACGAAGTTCGCAGAACGAGCTTAGCACTGGAAAGTATGCACTTTACTTTAAGAAGTACAGACTCATTAATACAAATGTCATCTTAGTGGGATGTTGAATTTGGCTGCTTGGCCGTATGTGGGACACAGCATGCATGGGTGGGCAAAGATGATTCGTGAAGGATCCACTCCCAACTGCAACACCTTCTGCATCTCTAGCCTTTGAGGCACAATCGAATCCAATTCCTAAAGCAGCTAAAATCTCCCGACAGATGGATCGTCGTTGCATTTAACCGCATAAAAGGGATCAACACTGGCATCTTCAGCTTCCAAAATTTATCTTTTGTACGATATCTCCAACATCCAAAACATAAATGGGTCCTCTTTCCAGATCTCGAGCAAGCTCTTTTAATAATGTCCATAATATCTCTTCATTCTAGATATGAGCTGACCCACTGAAGAAGTTGAGCACTCCACTTTTCATTGTCCAACAAGGTCGAGGTAAAACTGATGCTTTAAAATGCTTTTCAGTAGATTTTACCAGCAAGTTTTCTCATTGTATTTCTGTAACCCCAACGGAAATGTGTATCAGCCTTTGAGTTACGGCCTGCTGAGCCTCAGAATGAAGACACACAGTGGACCTACAGAACCACGCGGCAAACCGTAAAGGTGTGAATCTCCAGTTGCCACCCGTACAGAGTATAGGAGTGACTGGTCAGACGGGTCCCGAAGTATTCGTCCCAAGGGTGTTTGTTTCCCCATTTATCATGACAAACCGCCATACAGGGTAATCTTGCTTTCCCAATAACCGTCAGTAAATGATGGAGGCTGATTAACTTCTCCAGATTCCATGCATGGAAATAAATAAATCTGAGCCTCTCCATCAGAGAACTGCTACTTCTCGAGTCTTCAAATCGCCGGGTAACTTGATGCAAGTAAAAGTAATCAACGTTTCGTATGTGCTCAGAAACCTGTTGTTGCATCTCAAAACAAGTTACTGACCAACACAGCAAGCAACGTTATTGACACTATGTCCAGCCTCTACCATGATGGATCTGGGTACACCCCCCACCACTATATACAACGGGGAGTGAGCCCGTTCCATCGTACTAGGACCACCAACTCGTGACAGTAAAAATCAAAGAAATCGTGCCGTAGAGCCAGAATAAAACGTTTAACAACAAGCGAAGCATACACGACCACACCTGTGGGAGCCGGGAAGTGTATGTATTTGAATTGGGAGTGAGTTTTAATTTTGTTCTCCATATTCCTCAATTACTAATATTCTAAATGTTTTGTCAATATTTACTTTTTAAAAAAATGTAATTAATTTACATTAAGGGAATAAACCAGTTAATGTAATTGTTTTTGGCTCATGATTTATAAATCCATCAATGTAAAGTAGGACCCTTTTCATGATATGGATATAAATTTTCATGTAATTGAATATATTTGATGTCTCTCGACCCGTCCGGGATAGAGGACGCACGACCGAGTAAGCTACAATGCCCTGCCCTCTGGTGGATGACCTTTATTAGCAACTAGAAGACAAAAATGGCGTGACCGGAGAGCGGGACAGAGGATTAAACCCTGTTTGTAATACAGCAATAAACTGGCACACGTTACTGTAACAACGACGAAGCATACAATGCTTTGCTGCACATGCCTAGCCAGCTATCATCCGGTGACGCCTGATGTGTCCCCAACAGGAAGTTTATGGTGTTTATTGCCTTAAATGGTATGAACAGAAAAACCGGATTTCCTGAAACTGAATCATTTACCCCTGACCGGATACCGGCGTCCTATACGACACAGACTTGTTGTGACGGAGTACACATGAGAGTGAAGGCGAACAGTAGAACCCGGCAGTGGATGGTTGTTCTGCATGACTGTATCCAGTTACTTACACATGGGTGAAGTTGAGAAATGTCCTTTCGATGTTCGTTTTCGAGGTTTCCGAGCGACCCGGCGTGTAGTAAAAGCAGGCGGGTATTTAATTATCCCAGTAACTGAACTACGGTATCAAAAAAAACAAAGTGTCCGCAATTCGGGCAACGCGAGGAGTATGGACAAGGGGCCATATAAGGGAAGACCGAGGGTTCTTATAACCCCTCAAAAATGGAACGTTGTCTAGGGCCCATACCGTCCAATGTCCTGCTGGAGTACGTCGATGGGACTGCAAAGTCGTTGTTGGAACATTGTCTCATGCGTATAACAAACACTATGAATATGGATGGGATGGAACCCTATATGGTGGGTATAGTGTGTAATGGGTTGGGTAAAGATACTAAAGTAAAGGAAAACAAAATAGTGCCGCACGCTATTTGTATTATAAGTTATATGGGTGAACTAAGAACATGAACTAAGCCGGCCGAGAGAAAAAGAACCTTTGGGGTTGTCGCGACACAGTATAAAGCTCATATTACCATATGGCAGCTATAAGCAAACAGTTGTCCTAGAAAGGGCAGAAGTAAGTGCCAAATGAGAGCAGCCAACCAGGGCTTCTTCCTGGGTACGATTAGGCAGTAGGAGTTCAAGGGAGGCAAGGAGAGACCACAGAGACATATGTTTGAGATATGATGCCTGAAGTTGCGAGAGAGGTGTAATAATAGCAGTGAACGTGTTGAGAATGGAGCGAACAGAAGTAGAAACGGGAAGTAATCGAACTAGTTATTGTAAACCATACCCGGGCCACATACTTTAGGTTACCCTGTGTTAAAAAATAACCCTCTACATCTACCCCGGAGGTGACAGGCGGGGCCCCCCCCCCCCGGGCCCCGGGTTTCCCCCGGGGCCCCCCGCCCCCCCGCCTCCCCCCCCATCGCCCTGAGGGACAGGTGACGTGTTGAAGAGTCTAAACCCAGGAGAAAAAGCCTGCTGAAAAGTAGCGGTTCTTGCAGGAGTTTTTTTTTTTTTTTTTTTTTTCGAAGAGAAGGTGGCCGGGAGGAATTTGGGTCCTGAGAAGTCAAGTGAGATGGCAGAAGGCTGCAAAGGCCGGGCTGATGGGTATAGCGCAGCAGGATGATGACAGGTGAAGGGCGTGGGTTATGGTGAAAGGGTCCGACGAAGGAAAATGACAGAGGAGGGACAGAAGTGTGGTGGAAGTCCAATCAGGAGGAGGACGATGTTGAGCAATAGAGCAACGGGGTACGGGCAAGAAAGAGGAAGTAGATATGTGTGAGTGAGTAGATTTGAGAGCAAACGGTAACTGCAAAAGCAACAACTGCTAACTGTCTAAAACTCTCTGCTCTACTTCTGCGGGTTAACAGCGTATGAGCGGGAGTATGCAATAATAAAATATTTGACCTAGCAGACTTTATGTAAACAAAAATAAACCCAACCAAAAAACAACAAAAACATAATAAAACCCAAACAACCTGGGATAAAACAAAAACAAACTACACCTGGGCACGAGAACCCTCCCCCGTGGAAGAAGGACATATGGGACAAGAGGACTTGGGCACCTTCCCGCACGCTTGTCCTTTCGTCGGTTTGGTATTCCCCCCCCACCGAGACCCCTGGGTCCCGCAGCCCTATGTTGGAGTGGTTGGGGTGGTGCTACCGAGGCTAGGGGGGGGATGGACCTAGGGGGGGGTTCTATTTCCTAGGGGGGGTGTGAGTGTTTGGTTTGGGGGGGGTTGAGTAGTGTGGGGGGGGATGGTTGGGGTTGGTCCGAGTGGTGGGGGGAGGGGGTGTGGCCCGGCGGTTCAGGATTGCCCCGGATAAAGCCCCCCCCCTTGCACCCCCATTACACCTGAACCCATCTCCCTCCCCTTATTCCTATCGACCTCGCAACAAAACCCTTCTTTCCACTTTTGGGTTAACCCCCCCCCCCTACCCACTAAGCAGGCCACCAACCCCGAGAGTATCCCCCACCAACCTTGACCCTCACCGCAGGTGGAGTGCAACCCCACAATCGGTACCCCATGGATTGGTAACGCTATGGAAAAACCTCCCGTAAAGCATGAGTCAGTCTTATAAATAAGCAGGATCATCCACCAGCTTACGCGTTCCAAGCGAAAGCTAGGGAACACCCCTTATAGACACTACCAGTGCAAAATCCATTAACAAGGGCGGGTATCAGTACTGTAAGAGGAGACCAGCGCCATTGCGTGGACATGGGTGTGAGGCGAGGCGGTGGAGGGGGGATGGTTTTGAAAACGGAAGATGGGCACAGGGTTGGAAGGGGAGAGTATGTTATCACCAAAAAGTGCTATATGCCGCATGTAACAATGTTAAAAGGTCAAGTTGAATTTGTACTTGATGTATTAGATGAATTATATTTGCAGGTTACCTTCTATAACTGGTTAACCTGGAGGTGAACTGGAAACTGTGTGATTAGGTATGGGTGAAATGTGACCTGCCGAGGGGGGCAGTATGTGTTTTATGTGCGCTAAAAAGGATTTGTTTAAAGGTATGTGGGAGTTGTAATTTGGGTGGGTAAGGGGGGAGTAATGGGGAGGTGAGCACACCTCATTTCGTGGTAATTATGGGCGAGGTTAGATAGGATATATGTGATTCAGTGGGAATTTGGTGTGGAGAGCGTGAGGGCTTTATTGTGGAATGTCGTTTTTTCGGATCATCCGGGCGGTGAAATAGCTGATCTGGCGGGTGGATGGTAAATAAGTAACGCCTTTTATGCTGGGTATGGAAATTGAAAGTGAGGCTCTGCAAGGAGGGAGGGATGAAGGCTCATCCTTTTGAGGAATGGTGGAGACATTGCTGGGAGGGTAGATGGTGGGATTGATATGCTTGACCTGGGGTGGGGAGATTGCGGCAAAGACCAGCAATAGCAGAGTTTTTAGTAGGATAATGGAAAGGAACAGGCAAGGTGGAGATATGGTTTTGAAAAAACTCCCTGGAGGGACAGCTAAATGCTGTTTACGACGGGGGGGGAAGGGAAGATGTGCGAGGGGGGAGGTGGATGGTTTAAGGAGTAGGATTGAAGGATTGCATAATAAAAAGGTTTAATGCGATTAGAGTTAGGGCAGGATTAGAGGAGGGTGTTAAAGGGTGATCGACCATCAGGTTATGTCCTGAGAAAATTTAGGGAAAGGCAGATGGTGACTACCATAGCGCATCTAGTGGTCGCTGATGGGGGGGGAGGATATGTGGTGGGTCAAGGTCTTACTGATACAGATGATATTAGTGTTATGCTGATTATTGGTTTTAGGGAGAAATGGAGGAGGAACAAGGAAGTTGTCAGTGAGGAGGTATTGGGGTTATGCAGAATACTATTGTATTGGGACAAGAGGAACGGGAAATGCTGGAGGGTATATTAGTTAGGGGGAGGTGGGGGAGGCGGTTTACGGGATGAGTCAGGGTAAAACGCCCGGGCATTGATGGAAATACCGAATGATTTTTATAGAGTTTATTGGGAATGCATTAGGTATGGTTAGTGGAAGTCTTGAATATATGTGGAGCAGTGGGAGGAGGGGAAGACCCAGAAAACAGGGATGTGTGTGTTGGTGCCGAAGAAGAAGGATGGGAAAGTATTGAATGATTATAGAGCAATATCCTTAATGTGTGCAGATTATAAAATTTATGCTAAAATTCTGGGCAATAGGACTGAAGAAGGGTTCTAGGATCAGTGTACTTGGGGGACAGTTTTGGCATTCCGGGAAGAGTATGAGGGACGGGCATAGTACATATGGGATTTTATGAGGAACTGCACCGAGGGGGAATACTTGGAAATTTGATTGGGCTTAATGCGTATGATTGTGTGAATAGGGATTTCTTAAAAAGTTTGTTTGGAACAGTTGGGTTTGGGGGAGAAGGTGGTGAGATGGGTGCAAACCTTGTATGAGGGTAGCAGTTAGCAGGGTACAGGGTTAAAGGTAAGTTGGGGGGACCCAGTATGAGGAGAGAGGTTTGAGGCAGGGCTGTCCACTCTCTCAGTTATTGTTTGCCTGGTACAGGAACCATTTTATGGGCTGGTGGATGAGGTGATGAATGAACATGGGATTAGGGGGGGGGGCGGTGGGCAGGGGGGATGTTGGGTACGTAGATGATACTTTACTGTGTTGGTAGCTGAGGGAAGATTAAGGAAAGTTGGTGGGATCATTCAGTTTTTGGGGGATGCCCACGGGTATGAGAGTTAATTTTAATGAAGTCGAGACTTATTCGAGGTGGGGGATTGGGTGGAGGGGGGGCTTGGGGGAGGGTTTGGGATGGTCAGTAGTGGACAGAATTAAGGTTTGTGGAATATGTACATGGAGGATGTGCAGGAGAGTAGGAAGATAAATTCGGAATTAGTTACGAGCAGGGTTTTGGGTAGCTAGGTGGCTAGGGCTAGGGACGTAACATTACAGCAGAGAGTTTTAGTGGTCAAACTCTCTGGTTTACAGTAAGGTGTGTGGAGGGCCTGAGGGTGTTCCCTTTTAAGGGGGAAAGCAGAGGATATTGCAGAAATCCAGAGGAAGGTTCTAAGGTATGTGTGGGGGTTTGGGAGGGACATGGTTGTGAAGGAAGTTGGTGATGATGAACGGAGGGTGAGACGGGGGGTCTTGGCCTGAGTCTTGGGTATAGAGTAATGGCCTGTTATTATATTAAAACAAAGATATATCGGATGGGGGGAACAGGGGAGTCAGCGTAGTGTAGGGGTTATGGAGGATTGCACGAAGATGGTGGGTGGAAGGGATTTGCAGGTCTTGGGAGGATATGTGAGGGTTTTATTACATGTTAAAACAGGTGTGGTCCACGTTAAAGGTCAAACGAATGGTGGGTGCCGTGGTAGGCAAGGGTGTCTTACAGGGACTTGGCTGTAATATCCAACATATGACTGGATAAGCATATGAGGAAGTTTGGCTTGCTTAGAATAACAGCGGAGTGGTACGAGAGTTAGTATATCGTTTTCTGATGGGAATATGGCCTCTAGGGATGTGTTATATAAATGGGTCTTGTGAGAGAGGGACTCATGCTGGCATTGTGGGGGACATCGAAACGGCTTTTCATGCGTATATTTTTGTCCCTCTTTGGAGGGGGTGAGGTTATGGTGTTAAGAGTTATCGACTTTTGGGGGGGGGGGCAATTGGCTTCTACGGGCCTTAATGTTGGATGTAACTGGGGTGCCGGAGTGATGTGGTAGAGCCTTAATGTATGTTATGACGGATTATTTACATGTATCTTGGGGGATGAGGGGGTTTAGGGGAAGAGTTGAGATAAAAAAAGCGTTAGCAGGCGAAGATTTATAGAACATATGAGTAGAATAGGCAAGTCCTATGGTGGGAGGTGGGTACAGTTAGTTTTTTCGGAGGGTTTACCGGAATATCATGTGGGGTGGCCCTTCTCCTCATGAACCCAGGGGGCGGGCCAAAGGTTGGTCTCCTACCAGGCGACACTGAGGGGTGGGGTTGGTTTAGGCTTCTTTGTAGTGTGGATGGTGGGAGGGTTATGAATAGAGTGGAAGGGGAGAATGAGGATTTGGAATCTATGGGTTATGTTCACTGCATACAAAGATAACCTTAATTAAATACCATGATGACTAAACCTTGGGATTCTGGGTTTTGTAGAGCAGATGATGTTATGACAAGCAACACAAGTTAACTTGATCGTTGATTAACTTATGTTTGTGAAGTGCTGTGAACTGCACAGTTGCTTGTGGGAAAAATTTTCTGCTAGTTTATATATGAAATCAGGATCTTTGGCTTAGTCAATTTTATAATTCACATATAATGCACCTTTTTCTAAGTACCCTAATTCATGTTTTGTAATGATATATGAATTATAATGAATAGTGAGGTATTAGGTTAGGAGTGGACGTTTTATTGTGAGATGCCTTAATGGGGTTTCGTGAGATTGAAAAATGGTTTTGTTCAATGGTGTTTTGGGGGAAAAATAAGGATGGAACATGTACGAACTTGTATGTCAATTTTTTTTAATTTACTACTGTATGTGCATGAAAAAATTTTTTTTTCCTGATATAGCCCAGTAAATAACATTGATAATGGGGAAAAGGGGGGGGGTGTATGTGCCGGCACGAATAAGTGCGGCTTTTTTTTGGGCAAATGAAATTTATAATTATATGTAATTATTTGTTTATTTTTTATCTTTTAGATGTTTAAAAAAAAAAAAAAAAAAAAAAAAAAAAAAATCACAATGATGTACTATGTTTAAATGGGGAGAAAAGGTTTTTATGTCCTGTAATAGCAGTTTTGTACCTTTGTTAGGATTTTTTAGTTTTTTGGGGTTGATACTTGGTATATAATGTTATGTCTTTTACTTGGGGGGTTTTTCCTGCCCAGTTTTTATGTGGGGGTTTCTTGTGTATTCCAATAAAAAGTTTATTGGGGGCTTTGGTTTGCCTAATGTTTAAATTAATGTTCTTTCATTTTAATTTTTGTATGTTAAATAAATTTACTTGCACTTTGTGCAAGAGGTCAAATTTGACAGAGTTGTGGGGGATTTATGTGGAACGACATAAAATTTTGAGTTTTTGGTTTTTTGAATTTTTTTGTTGGGTGCTGGAGCTCCTCGCTCTTTTTATTTAAAGGGTTTCCTGCTTTTTCGGGAAGTTTATGTGTATTCTTTGTAATTTTATTGTAGGGTTTGGGGTTGCCTTTTTTTAAGTAATGTATAATTTTATCCTTCGTATGCTGTTTTTGTAGGTTTATTTCTGAGCGGGTGTTTCCTGTTCGTTTCATTGTTGGGTGTGGTATATTTTTTAATAAAAATATGAATGTAAACATTTGGTCATTGTATTTTCAAACGGTTAATAATTTTGTTCTTTTTTTTATTTATTTCTTGTACTGTGCCCTTTTTAAAATAAAAATATAAAAAAAAAAAAAAAAAATTGAAAAATTTGATTTATTTTAAAAATTGTTATTAAATTGCATCATAATTTTTAAGGAACTTTTTTTTTTTATAAGAGGAGCTTAGCCACCTTTTTGGCAAAATCTTTTAAACATAAACACAAACGGCATGGTGCCAGATAATTTGGGAAAATGGCAAATGTAAACCCTATTTTAAAAAACGGGGTGACAGGTCCTTACTTCGAACATAGCCCAATAAGAACCTCCATGGGGGGAAAATTTTATGGAATCAAAAATTCCCGGGGCAGTTCGTAGCCCCCTTGAAAAATAAATTAATAAAACGAATTCCAGCATGGTTTTACAAAGGGGCATTCCTGCCTTACGAATTTATTAACTTTTTTCACTAAGGTTTTGGGAGGTGATCATGGTAATGAATATGTATTGTGTATTGGACTTCAGAAGGCTTTTGAAGGGTCCCACATCAGAGACTATTGAGGGAAAATTAAACCCAAATGGAATAGGGGGAAAAAATTTTTTTCCGGGAAGAGGCTGGTTGAAAATAGGAGAAAGGGATTTTGCAAAAAATGGGGAGAAATCAAGTGGGGGTAGCGTCACGACGGTGTTCCACAGGGTCAGTTTGGGCCCCCTGCTGTTCACAATCTAATAAACGACTAGTGGGGCATAAGGCGCATCGGGAATTTGCCGATGACACCCAAAAAAAAGGGCCGTCGAATTCTTCTGACGAGGAATTCGAGCACTCCCGGAAGTTTGAATAGCTGATGCAGTGGGCGGAGAAGTGGGAGATGCAGTTTAATATAGACAATGCAAAGTTTTAATGTTGGCAGGACAAAAACCATGCCACAATAAACTAAATAATGAGATCTTAAAATTTCGGATTGCGAAAAAGATTTTTGGTTTCTGGTTACAGTAATCTGAAACCAAGACAACAGTGCATAAGTGTTGCAATAAAGCAATAGGGAAACCTTGGTTCATATCAAGAAGCATAAAAATAGGAGTCCTCAGGTTGTTCTTCAACTCTATACATCCCTTTGGGTTTGGTCATTTTGTTTTTCTGCACAGTTTTTGGTCACCGTATTCGAATGGATATAAATTCTGGAAAATGACAAAGGAGGTGACAAAGATGATCCCCTGTATCAGAAACCTTCCTTAGGATAATGAGGGCCCCGAAACTGCACTCTCTAGAAAGACGTAGAATTAGGGGGGAATGATTGAGGGTTTTTAAGTGGAAGACAGGAAAAAATAAAAGGGGTGTAAAAAGGGCTGAAAATTTTTCTCCAGAAGGACTGCGGGAATGGTTTTAAGTTGGAAAAATTCGATTCAGGGAAAGGGTATAGGAAAGTATGGTTTGGGAATAGGTTGGGTGAGTGGAACAAACTCCAAGTGTTATAGAGGCCCGAACGTTTTGTACTTTAAAAAAGGTTGGGTAAATAAATGATGATGTGGGTGGGTGGAGTTAAACCCCGATAGCTTGTGCTGACAGGGCGGTTTTCCGTGTTCCCCCTTAAATCAGTGTGACCGACCTGTCTAGGTTGGGTTCATTTTGGGTTAAGCCGGTAGGGGGTTGGACTGCTCGCATGGCAGTAGGCCTTCTGCATGTTCCCTTCTTTTATGTTCTTATGTTTTATGTTTTATATTTTATTTAAAAAAAAACACAATACATTAAATAGATAAAAAAAACACAGATCATTCTTACTAAAATTTTAAATCTCACTGTCTAAAAGAACAAGCGATTTTTTTTTTTATATTTTTTTTTTAAAAACCCAAAACAGTTTAACTAAAAAAAAAAAAACAGTAAAAACCTAATCAAAATTAATACAAACGGGTTGTACCCCACATGCTCGCAGAATTCAAAAAAAAAATATCAAGAACATAACTAAAAAAAAAATTAAATTTACAGGGTCATGAATTTTACATAATACACAAACCTTTATATATATAAATTGTACTATAAAAGAAAACGACAAAGGTTTTAAACACTTGAACATAAAATAAACAAAGAAGTTTTATCGTTAAAAAACCCATCCCTTACATTAACAAAAAAAACCCAAAACCTAACTCATAATCTGACTAGATAATCTACATCTTATCCCTAACAAACGCTGAAAGTTTTCCCAACTTACAAATAAACAGAAAAGAATACAGTTAGACACAATAACAAGCTCTTTCTGTTACAATTTCACCCAAAATAAAACTTCAACAAAGGATACGTCACTAAACTGTCTGATATGTCTGTATACCATACGACTAAAACTTAACATCAAAACTTGCATGAAAACCCCAAACCGGTATCGGGGTACAGACCTTAATTAAAATTTTAAAAAAAGAATCAATCATGCGTAAATAAAGTATACAAAACGTTGCCCAGAAAAAGGCTCAATCAATAGAAAAGATATATTTTTCTTATATACATAACCCCACACACCCCACCAACACCACCCCACGTACACAAAAATTTTCACAAATCAATTAATCATATGACTGTATGCACAATGCAAAACAGGTTTAAAGTATCCTATGGGCAAAAACCCGCACGTAACATAAATCAAACAAAAACACACTGCATGTCGCAAATAATTATTTTCAAGAATCATGTTTAAAAGATGATAAAATTTTTTAAATTATACAAAAAAATCTACTATATTATACTACCTGAAAAGGTTATATCTACCATAACGAGCCCCTTGAGCCTCATCACACTTGAAGCCATAAAGTCCCAAAAAAAACCCGGGAAAAAACTTCCAAACCCACATTCACAACACTCTCACGACCCCCCCCCCCGGAGGGAGCCCCTGTTGCCCCCTGACTCCCTCCAACCTATGAAACCCCTTCTTTTCCTATATCCAACAAGTTTTTACGAGAATCCCTAACGTTAGCATTCTAACCCCTCAAAAAAAAACCCTGATCCCACCTCCCCCATACAACCTCTGTTAGGGAAAATCGTACTATAAAACGTTACCCAAAAACCTTTCTTCTCTCCTCACTATCCCCTCCCCCTCATCACCACGCATATATAAAATTCTCCCATGATTAATCTAAAGCCTTATGACCCCCTGTCTAACCCCCCATATCTAACTTAGAGCAGCAAAACCCGTCACCCCAGGCCCCCCCCCCTCTGTCCCAAACCCTTAACCAGCCCTAACCTCCTTAGCCCTTCACAAAAAGAAAAACCTGGAACGGTCTCATCCCTCCCAAGTACCACACCCCCCCCCCTCTACACCTTCGTTTCGTAATACCCACCAGAGGAAGGATCCCATGCAGAAAACGAAACATCCCCTTTAACGCCCGAGGTTTTAACTTCTTTTTACTAATCTAAACCAATACTTTTCCCAGCATCATGGGGAACAAACCCTCAACTGGGACAACGCACCTCCCTAAAAAACCCTACAAAAAACCCCTTTACAAACCCCTTTCCCTCAGTTCCCTAACCAAATAACCCCCTCAAAACTATTTCACTTCCTCAACTCCATTCCTCGAAATGTCCCCACCTGTCGTGTATCCTTCCCAAAGCCCCGCTTTCCAACCCCACGCAACATTCCCCTTTTAATGAACCCCAATTTACCCCCCCTCTCAAACCAAACAACCCCAACCCACCTGACTTAAGGTAACATTACAACCTCCCCCCGAAACAATCACAAGGGAAACCCCCTTAAAAATTTTTCCCCCGTTTTGTACCCCCGCAATCGCTGTCCCCTGTAATTGGGGAACACAGCTGCAACATCCCAAACCTTATATCAATAAAATTTCACGACTTCACTCCTGTATCAGAGTTGGGTCTGGGGTCTCAGAACCTAGAGCCCCCCACGCCTTTCCATAACCCTATCGAATTTTCCTCCCCGCCGAACCATGTATCCCTAAAATAATACCAAAATTTTTAAAGCCCGCCCTTCTTTAAAAACTTTTACATCTCCCCCCCCACCCCCCCCACCCAGCCCCAAAACCCCTGCACCTTTGACTTCGCCTATTTCCCTGCAAAAACCCGTGGCACCCAAAAATTTGCACCCCCTCGCCAAACACACCTTTGACTCCCTGACGAAAGAGAACAGTGGTGTCGTAAACTATCCAATTAACCCCGGCCGGGGCCCTCCCCCCCCCCACACTTCCCGACAGGCTACTTAAGCTAGGTAACCCTTTTCTATAAAGGGGCCCTGGAAACCCAAACATATTTGGGACATGGGGCCCCCTGTCTAAGGCCCTTCCCTTTGAATTTTCCCCTCCCCAACACCCATTAATCGTATCTCATTTTTCCCCCCCTTGTAAAAAGTATTTACCCTTTTTGACTTTTTTCCCCCCCAAAACCCCGTCTCCTAATATCCCTGCAAAGCCCCCTTCCACTTTTATCTATGCTCCCTGCCAGCAGACCCAAACAAAGGCCCCCCCACCCCCCCCTTAGCTTCCAAAAAAACTTTCAGTATCCCGTCCTTCAATCATCGACCTTCCCGGAAACCCCAAAACTGATTTTTTGACACCACCCTCTCCGCTACACATTTAAACCTATTACCAAAAAATTTTTGCAAAACCCCTTTATAGTCTGCACAATCTTTTAATGGCCGGAAATCCCAAGGGTGGGCTCCCCCTTTGACCTTCGGGGACCAGCATAACTGCTGTTTCCTGTTCTCCCCCAACTTCCCCTTCCTTAAATTTAAAAAACCCTAACATAAACCCCTTTCAACGCCCTTTTTTTTGTAAAAAAAATTCTCCGGGGAGACCATCAATCCCGGGGGTTTTCCCCTTTCCTCTTTCCCCCTTAACGCATTCTCTATTTCCTTGCGTAATCTTCCCACCTAAACCTTTCGATCACTTTTCCAAAATTTTACCGTAATACGTACAACCTTGTCCAATGCCCCGTCCCCCACCCCCCCGTTCCGTATTTCTCGTCCAAGCCCCGCATCGCACCATCCCCTTCGGGGTTTTCGTATCTTGCCTACTCTAAAATTTCCCCAAACCCCATCCCCTTACCTTAAAACATGGTATAGCCGTCAGGCCTCCCTTTGTTTTGATCCCCGCAAAACCACGCTGAGGGTTGTCGCCCCAAAGCACTTCCCAAACCCCTGCCGCTCCTTACGTTAAAAACCTTTCATTTTGCAACACCTAACCCCCCCCTTTTATTTCAGCTTTTTCACCCATGGAAAAATTACCCCCACCCACCCCCCTCCCATAGAAGCTTTTAAAACCTCCCCCTTTAATATTTTAGCCGCCCATTTTTTAAATTTTTTAATCGTTTTCCTTCTCCCAATAAAACTTTCAATTTTTCCCTTTTCGACAACTATCCCACCATGTCACAATGTACCCACTCCTTTTTTCCACACTAAGCTCCCCCATAGGATAAAAACCCCCCCAACCCCTCCTCATCCCCAAACCCAAACTTTATTCAATTTCCAAAAATTTTAATATATGTCCGCGAGCGTCCCCCCCCCAACCCTCCACCCCACTGCCCTGAATGACATTGTAGTCTCAACAGTAAAAAAGTTTTCACCGTTACCCCCGGGGAGAAAGGTACACTTATTAGTCTCGCGCTAACCACCCCAAAAAAAAAGTATTTCTCTCCCACACCGCTCCCCCAAAGGACACTTTAACCTAACACCCTTTTTAAATCCCTAGAGCCACAACATATACCCCTTCCCCTTTGGGTCCACATCAGCCACCCTGATTACCTATTCCAGTCCCCCCCAACTTCGCCACCCTTTTGGGGTGCATTAAGAAAAACACAAGTCCTCACACACAAAATCTTCTTTCCTTTTTTTTTTTTCTGCCCGGGCTACAACTCCAAAAGAAAAACGCTTCCCATCCACCACCCCTCCACACCAAACCCTCCCTCCCCCTCCTCCCCGTTCTTGCAAAACAAAGGGGTGTCTCCCTTATTAAAATTCCCCACCACCTTTTGACGGGGGATGGCAGGGGAACTAACCCCAAATCCCGCCCCCTCCCAAACCCCCCCACCCTCTTTGAAATTGTGCCCTTTCAGGAAAAAACTCAATCAGATTATTCAGAAAAAATTTCGAAAAACCCAAACTCTTTTTACGTACTAACCCTTAACGTTCAGGGCATACACCAAGGCCCTTTAAAATTTCCCCTGCTTCCTCTCATCATCTTTTCAACTCCAGACTTAATTTTTGTTCAAACCTTCGAGTGCCCTCTTTCCCCCCCCCCTTCTTTCCCGGGGCCTCCTATCAGGCTAACCCCCCCTACCCCCATACCCTTTACACTTAACCTGTCTTTTTTCCAGGCCTTTGTGCAGGCGTAAGGGGCGTCATCAGAAATTTATGTGCCCCCCCTCTTTTCGTGACAGTCATGTTAAACCCTACTTTTATCAAAGTTCCTTCGATGAACCTCACCCCATGAGATTTGGGTAATGAGTCAAGGATGACTCCAAAAACCCCCATCCCTCCCAAATTATCATGTCTCAGATTTCTGGAAGCGCATTTCCAAAGACACCACGCTCAGAGTAACATCCCCCTCTGTGGGACAACGTCTTCAACACCTCCACCAATTCCCCCCAATTCGGGAAACCCTTTCTTTATTCTGCTCCTCCTTTTCCACAGGAGCGACACCTAAGGCAGGGGGGGGGGGACTCCAACTCACCACCAGTCCTGTGTGCCCGACCCTATCTCGCTCCCCCAAAAAACCGCCCTCCACCCATGTTTTTTCCTCCCCGCCACCTTTGAAGCAGGGGCTAAAAGTCCACCCCAGTCCCGCACATGTCTTCGCTTGTCAAGGCGCCGCGTGATCAATCCCAATAGGCGGACGTAGTCGTGTCCTTGGGGACATTACCTTTTCCCCGGCCTGAAATCTTGTAGGGACACATTGATGGTTTTGGGCCTCAAAGTCTTTTGAGGGTTTTAAAAAACCCTCTGGAAACCAGCATAGGCTCCGCCGCCCACGTTTTCCCTTTGAGCTAATGCACCGTCCCATACTTCTCAAAAACTTTCCAAAATCTGCCTCGCCCCCCCCCAAAAGGGGAAAGTTGCGTAAAATTTTTCCACGTTAATACCGTGAAAATCTACCTTCTTACAGTGACACTGGTTTTGAGTTAAAACTCACGCCTGAAACCTGGTGTTAACGATTTAAAACCGTTTAGATAGCGTTTGACGAAAATTTTGTTGTCCTCCGTTCAATCTACACCATACAAGTACAATCTTGTACTCCATAAGTCTCCCCTATGATCTTTGGCAATAAGCTTCGCAAACTGGTCGTTACGTTCCCTTTTAATACTCGATGCCTACAGTATTTATCCTTCGTCTAACTAACCGCCCTCTTTACGTCACAGTGCCTAATGTTAGCCGAGGTGTGACAGCACCACTTCAACCACGCGCCAGGGGAACGACAAGGGCGCTTTCCTACACACACGAGGGGTGCAGAGACTACCGCACACACCCGGGGCGGGAGCGAAAAAAACAGACGATTAAAGTTGTGTTGTCACACCCGTTTCTTCGTCCTAAAAACCCCTGGGAAAAAGAGGACGCTCTGAGTCTCCCTCACGCCACTGGTGGTGCGCTGGCTTGACACCAAAAAGGCGGATCGTTCAAAAGGAATGAATACTGTCTGTATTGGGTTTTTTACGGGGGAACGTTAAGCAGTGCGACGATGATGACTGTTTCAGTCATCTTAGAGACGTCCGGGGTATCGAACGAGAATTGTAGGTGTGGCCCCCAAATGGAATGTCAAGGGTTTTTTTGAAGTTTTTCAAGAGCCGGCTTTTACTCCAGGGGTTGTGGATGAATTCCGGAAAGGGGTGATTTTGAATTCGCAGTAGAGGTGTGTCTACATGATGTTTCGAAATATTACACATGGGGAAAGGTGCGTATGTTCCATTTGAGGGGAACGTCGTATGGCTTTTTGGAAGCTTCACGATTTTTTTTTATTTTTATTTAAAAGACTACATAGTACATAAAAAAACGAAAATTACATAGTGAAAACAGTGATGAAAAATTTTGCATAGTACTGCACTTTCCAATTAAAATATTACATCTAAAAGACAAACTTAATAAACATGACCACTCCAAAACCCTTTAAAATAATGACTTATGTCTGGACCTAAATCTAACCCAAGACTCCTTGGCAAGCAATCTCATTCCTAGTAATTGCCACGGAATGAACACCTTTAAATTTTACATCCGCCACGGGGAAAGAAAAATTACATTGTACATCCCGACGGGTGTACACCTTACATTCTGAAAACCTACCCCCCCCTTTTGCATGTCAATCCACGACACGTAACAATCTTTTATGTAACGTTAAAATTTTATGAAATACTTTCATTATTCCTATTGAAAAAAATGATTCGTTCAGGTTTTTAAAATCAATGTATTGGGTATTATAAAAAACAATTTTACTGATTAGTAAACGTATATCTACTAAACACCCAAACTTCACCTTCTCCGAAGGTAAAATTAAACAATGTTTCTCACTTTACAACACACCATGAAAACACAAATACCTAATACATGTCATCCCTCAATTACCCTTAATATTTATCAATTCAAGTCATTCGCTGCCTGACCACGGTTTTGAGTGCGGGTTTTGCTCTGCACCCCCCTGCTGTTTTTTGGGGAGCTACACCAGTTCGTCAAAAGTCATTGAGTAGTGAGGGCGTGTGCTGCTCTTTTCCAACATGGCGCTGATGCAACGGCGCATCAACAGTTTGCGTTGAGTTGCCCGTGGGGCTGTCACGGAGCACGATGGATTTGTTACTACCGGCGATTATCCGGATACCTACGGTATCGCAAATGAAGAGATATGGGGTTTGTAGCACTTAATGGACGACACGGATTTTTTTAAAAAATGGACGTCAGCAAATGTCTACGAAGCCGTGGGGATAAGTATCAAGAGACCATTATAGCCTCAATTCAGCTGTATCAGTACGTCTTCATGATGTATAAAGATACTACACATGGGTAAAAATCAAGAATGTGCCTTTTGAAGCGACTGATTTGTTATAAAAGATGAACTACGTAATTATGGTACGGTTCATATGGCCTCTGCAGGTCGGTGGGCCGCTGGACCTTATGCTGGAAGTTTGGAGGGAACATATTCAGTCAAAATGACCTTACGCCACCCCATACCGTCCTTATTTTTATGTTGCAAGCATTTCGAACTCAAGTATATGACCATATGGGGGCAACGTCGTACGTGTCGGCTGTGTGGGTCGTATGACCACATAGCGGCACAGTGTGGTAAGCGTCGTGGGAATCTCCAAATATCGCAACAGCAACAACCGGAAGAGGTCGAGGAAGTTGAGGGACGAGAACAGTCTTATGCTCACCCTTTCTCGACAACGGACATCTTGGAGTGAAGAGGTAGAAAAAGCGCAGGAGAATGCTTTGGAGGATGCAAAACAGCGAGAAGAATCACCGTCACTGGACATAAATAAAGTATTGGAGAGACTCTGCCCACTATGGGGGAAGAGGATGTAGCGGCCCGTTTTTTAGTGAAGGCACTGGATGTTTGTTAGACGAGTCGATCGTCAACCGTGTGGAGGATCCAGGTGAAAAATTTTTGGGGATCGGTTGAACATCATGGTGAGGCGACGGATGGAAGCATTGAGTCTGTGTGTCGCATGGTATGACGGTAAATTAGCAGAAGTGGAGGTGCATCACGATAGTACTAAAGAAATCCCAATGCAGGTGGAGGGTAGGGCGCAAAGCGAACTGCGCCCCATCAGACTCAGACGACGTGCTTCCCCCTGCCCAAAGGCCAGGAAAAAAGTCTTGGGCGGATGTCAGAGGACAGGGAACAGAGAATCCACGAAACAAGGGTTTATCAAGGTGGTTCCCAAAAAAGGGGGGAGGGTAGAGGTGGTGTAAAATGTATAAGTGAAAAGTCTATACCTAGAACGAAAGGAAAACCCCATTAATTGACTTTAAGGTTTTGACAATAAATATTAACGGTTTGAGATCTGAGCGGAAGGAAAGTGGTTTAATGAATTTTTGGTGCGTCTAGATGTGGATGTGGTATTTATCCAAGAACACAATTACAGAAATTGGATATGAGTTAGAAATGGATGGTTATGATGTGTATATGGAATATGCGACGAGGTTAAAAGGAGGCGTTTGCCATTTGGTAAAGGAATAATAGCCCATTTGTAGTACGCCATAGTGAAAGGGGGAGGGGAGAGTGATTAGGGTGGGGTGGTTTATGGGGTAGAGCACCATAAGTTTTGTATGTGTATATGGGCCGGCCGAGGGGATGTAGACTTAAAACTCATTTTGTACAAGATGTATTAGTATATTATTACGTAGTTTACCAAATTTTAGCGATAATAGGGGGCGACTGGAATTGTGTAATCGACGAAAGATGTGGAGCCTCGAGGAGCAGGTTGTTGGGTTGGGTTCCTGGGAGATTTATTGACGAGTGTGGGTTTAATGGATGTGTGTGGGGGGGGGGGGGGCATGGTGGAGCATACTTTTATTAGACGAGATTATGCGGCGAGATTGGATAGAATGTACGTGTCTAGTGCGGTTACAGTGCGGAGAGTGAATGTGATAAATTGTGGTTTTTTCGGATCATAGAGGGGTTGTAATGGATGTAGATATTGGGGGGGTCCTTTGAAGGGGTCTCTTTTGGGAAAATTAAATGTAA
>NC_069457.1:10682033-10721064 GCF_026875155.1 Cherax quadricarinatus
CAACTTACCCCCTGTTTTGTAGCCAATTTCTGGGAAATAAACAACTGTTTGTGTTGTACAAAGTGTTTATCCTAAACCTCACAGTATAAAATACAGTACTAACAGCATAAAAAGTAAAGTAAAACATGAAATACCAAAATAAAACAATTAAATAGTCATTACAAATATGTGATGCTGATATTCGGTAGTAAGGTTCGACTTTCAACCATTTTGACTTAACCCTTTGAGGGTTTTGGTCGTACTAGTACGTCTTACGCGTAGGGGTTTTTGACATACTAGTACTCATAAATTCTAGCGGCCTCAAATCTAGTGGGAGAAAGCTGGTAGGCCTTCATATGAAAGAATGGGTCTATGTGGTCAGTGTGCACAGTCTAAAAAAAATCCTGCAGCACACAGTGCATAATGAGAAAAAAAAACTTTGACCATTTTTTTTGAATAAATCAGCGACTTTGCAGTGTATTTTCGTATGGTATTTATTGTTGTATTCTAGTTTTCTTGGTCTCATTTTATAGAATGGAAGACATATTACAGAAATTGAGATGATTTGACTGGTTTAACAATGAAAGGTGCCTTGAAATTGAGCTCAAAGTAACAGAAATGTTCGATTTTACCAAACTTCAAAAGTAAACAAATCGTGCCAAGCGTGCAATACACGTCAACTGGTGAGTCTAATATTCTTTCACAAGTGCACCAATAATATTTATACCATTTTTTACACTAATGCAGTAGTCTGCATAACAGTAAATCTTATATTTTTGTGAAATAAAAATTCAAAGTGGAAAGCAAAAGAATATAAGAGGGGCCTTGAGACGTGACTAATGACTAGAGGAAATGTCATTATAGTGCCAGGAATGTCTTTCTTGTTTATTCTGGACCCTATTCGGAAATTGGCATCTTTTGAAATTTGTGTGAAATTGGCAAAATTGCTAAATTCTGACCACTGTACTGGATAGTTGAATTTCATAAATGGGTGGTTTCTTGCACCCATTCGATAGAAAAAATGGAGTTCTAGCGAAATATTCATGTTTTTTTGTTGACTAGTACAGTGAAATTGCCGAAAATGAGGCTCAAAGTGGGCAAAATCGCCGATGCATAAACATCGCCGAGACCGCTAACTTTGCGAGAGCATAATTCCGTAAGTTTTCTATCAAATTTCAAACTTTTGGTGTCTTTATGATCGGGAAAAGATTCTCTATCTTTTCATAAGAGAAAATAATTTTTTTTTTTTTAAATTTGGCCGATCCTGAGAACGAGTTTCGGAGAAGGCCTGTCGACCCTCAAAGGGTTAAGACTGGTTGGTTGGAACCAAACTTGGTCGTAAGTTGGATGGTACCTGTATACAGTACACTCATTACTTACCTTAAAATATTTGTAGTTTTAATGGTCTTAATGTAGGGTGAGAGGTTAAAAGTATTTATCTGTAGAAAGTCAGGTGTGGGAGGTATGGTAACCTGCCTGGCCACCCCACCCACACGTAATATACAATAGACCGTTATATTACACAGTACAGTGGACCCCCGCATACCGTTGGCATTACATAACGTTAAATCCGCATACCGATACATTTTATCGCTAAGATTTTGCATCGCATACCGCTAAAAAACCCGCTCAACGCTGTTCGTCCGAGATGCGTCTAATGTGCGGCCTGAGCCAGCCTCACATGTTCCGCCGGTGGCATTGTTTACCAGCCAGCCTCCGCGGTAACATCCAAGCATACAATCGGAACATTTCGTATTATTACAGTGTTTTTGGTAATTTTATCTGCAAAATAAGTGACCATGGGCCCCAAGAAAGCTTCTAGTGCCAACCCTACAGCAATAAGGGTGAGAATTACTATAGAGATTAAGAAAGAGATCATTGCTAAGTATGAAAGTGGAGTGCGTGTCTCCGAGCTGGCCAGGTTGTATAATAAACCCCAATCAACCATCACTACTATTGTGGGCAACAAAACGGCAATCAAGGAAGCTGTTCTTGCCAAAGGTTCAACTGTGTTTTCGAAACAGAGATCGCAAGTGATGGAAGATGTTGAGAGACTCTTATTGGTATGGATAAATGAAAACAGATAGCAGGAGATAGCATCTCTCAAGTGATCATAAGTGAAAAGGCTAGGAAGTTGCATGAGGATTTAATTAAAAAAATGCCTGCAACTAGTGATGATGTGAGTGAATTTAAGGCCAGCAAAGGTTGGTTTGAGAGATTTAAGAAGCATAGTGGCATACATAGTGTGATAAGGCATGGTGAGGCTGCCAGTTCGGACCACAAAGCAGCTGAAAAATATGTGCAGGAATTCAAGGAGTACATAGACAGTGAAGGACTGAAACCTGAACAAGTGTTTAATTGTGATGAAATAGGCCTGTTTTGGAAGAAAATGCCAAGCAGGACCTACATTACTCAGGAGGAAAAGGCACTCCCAGGACAAAGCCTATGAAAGACAGGCTTACTCTGTTGATGTGTTCCAATGCTAGTGGTGATTGCAAAGTGAAGCCTTTATTAGTGTATCACTCAGAAACTCCCAGAGCGTTCAGGCAAAAGAATATCCTCAAGGCTAATTTGTGTGTGCTGTGGAGGGCAAACAGTAAGGCATGGGTCACTAGGGACTTTTTCTATGACTGGTTACACCATGCATTTGCCCCCAATGTGAAAGATTACCTAACTGAAAAGAAATTAGACCTTAAGTGCCTCCTGGTGTTAGACAATGCCCCTGGTCATCCTACAGATGTGGCAGAGCGACTTTATGGGGACATGAGCTTCATTAAGGTGAAGTTTTTGCCTCCTAATACCACTCCTCTCCTGCAGCCCATGGACCAGCAGGTTATTGCAAACTTCAAAAAACTGTACACAAAAGCTCTGTTTGAAAGGTGCTTTGTAGTGACCTCAGAAACTCAATTGACTCTAAGAGAGTTTTGGAGAGATCACTTTAATATCCTCAATTGTGTAAACCTTGGGAGGGAGTGACTAAGAGGATCTTGAACTCTGCTTGGAAGAAACTGTGGCCAGAATGTGTAGACCAAAGGGATTTTGAAGGGTTTGAGGCTAACCCTGGGAATCCTATGCCAGTTGAGGAATCCATTGTGGCATTGGGAAAGTCCTTGGGGTTGCAGGTTAGTGGAGAGGATGTGGAAGAGTTGGTGGAGGAGGACAATGAAGAACTAACCACTGATGAGCTGCTAGATCAACTTCAACAGCAAGAGGCCACACCTGAGGAAACTGGTTCGGAGGAGGGGAGAGAGAAATTGAAGAAGTTGCCTACTTCAAAGATTAAGGAAATGTGTGGAATGTGGCTTAAAGTGCAAACCTTTTTTGATGACAATCACCCTAACACAGCTATTGCAAGCCGTGCTGGTGACTATTACACTGACAATGTTGTGAACCACTTTAGGAAAGTCATAAAGGAACGAGAGGTACAGGCCACTATGGACAGATATGTTGTGCGACAGAAGTCCAGTGACTCTGAAGCTGGTCCTAGTGGCATTAAAAGAAGAAGGGAAGTAACCCCAAAAAAGGACTTGACACCTCAAGTCTTAATGGAAGGGGATTCCCCTTCTGAACACTAAGACTCTCTCCTCCTCCCATCCCATCAATCATCACCAGATCTTCAATAAAGGTAAGTGTCATGTAATTGTGCATGCCTTTTTCAGTTTGTGTGTATTAAAATTAATATTTCATGTGGTAAAAATTGTTTTTTTCATACTTTGGGGTGTCTTGCACGGATTAATTTGATTTCCATTATTTCTTATGGAGAAAATTCATTCGCATAACGATAATTTCGCATAACAATGAGCTCTCAGGAACGGATTAATATCGTTATGCGGGGGTCCACTGTAGTTAAGTTCCTGAAAACACTGTGTCAGGTAAAAAAACCCTGTTAGATAAACTGAAGAACTTATGGGTAAAATAGGGTTACATTCCTGGGAGCCCTTAAAAAGCCAAACAACTTTTATTTAGACCAACAGATTTTACAAAAATAAAAGTGAATACAGTATGTAATTCTAGTTCATTGTCATATGTTGTATATTCCAATTACTTTTTTGCAAATCCCAAAACTATCTTTTGCTAGCTAGTACCAACTACCTCATATTTTTTTTTACTTTTTATTGTGCAATAAACTCCTCAACTTATTTAATATTACAAATCAGATCTTACTCCTAAACCAATATTATTTCATAGTGACTATCTGTCTATTTAACTTTGTTTACCATTACTTAATTTAGTCCCTTATATATTTTCTCCTTTATTTTAGCTTTATATAACTACCTTAGTTCATATATTCACAATTGTTAAAATAATCAAGGTGCTATTCTCAGGTGCTAAAGTGTAATAAGTTCTCTATTTTGCCATTATATTCCAAAACTCTTTTTTTTTTTTTTTTGATTACCACTTTATTGTTCACCGCAACTTATATTAGTCCCTTTTATATTATAATTTTATATTATAATTCTAACTTTAAAGAATTACCTTTAAAGTACTACCTACTATCATATTCCCAAGCTCCATTATTTGATCATCACTTTATTTTTTTCACCACAAATTATTTAGCCCTTTTATTTGTCTCCTTTATTTAGCTTTAAAAAATTCCCCTTAGCTCATTTTTTACATTTGTTAAATAATTCAGGTCATTTTTTAGCTTTAGAATATTTATTTTTGTTTTATACTTAATTCTAACTATAAGATTCACTACAATCTTATGATTACAAGCATTGATCCTGATACCAACCTCTTATTTAATGACTTAAATGAATCAAACAGTTACTGTAATTACTACACAGCAGAACAATAAAAGGCACTTCTCAGAGCCAACAACAACATAACTATCTTTAACTACAATACCAGATCTTTAAGCAAACATACGATGACCTCATAGCATTACAAAATTTCCCTTTTGCATGCTAATATGTCCATCATTACACTAACTGAAACCTGGCTAAAGCCTGATACCACTGATGTCTAGCCATTCCTCATTACACAGCCATACACAACTGTAGGGCCAGATCAACAAGGGGGGTGGAAACAGCTATATTACTACTCAGACCAAGTAGAATGTATCACTAATACTTGCACAAGGGGTGAACATGGGAATATATAATAGCTAAAATTCAAATCCAAATACCTACAAAAACCCCTCACATTGATAAACATCTACAGAGTTCCACAGTCCCAAAAATTAGCCAATTTAGTCCCAAAAACCCAGGAAGAAAGATAACTGATGCACGCACGAACAAAGATCACTTACTACTCTCAGTGACTTCAATATAAATCTCCTGCAAGACCAGGACCCACACGTTACTAAATTCACAAGCACAATGAGTAACTGCATGTTGCTACCAACAGTAACAAAACCACAAGAGTTACAGAGACTATGTTTCTCTACTTGGGCCACATCTGGACCAACCACCATATCCCCTTTAAAATCAGGCATAATCACAGATAATACCACAGACCACTACCCTACTTTCCTCATAACAACTCTTGGTAAATTACCCCAAGACACTACTAAAGTCACCTTCAGACTTCGCAATCAGGCAGCCATTAATAACTTCACAAAAGCAGTAACAAACATGACTGGCACACTGAGCTAGAAATCTATACAGATATTGACGAATGTATTAATAATTTTCTAAAAAAGACACAATACCTCTATAAAAGCACTGCCCTAAAAAAACTAAACAGATGACAGCAAAGAGACTAAAACACCCCATGGCTAACCCCCAAAGCTTTCCCTAAAAATCCATAAATACAAAGAAAACCAATATAAAAAACGTAAAAGAATGGGTCACAAAACCCAAAACCCCAAACAAAATTTTACTCTTTCAATCCAAAAACCAGCCTGATAAAAAAGGGAAAAAAAAATTGTATTATGAAAACAGATTATCCAACTTTGGGGGTGATATAAAAAAGACCGGGAAAAACCCTTCAAAATTTTTAGGAAAAAAAAAAGATTTTACAAAAATAGCAAAAATTAAATTACCCAAAATCAGATAAACCCCCAACTCCCCCCAAACAGAAACAGCAAACAGACCAAAAGGATTTTTCTCTCTATAGGAAAAAACCCTTGCCAAAAAAATCCCAAGCTCAGATATCCCACCAAATGACTACCTCATTTGGAACTCCCCAAAACTCTTTTTCCTAGCCCCGACAAAACCCATGCGAAGTCTCCCTTATTATCAACAAAACTAAAAACAAGACGGGTTTTTTTTAAATACCTTACCCCCCTTTTATATACAAAAAAGGTCACAAGTGTATCCCCAAATTCTTTGAAAACACTTTTTAACAAATCCATTAATCCTAAACCCTTTCCCCTACATTTTCTAAAAATGAAAGGGTCACCCCGATCCATAAAGGGGGGAAAACCAAACAGATTTTAAAATAACTATAGGAAACAATTTTCCAACTTCCCCCCTCTCTCAAAAATCTTCAAAAAAAAATTAATTCAAAAACCAATTACCCCTCCCCATCCCCCAAAAAATTTACTAAACCCTTGTAAATTTTGGATTCGGGCCTAAAAAAAAATTCTAATGATGCAAATTTTTAACACATGCTAAAAATTAATACACTGCAATGAAAAAAAAGAATTTCCCACTGGGGTTTCTTCATTGCTTTTTGTAAAGATTTTGATACAGCTGACCATGACTTGCTCCACATAAAATTTCGCACAAAGGTATAAGAGGTCACTCCCCAACTACCTCAAAAAAAATATTTTCAAAAAACAGAACCAATTTATGTGTACACAAATGGGGCAAACCTCCGCACAAAAATTTACAGTTGGTTGCCCCAAACGGAAGTGTCCTTTGCCCTCTTCTCTTTCTCCTATACATAAATAAAACCTCCCAAACTTCGCAATTACTCAAACCCACACTTTTTCAGATGAAACTACATCGTCTTCTCTCACCCGAGCCCTTTCACGCTAGCCAATACTGAAAATTTCGTGGACCCCCCACAAAACCTTTTGGCATCACAAAAAGTTTAATCCCCCTTCCCCGCTCGTTTTTATCGCAAAAATTTTGCCTCGAAACCCCGCCCCAAAAAACCCGCTCCCGTTTTGTTCTTTCCGGACACGTCCAATGTGCGCCCTTGGGCCAGCCTCAACATGTGCCCCCGGGTGGCATTTTTTCCCGGGCCAGCCCCCGGGGAAACATCCAAGCATACAATCGGAAAAATTTCGTTTTTATTCCCCAGTTTTTTTGGTGTTTTTAATCTGAAAAGAAAAGTGCCCCTGGGCCCCAAAAAAAGTTTCTAGTCCCAAACCCCCAGCAAAAAAGGGTGGAATTACTATAGAGATGAAGAAAAAGATCTTTGAAAAGTAGAAAGTAGAGTGTTTGTCTCCGAGCGGGCCAGGTTGTATTAAACCCCAAATCAACCATCGCTACTATTGGTGGTACAAGCTGCTCCCTGGGGGGTACCACCGTAAACGGGCTGCTGGCTGTAGTACTGTTTGTCCCTGTAGAAACCATCTGCGCTGCTTTTAGCATCGTCTGCTGCTGCTGTACCACTGTCAGCTGCTGCTGCTGTAGCCCGTTGTTGGTGTGGTTAAATTGAGAATCCCAAGAAAAAAAATTTAACCCCAGGGGATTTGCCACCCGGGAAAAAACCCCAAAAAAGCCCGTGTCATCGAAGACTGTCAAACTTATTTCCATTGGGGTTTAATCTAGTTCCCAGGATGCAACCCACACCATTCGACTAACACCCAGGTGAACGGGGAAAAAATGCCTGGAACTAGTGCTTTAAGTAATTTAAAGCCAAAAAAAGGTTTGGGTTTTGAGGGTTTTAAAGAATGTAGGGGCCCAATACACAGTGTGATAAGGGCCTTTTTTCTGGAAGAAAATCCCAAAAAACAAAACCTCAGTACTCAGGGGGAAAAAGGCACCCCCGGGGACACAGTGTTCATCATTTCATTGTTTGGCATCTTAAATAAAGGGTAAGTGTCATTTATTCTTCATTTAGTAGAGTAGTACAGGGCACAATATATATTTTTGCATGTACTACTTTTACTATGTGCATTTTATCCTTTCTTTAGTGTAAAAAAATTTGAAATTTTTCATGGGGTTTAATTTTTTTTTTTTCATACTTTTAGGTGTCTTGCACGGTTTAATTTGTTTTTCCATTTTTTCCCTTAGGGAAAAAATTTTCATTCCTTTACCGTCTTTTTCCGCATAAAAAGGGGCCCTCTTCACGGAAAAAAAACACTATGCGGGGTCCACTGAGAAATTACAGAAAATTTTACCTGGATAAAAGACTAAAAAACTTAGATTTAAATTGAAAAAACCTATTCATTCATTTGGTTAACAGACAAAGGGATGTCCCTCTTAACAAAAGATAAACGATACCTATCACAAAAGCTAACAGAGGGAAAAAATTCTTTGGAATCCACCTCGATAATAGACTCCCAAAATTTTTTTCACATATACAACAAAATTTTTTAAGGGAAAATTTTTAAAGACCGTTTGGCAGCTATCGAAGTTTCGGGACTAATTTTCCCCAGTCAAAAACCCCCCTGGCCCAAAATCAACTCTCTTATTTTCCCCAAACTCAAATATGGAATTTTTGCATGGGGGCTCAACAACAAATTTAACCCTTCAGACCCTAATTACCCAACAAAAGGGTGCAGTCGAATGATAACAAATTCCCAAATACCCGGCAGCACACTCCCCCAATATTCAAACCCCTAAACCCACTCCCATACCAAAAAAATCCATATTTATTTCTGCACCAAAATTTCATAAAATAGAACACTTAACTCTGTATTAACCCCCCCCCTTTAAAATTTGCCAGCCTCAAAGAAAACCCTGACCATAAAACAAGGGACAGATCACTCTTTGATGTTCCCGGCCCCTCTCACCCCCCAAAAATCAAAGGGACTAAAAGGGCCCCAAAATCTGGGAAATTTAATTTCCTGTAAATATAAAAGAAACATTACCTTTTATAAAATCAAATCTCCCCCTCAAAAATCACTTATCACCCAAAACCAAATTTAAAAATGAATAAAAATGACTTATAAAAAAGTAAAATCTTAAAAGGTTTTTAAAAATTATATAACATAAATGCTAAACCAAAACCCAACTAACTTTGTTATTTTTTAAAATTTTCACTACCCAAAAAGAATACTCCATTCTACGAAAGTACAAACAATGTATGCAACTATATGAACCCGTCTTCGTAATACTCCCTTTTTTCCTTACTGTTATCTGTTTACAATAATGTTTTACACTGATTACAAACATTGCTTAGGGTTTAAACTTTGTTTAAATTTTTTGCCTGCCCGTTTGTATGAAAACAAGTGGCTTTGGGCCCTACTGCTCTTTTTTGTGTTTTTTTTTCGCCCCTGTATTTTCAAATTATTAAATAAATAAATAAAAAAAGACTACAAAATTTCAACAAAATAATAGTATTCTTACCTGAAAAATGTTGGGGGCTTTGGGGTTTGTAGATGATTTTGAAAAAAAGTGGGATTCATGTTTTACCCTACTGGGCTGAGGTGGATGGTTTTTGGTTGTCGGCAAAGTTGATGGGGGAGGCTTGGTACTAAAGTCAATGGTTTTAAAATTGGGGTGTGCAAAATTCGGGAATGGATTTTTGGGGTCTTTTTACCGCCCGTACATTAACACTGACCTGTAAGGCATTTATCAGCTGGTCTAGTTTAAAACATACTTTCTAGCTTTGTCAGGGTCCCCCATTTAATGAAAAAGTCGCAGCTTTAACAATAAAATGGAAAAGCTACTAAATGCTGCAGTGTTTAAATGTTTTTTTCTTTAGGTTTTTTTACTTTCTTAAGTGGCTCCCTTGTACTGTTTCATCGAGCTCTCCAACATTTTTTTCTGGACTTGTTTTTTTATCATCATCTTCTAAAGCTAAATTAAACTTCCTTTCTATCCAAAACCCTCACCAAAGGTAATCTCCTTTGCCAGTGAACAATTTCCCAAACTTGACTCTAAAACAAGGGGAAAAAAAAGTGGAAAAAATTAACTACAAAGGCCCTAACTTTTCCCCGCCCGTATGTAATTTTTGATGGAAAAACTGTATTCCATGCAAATTCTAGCACAGCTGTAAAATCTTTCAACGTTTTTTAAATTTTTTTCCAGAAGAAAGGGACTGCCAAGTTGGGAACAGAGTCCATTGATGCAAATAGTTTTTTTATAACTTTTTTTGTGTAAATTAAAACTTTAATGACTTAATAAAACCCCCATCCAGTAAATGGAAATTTGAGGGTGGTTTTGGAGGGAAAAAAAAAACAACTTTTACATGTTTGGGGCACATCTAGCAAAGCTTGTTTGGGTGATATGGGAATTATCAAGAATAAAGAGAGCCTTTAAAGCAAGTTTGCTGTTGGGAGGTAAAATTGACTTCAGGAATAAAATGATGCTTTAAAACCCCGCAAAAAAATATTTCCTTTTGTCATTTCCCTGGGTGACTGGGTTTTACCTCCCCAAATTATGGTTAAAGGGGCTTTTTAAACACCTTTTAAAGCACAAAGGATTCTTAGGTGGGAAAAACCATGGGCTTACACTTTAAAAACACCTGATGGGATTATGCCCAAATTTGAAGGTTTAAGTGACCCTTTTCTGCTGCCTTGAAGCTCGATGCCTTTTTTTCTTGTTGGGTTGATATAAGTTTGTGTTTTGGGATTTTCTTCCTTTAAAAAAAAGGTCTTTTCAGTATTAACCCTTTTTTTGGGTTTTCGGCCGTACTAGTACGGCTTTCTGCCAGGGGGCCCCTTTCTGTAAATAAAAGGGTCATAAATTTTTTAGCGCCTTTTAAAAATTTGTCAAAAGAAAGTGGGAGGCCAAAATATGAAAAATGGGCCCATGTGGGCAGTGGGTGTGGTTAAAAAAAAAAATCCCGCGCAAACAGTGCGTGTTTTTTGGGTTAAAAAAGGGACTTTTTCACTGTATTTTTGTTTTGGATTTATTTTTGTTTTTTCTAGTTTTTTCCCGGTCTAATTTTTATAAATGGAAGGGAAAAATTAAAAGAAAAATGAGATGATTTTGACTGGTTTTTCAATGAAAAGTACCTTGAAATTGAGGGTCAAAGTACAAAAAAGTTCGATTTTTACCAAAGGGTTTTAAAAGTAAACAAATCAGGGTAAGCGTCAAAAACCATCAAACTGGTGATCCCAATATTCTTTCACAAAATGCGCCGAAATTATTTATACCATTTCTACACTAAGGGAGTAGTAAAAACATAACAGTAAACTCTTTTTTTTTTGACAATAAAAAAAATTTAAAAAGAAAAGGAAAAGAATGTAAAGGGGGATGGGGATGTGACTAATTTTTATTTCGTAGGTGTATCAAAGTTTTTTGCGTTATGAACATGTTTCTTACATAATTTTGAATAAATATTTATAGATGGATTTTAAAGAAAAAATCCCCTTTCAGTTTTAACGTAATATACATCATTTTTAAACGCCCCAAGGGGATTATTAAAAATGGTTCCCCTTTAAGAATAGGCTCTTAGGATTTTATTGTGTACCTGCATGTAAGCACAGTGTGTAAGTATATTTAGGTACAGGTGCACATAATTATAATTATCAGATTACATACAAAATAGAGTGGTACCCCAAGTTTCGGCCACCTCCCAACTCGAACAATTATGTAAGTGAATTATTGTAAGTCCTTTTGTAAGTGTATTTTTGGAGGTCTGAAACGGACTAATCTAACTGACATTATTCCTTATGGGAACAAATTCATTCGGTAACAGCACTCGAACGGCCTTCTGGAATGAATTATGGCCCATACTCGGGGTACCACTGCATGCAATAATTTTAACCCTTTCAGGGTCCGTCCCGTAGATCTACGGCTTTACGGTGAGTGTCCAAACCGTAGATCTACGCCATGAGCTCAGCTCACTCTGATAAACTGTGAGTGGTACATTTGGGCCTAGATATGAGGAAATACATCTATGTGGTATGTGTGCACCACATAAAACAGATCCTGCAGCACACTGTGTATAAATGAGAGAAAAAACTGAAATCATGTTTTTTTCGATTTTAAAACAGCGACTTTGCAGTGTTTTTTCGTATGTTTTTTATAGTTGTATTTGCGTTTTCCCTTGGTCTCATTTGATAGAAGGGAAGACATATTACAGAAATAGAGATAATTTTGTTTGGGTTTTTTAGCACTGGAAATGGCTTGAAATGAGCTCAAAGTAGCGGAAATGTTAAATTTTTGCCGATATTCAAGAGTAAACAAACGACCTCACACATCTAATACACGTCAGCTGGTGGGTCTAATATACATTCACAAATGTGGGGGATGATATTTATACAATTATTACAGTATTGCATAACAGTAAATCTTCTATTTTTTGGTGTGAATAAAAATTCATTATGTGAATTAAAAAATCAAAAGGGAATTTTTTTGTAAAGCCTCAAAATGTAACTAATGAACAGAGGAAATGTTAGTTTGGTTCCCAGGAATACCTACATTTTTATTCTGGAGCCTATTTTGAAATTGGAATAATTTTGAACTTTGTGTTAAATTGGCCAAATTAAAAATTTTTGATCACTTTTTTTGTAGTTGAAACAGTTGACTTGGCGATTTCTTGTGCTCAATCGATAGAATAGAAGTAATACTAGTGAAATAGCTAAGAATTTGGTTGATTGGAATAATGTAATTGGCCTAAAATGGGAGTCAAAAATCGGCAAAATCGCCGATTCGTAAATATCGCTGACACACATCAAAAATTTGCGAGAGCATAATTTCGTCAATTTTCCACCAATTTCGTACTTTTTGTTTTATTACCTTCACAAAAAGATTCTCTAACCATTTCATAAGAAAAAATAACATATTATTTTTTTGAAAATTCTTGGACACTGGTGCGTGACTTCAGATTTTGGCCTTGGACACTGAAAGGGTTAAAACACTTGAAATTTTGGAAAGTTTCCAGACATAACAGAGAGAGGTGCTCACGGGAGAATGTAAACAAATCAGGTGGGACGTGACGTATTAGAAAGACGGGAAGCTGTATAGCTAGTTTTGGTCATAAGTTGAAATCGCTGTATTAGCGGAATGCCATAAAGTGGAGCCCTACTGTACAGCTAAGTCACAACAAGGTGGGTTATGCTGATATTATGTATCATTTACTTCAATTAATATAAGTACTTATTACTTACATGTATTTTATTTTTTTTAACACACAAGCCATTTCCTACTGAGGCAAGGTGACCCAAAAAAGAAAACACTTTCACAATCATTCACATAAAATCACTATCTTTGCAGAGGCGCTCAGATACGACAATTCAGATGTCATTCTGAACAGCCAGTATCCCAAACCCCTCCTTTAAAGTGAAGGCATTGTACTTCCCACCACCAGGACTCAAGCCCGGTTGCCAGTTTCCCTGAATCCCTTTACAAAATATTACCGTGCTCACACTCCAACAAATCATCAAGTACCAAAAATCATTCGTCTCTATTCACTCTTATCTAACATGCTCACCCATGCCTGTTGTATTTATTTTTTTTTTTTTACCAGACTGACCATCTCCCATCTATGTAAGATGACCCAAAAGAGCAGAAAACACTCAATCAATTATTCAGTAATTTTTTAGCCAGAAACATGTAGATTTTTTTTTTTTTCAACAAGTCAGCCGTCTCCCACCGAGGCAGGGTGACCCAAAAAGAAAATACTTTCATCATTCAACACTTTCACTTCACTCATACATAATCACTGTTTTTGCAGAGGTGCTCAGAATACAACAATTTAGAAGTATATACGTATAAAAATACACAATATATCCCTCCAAAGTGCCAATATCCCAAACCCCTCCATGGGAAAGTGGAATAAGAATCTTTCCTCCGTAAGCCATGCTGTTGTAAAAGTCATCTAAAATGCCGGGAACAATGGGCTAGTAACCCCCTTTCCTGTAATAATTACTAAAAAAAATAAGAAGAAAACATGTAGATATGACAATTAATTGATCTTACAAACTATAAAATTCTCACCCCTTCAGAGTCCAGGCACTGACTGTACTTCCTATCTCCAGGACTCAAAGATTAGTTAATCAGCTTCCTTGAATCTTAATCTTGATAAATATTACTTAACTCACACTCCAACAGCACCCTGAATCCTAAAAATCACTTTTTTTTTTTCCCACAAACTCTAACAGGCTTAAACACACCTTCACACCTTTCCTCCAACCCTTTCTATTATGACTCCTTTCCCTCCTTTATTTCCACACCAGATTTATACACCCTGTCATCCTAGTCTGCTTCATCTCTAAATGCCCCAACCACCCAACAACCCCTCTCAGCCCTCTGAATTATACCTTTTGTAACCCCACCATTTTCCAGATTCCACACTCTGAAATCTCTACATAACATTCACACTGCTCGTTGCTCTCAAACATGACATCTCCACTGCTTCAAGCTTAACAATATTTAACCCTCTCAGGGTCCGTGCCATTGATCTACAGCTTTAAAGCCAGGGTCTGTGCCATAGTACTACATGATGGCCTGTGGCCTGGTGACGAAAGCTCTCGCTGCACAAGGTTAGAGTCTGGATTCGATTTTCAGCAAAGGGTGGAAACAATGGGCAGGTTTCTTTACATCAGTTATTCATATTCACCCATCAGTAAAAATGGGTACTTGGGTATTAGTCGACTGGTGTGGGTCACATCCTAGGAAACAAAAATCACCAATTAGCCCAAAATTCTCTGCATAACAAGTGGCTTTCTATATAGTATTACAGTGGACATTCACTTAATGATGCTATCGGATAGCGATAAAATCGAATACCAATGTGTTTTTGCATCAAAATATTGGCTCGGCTAACGATGAAAAACTCAGTTAAGGACATTCATCCCGAACGTGTCTGTGTGGCCTGAGCCCATGTAAAGACAGTGTGCCATTCCATGCTTACATGCGATATATTTAGTATTATCAAATTTTTTTAGTACAGTGGACCCTCGACCAGCGATATTAATCCATTCCTTAGAGCTCATCGTTAATCAAAATTATCGTTAGTCAAGCTAATTTTCCCCATAAGAAATAATGGAAATCAAATTAATCCGTGCAGGACACCCCAAAGTATTGAAAAAAAAATTTTTACCACATGAAATATTAATTTTAATACACACAGACTGAAGAAGACATGCACAGTTACATGACACTTACCTTTATTGAAGATCTGGTGATGATTGATAGGATGGGAGGAGGGGAGAGTGTTGATCTTCTTAGTGTTTAGAAGGGGAATCCCCTTCCATTAGGACTTGAGGTAGCAAGTCTTTTTTCGGGGTTACTTCTGTTGTTCTTTTAATGCCACTAGGACCAGCTTCAGTCACTGGACTTTTGTCGCACAACATATCTGTCCATAGAGGCCGGTACCTCCCGTTCCTTTATGACATTTCTAAAGTGCTTCACAACATTGTCAGTGTACAGGTTGCCAACACAGCTTGCAGTAGCTATGTCAGGGTGATTATCATCCATAAAGGTTTGCACTTTAAGCCACATTGCACAGATTTCCTTAATCTTAGAAGTAGGCAACTTCTTCAATTTCTCTATCCCCTCCTCTGAAGCAGTTTCCTCAGGTGTGGCCTCTTGCTGTTGAAGATGATCTAGCAGCTCATCAGTGGTTAGTTCTTCATTGTCCTCCTCCACCAACTCTTCCACATCCTCCCCACTAACCTCCAACCCCAAGGACTTCCCCAATGCCACAATGGATTCCTCAACTGGCACAGGATTCTCAGGGTTAGCCTCAAACCCTTCAAAATCTCTTTTGTCTACACATTCTGGCCACAGTTTTTTCCAAGTAGAGTTCAAGGTCCTCTTAGTCACTTCCTCCCAAGCCTTACCTACAATGTTTACACAACTGATGATGCTAAAGTGATCTTTCCAAAACTCTCTTAGAGTCAGTTGAGTTTCTGAGGTCACTACAAAGCCCCTTTCAAACATAGCTTTTGTGTACAGTTTCTTGAAGTTGGAAATGACTTGCTGGTCCATGGGCTGCAGAAGAGGAGTGGTATTAGGAGGCAAAAACTTCACCTTAATGAAGCTCATGTCCTTAGAAAGCCACTCTGCCAAGTCTGAAGGATGACCAGGAGCAATGTCTAATACCAAGAGGCACTTAAGGTCTAATTTCTTTTCAATTAGGTAATTTTTCACAGGGGGGGGGGGGGCAAATGAATGGTGTAACCAGTCACAGAAAAAGTCCCTAGTGACCCATGCCTTACTGTTTGCCCTCCACAGCATACACAAATTAGCCTTGACGACATTGTTTTTCCTGAACACTCTGGGGGTTTCAGAGTGATACACCAATAAAGGCTTCACTTTGCAATCACCACTAGCATTGGCACACATCAACAGAGTAAGCCTGTCTTTCATAGGCTTATGTCCTGGAAGTGCCTTTTCCTCCTGAGTAATGTACGTCCTGCTTGGCATTTTCTTCCAAAACAGGCCTGTTTCGTCACAATTAAACACTTGTTCAGGCTTTAATTCTTCACTGTCTATATACTCCTTGAATTCCTGCACATATTTTTCAGCCGCTTTGTGGTCCGAACTGGCAGCCTCGCCATGCCTTATCACACTATAAATGCCACTACGCTTCTTAAATCTCTCAAACCAACCTTTGCTGGCCTTAAATTCACTCACATCACCACTAGTTGCTGGCATTTTTTTAATTAAATCGTCATGCAACTTCCTAACCTTTTCACATATGATCGCTTGAGAGATGCTATCTCCTGCTATCTGTTTTTCATTTATCCACACCAATAACAGTCTCTCAACATCTTCTATCACTTGCGATCTCAGTTTCGAAAACAAAGTTGCACCTTTGGCAAGAACAGCTTCCTTGATTGCCGTTTTCTTACCCACAATAGTAGCGATGGTTGATTGGGGTTTACTATACAACCTGACCAGCTAGGAGACACGCACTCCACTTTCATACTTAGCAATGATCTCTTTCTTCGTCTCCACAGTAATTCTCACCCTTTTTGCTGTAGGGTTGGCACTAGAAGCTTTCTTGGGGCCCATGGTCACTTATTTTGCAGGTGCAATCACTACAAAGGTTGTGATAATATGAAATGTTTCAATTGTATGTTTGGAAGTGACTGCGGTGGCTAGATTGTAAACACTGGCACCCATGGGACAAGTGAGGCGCACTCAGGCCAAAGTGAACACGTCTCGAACGGAACGAATAGCGTAGGTCGGATTTTTAGCACTAGTCGAGGCAAAATTTTTGCGTTAAAATGCATCGCTAGTTGGATTTATCATTAATCGATGCCATCGCTGGTCGAGGGTCCACTGTACTTTTAACTGCTAAGTAAGCCACCATGTGCCCAAAGAAAGTTTCTAGTGCCAGTCCTGTGATAAAGAAGGAAAGAAACAAAATAAAATTCAAGAAAAAACTCGTAGCAAAGTACAAAAGTGGAGGAGGAAGAGAGAGGGGATAATGTGCCTTCTGCAGTGATTCAGTAATTCTATGATATGTACGATACTAAAGCAGCAGGTATCGATAAAGGCTATAGTGCCTGCCAGCAATAAAGTGTAGAATTAACAGTGCAGCAAGTAAGTAAAGCAAGTAAGCGATAGAAAAACGACACGAAAGTAATTCTCCAATGTTGTTGGATGTGCATCGGGCCAATGAAAATATGCCGGCCTGCTACGTAACTTCCAGCACCCTAAACCTCTGCCAGCATCTCCTCCATCAAACTAACTAATTAAACTAACATCTCCTCTAAAGTAAGTGAACATATAAAAGTGTAAGTAAAAAAGTAAATATAAGTGTAAATATAAAAGGACCCCAATGGAAATAAGTCACTCTGACTTTTTTGGGTTATCCTGGTACTTTACACATATGCTGCTGTGTATGATAATCTATGTACGTAACTGTATTTGTGTATACCTGAATGAATCAACTTACTTATTTATAAACTAAAATGTAAAATTTTTTTTTTAAGAAGTCGGCCGTCTCCCACCGAGGCAGGGTGACCCAAAAAGAAAATACTTACATAATCATTCAACACTTTGACCTCGCTCACACACAATCACTGTTTTTGCAGAGGTGCCCAGAACACAACAGTTCAGAAGCATATATGTATAAAGATATATAACATATCCCTCCAAACAGGCATTGTACTTCCCATTTCTAGGACTCAAGTATAAAAATAACTGGCTTCCCTGAATCCCTTCACTAAATATTACCCTGCTCACACTCAAACAGCTCGTCAGGTCCCATATACCATTAATCTCCATTCACTCCTAGCTAACATGCCCACACATGCTTGCTGGAAGTCCAAGCACCTTGCCAACAAAACCTCCTTTGCCCCCTCCCTCCAATGTTTTCGAGGATGACCCCTACCCCACCTTCCTTTCCCTACAGATATATACGCTCTCCATGTCATTCTACTTTGATCCATTCTCTCTAAATGACTAAACCACCTCAACCACCTCTCTTCAGCCCTCTGACTAATACTTTTATTAACTCCACACCTTCTCCTAATTTCCACAGTCCGAATTCTCTGCATAATATTAACACCACACATTGCCCTTAGACAGGACATCTCCACCACCTCCAACCGCCTCCTCGCTGCAGCATTTACAACCCAAGTTTCACACCCATATGAGTGTTGGGACCACTATACTTTCATACATTCCCTTCTTTGCCTCCATAGACCACTCACCTTGTTTCCTTCATCAATTCTATGGTTAACCTCATCCTTCATAAATCCATCCGCTGACACGTCAACTCCCAAATATCTGAAAACTTTCACTTCTCCCAAATTCATCCACTAACCTTTGCAACTTTTTTTTAGAATCTCCCATAAGCACAGTATCATCAGTAAAAAGTAACTGTGTCAATTCCCATTTTGTATACAGGAAGGCCCCACTTTACGGCGTTTCACTTTACGGCGTTCCGCTAATACGTTCATTTCAAATTATGACAAAACCTCGCTATACGGCTCCCCCACCTGACTTTCTAATACGGTCACCGCGCCCCACCTTGTTTGTTTACATACTTCGTGAGCTCAGTATGCACTAAGTCTCTCCATTTTGTCTGGAAACTCCAAAATTTCAAATGTTTTTAAAAGTTATTTCATATTTTATATATACTCTGATAATTATACTTATGTATACCTGTACTTAAACTTACATACTGTACTGGCATGCAGGTACACATTAAAATCAGTAAGAGTGTCTTATGTCTCCAGACGTCATATTAGTAATGATAATAATAATCATCGAGTCTCATTTAAATGTCGTATATTACGTTAAATACACATTTTCATTAATCAATCTATGATATTTTTTCAAAATTATATAATAAACATGATACATAACATAAAAAGATGTTAAATACACCCCACAATAGAATAAATAAACATAAATATGAGATGTGGTAGCAGAAGACTTGCACAATCGACGCCATATTAGAAATGCTAATAATAATAATCACAACATATGTGTAGAGAACCTAGGATAACCCAAAAAAGTCAGAGTGACTTATTTCCATTGCCTTCACTCAGAGCATCATTTCTTCTCAAAATGATGTTACATGAGAATGGGAGTGTTCTTCTTTATTTATTCTACCGTATCAATGTAGAGACAACCTGTACACAATGTAACTTGTACACAAACCAGACGTGTACACTTCGTTTACAAAACTTACCTTCGCCTGGTTTGTTTACATAACTCTGCGCCTGTACTCTCTCATGCACTCCTTCTTTCTCTCTCTCATTTATTCGTTTTATCTCATTTACTTACTCCTGACCCTACATTAAGACTACAAATATTTTAAGGTAAGTAATGAGTGAACTGTATATACATTTTATCCAACAGTTAGACAACTTTATTCCGAAACGTTTCGCCTACACAGTAGGCTTCTTCAGTCGAATACAGAAAGTAGGCAGGAACAGTAGAGAAGTGAAGACGATGTAATCAGTCCATCACCCTTAAAGTCGTAGAATTTGAGGTTGTCAGTCCCTCGGCCTGGAGAAGTTCAGTTCCATAGTCAGGAACTATCTGAAGATCAAGCGACAGTGCGGAGACTTAAATACTGTCGGAAGGAGAGGTGCAGGGTTAGTAGTAGTAGTAGTAGTAGTAGTAGTGAGAGGCCACTGAGAGGTCATGTCCCTCTCAGATCCAACACTTCTCACTTGAAAAGCTTGTCCAAGGTGTTTTCTGTACCAAGATGCCACGAGTTGCAGTGTCTGACAAGATGAACATCAAAATGGTATACAATACCGACAGGTTGTTAGGTAAGACACATATGCAACAGTTAGACAACTTTATTCCGAAACGTTTCGCCTACACAGTAGGCTTCTTCAGTCGAATACAGAAAGTAGGCAGGAACAGTAGAGAAGTGAAGACGATGTAATCAGTCCATCACCCTTAAAGTCGTAGAATTTGAGATTGTCAGTCCCTCGGCCTGGACAAGCTTTTCAAGTGAGAAGTGTTGGATCTGAGAGGGACATGACCTCTCAGTGGCCTCTCACTACTACTACTACTACTACTACTACTACTACTACTACTACTACTACCCTGCACCTCTCCTTCCGACAGTATTTAAGTCTCCGCACTGTCGCTTGATCTTCAGATAGTTCCTGACTATGGAACTGAACTTCTCCAGGCCGAGGGACTGACAACCTCAAATTCTACGACTTTAAGGGTGATGGACTGATTACATCGTCTTCACTTCTCTACTGTCCCTGCCTACTTTCTGTATTCGACTGAAGAAGCCTACTGTGTAGGCGAAACGTTTCGGAATAAAGTTGTCTAACTGTTGCATATGTGTCTTACCTAACAACCTGTCGGTATTGTATACCATTTTGATGTTCGTACATTTTATCGCTCTGGGATGCTTAAATATCATGGAATATATGTGTGGGTGGGTTGGCCTGGTATGGTAGCCTGGCTGACTACCATACATACTACACTTGATTTCTTACAATAAATACTACTTGTCTCACCCTAGATTAAGACTATAAATATTTTAAGGTAAGTAATGAGTGCACTATGTGTGTATTGTACTTTTTATTGTTTTTTGATGCCTGGTTCTATTGCTAACTTAATATATGTTAGTGTAAACTTGTTATCTAGTGTTTGTATGCATTTGTAAGTGGAAAAAAAGGGTGTTCCACTTTACGGTGATTTCTGCTTTACGGCGGTAGCCTGGAACCTAACCAGCCGTATAAGTGGGGCCTTCCTGTATTATTTGCCATAATTTAATCCCACCCCTCTCCACAACACCCTAGTATTTACTTCTTTTACAACCCCATCTATAAATATACAGTGGTACCTTGTTTATTGTTAATCCGTTCCTGGAAGTGCGACGATCATCAAAATAGACGATTCTCGAATCAATTTCCCTCATAAGAAATAATGTAAATACAATTAATCCGTTCCTGACACCCAGAAGTATTAAAACAAAAAATTTTTTACATGAAATATAGATGTAGTACATAAACAATACAATGGCACATGATGAATGAAACATTAACAGAATAACACTTACCTCTATTGGCGATTCTTCTTAGTGTATGGAAGACTGGAGGAGGAGAGAGACTGGATTAGTTACTGTTTGGAAGGGGAATCCCCTTCCATCAACACCTCAGGTACCAAGTCCTTTTCTGGGGTTACATAATTCACTTCTCTGTTTCTTAATGCCACTAGGACCAGCTTGAGAGTCACTGGAGTCTTGTCTCTCAAAAAAAGTGTCCAGAAAGCTCTGTTTCTGGCGTCTCTTTAATGGGCCAAGACTCCGTCACTGTACAAGTTGCCGATGTGGCTTGCAACATCCTTCTCAGGGTGATGTTTCTCCATAAATCTTTCCATCCTACACCATATTTCAAAAATCTCCTTAATTTCTGAAGAAGGCACCTTCTTCCATCTCTCTTCCTCCTCCTCTGCAGCAAGATTCTGAGCTGCAATCTGTTGATGCTCCAGCTGAAGCTCTTGCAGCTCCTCAGTGGTTAGCTCTTCGTTGTGGTCCTCCACCAACTCTTCCACATCCTCCAAATTCATATCCAATCCCATGGAACTCCCCAGTGCCACAATAGATTTCAAAACTGATATAGCCTCATCAGGGTCAGTCACAAACCCTTCAAAATCCCTCATCGACACAATCTGGCCACAACTTTCTCCAAGCAAGAACAGCTTCCTTGATTTCCTTTTTCTTTGCCACGATGGAACTATGGTTGTATGGGGTTTGTTATACATCCTGGCCAGTTTGGCCACAGGTACGCCACTTTCATATTCTTCAGTGATGTTTTTCTTTAATTCATCTTTTCCAAAGGCTTAGCACTAGGAGCTTTCTTTGGAGCCATGGTAGCTCATTTAGCACATGCAATCACTAAAATGAATGGAATATTATGAAATATTTCGTATGAACAAGTGAGGGGGCCGTCGCTCACTGGTAAACAATGGCACAATGGCTGGGAAGGGGGACCGAGGCGGCTCAGAGCAGTGAGTACGCGTCCAGGATGAACGAAGATTAGCGAGTCAACCGACCATTTGCGAGCCAATGTTTGGACAAAAAATAACGCGATGATTTCTGAAAAGGATGACTATCGAGCCTGACGATTATCGAGGGACCACTGTATTAAACAACCATGGTGACATTACACATCCCTGTCTAAGACCTACTTTTACCGAGCAGTAGTCTCCCTCTCTTCTACACACCCTAACCTGAGCCTCACTATCCTCATAAAAACTGTTTTCAGCACTTAGTAACTTACCATCTATTCCATATACAGTGGACCTCCGTGTTTCGTGATTAATCCGTTCCAGAGAGTCCGCCGATGGTCGAAATTCACGAAACTCGAAACCATTTTCTCCATAAGAAATAATGGAAATAAAATTAATCCGTTCCAGACACCCGAAAATATTAAAATAAATTTTTTTTTTCAAATTAAATAAAGATTTACATAATGAGAACAATCAGAAATCAAGTACATGCATTTAAAATAAATAAAAATAACATTACACTTACCTTTACTGAAGACTTCTGCATGGATGGAAGACGGGAGGAGGTGATGGGAGGAAGGTGTACACTACTTTTTGGAAGGAGAATCTCCTTCCATTAGGACTTCAGGTATGAAGTCCATATCTGGGGTTACTTCCCTTCTTCCTTTAATGCCACTGGGACCAGCTTGAGAGTCATTGGACCCCTGTCGCACAAAATACCTGTCCAAAGAGGTCTGTTTCTGGCGTTTCTTTAGGATTTCCCTGAAGTGGGACACAACACTGTCATTGTACATGTCACCAATACAGCCTGCAACAGCTTTGTTAGGGTGAAGTTCATCCATAAATGTTTGCACTTCAGTCCACTTTCCACAAATGTCCTTAATCTTTGAAGAAGGCACCTTCCTCCATCTCTCTTCCTCCTCCTCCGCAGCAGTTTCCTGAGCTGTGATCTCTTGCTGTTGCAGATGAAGCTCTTGCAGCTCTTCAGTGGTTAGCTCTTCCCTGTGGTCCTCCACCAACTCTTCCACATCCTCACCACTCACCTCCAACCCAAGGGTGTTCCCCAATGCCACAATAGTTTCCAAAACTGGCATAGGTTCCTTAGGGTCAGCCACAAACCCTTCAAAATCCTCCCTCTCTTGTACACAATCTGGCCACAAATTTCTCCAAGCAGAGTTCTAAGTCCTGGAAGTCACTCCCTCCCAAGACTTACCTATAAGGTTTATGCAATGAAGGATATTAAAGTGATCTTTCCAGAACTCTCTTAGGGTCAATTCAGTGTCTGAGGTCACTTCAAAGCACTTCTGAAACACTGCTTTGGTGTAGAGTTTTTTGAAGTTTGAAATGACCTGCTGGTCCATGGGCTGGAGGAGAGTAGTAGTATTAGGAGGCAAGAACTTCACCATGATGAAACTAAACTTCTCCACTATTTGCTCTTCCAAGTCTGGAGGATGAGCAGGAGCATTGTCCATTACCAGGAGGCACTGGAGTGACAGTTTATTTTCCAGGAGGTATTTTTTCACACAGGGGCCAAACACTTCATTAAACCAGTCTAGGAAAATTCCCCTTGTGACCCATGCCTTACTGTTAGCCTTCCACATCACATACAAGTTACTCTTGGCGACACTGTATTTCTTGAACACACTGGGATTTTCAGAGTGATACACCAGTAAAGGCTTCACTTTAAAATCCCCACTATCATTACTACAAAACATGAGAGTAAGCCTGTCTTTCATAGGCTTGTGTCCTGGGAGTGCCGCTTCCTTCTGCGTGATGTAGGTCCTCTTTGGCATTTTCTTCCAGAAGAGGCCTGTTTCGTCACAATTAAACACTTGCTGGGGTTTGAATTCTCCAGTGTCTATGCACTCCTTAAACTCCTGTACAAACTTCTCAGCTGCTTTTTTGTCAGAACCGGTAGCCTCACCATGCCTTATCACACTGTGAATGCCACTACGCTTCTTAAATCTCTCAAACGAACCTTTGCTGGCCTTAAAATCACAAGCATCACCACTTGTTGCAGGCATGTTCTTTACGAGATCGTCATGCAACTGCCTTGCCTTTTCACATATTATCGACTGCGTAACACTATCTCTTGCTAATTGTTTTTCTGTAATCCACACCAACAATAACCTCTCCACTTCTTCGAGGATTTGTGATCTCCTTTTTGTCAGCATATCCACCCCTTCTGCAACAACAGCAAACTTTATTTCCTTTCCTTTCACCACGATCGAAGTGATGGTTGAATGGGGCTTGCCATACATCCTGGCAAGCTCTGTAACACGCACTCCACTCTCATATTTTTCAATGATTTCCTTCTTGAATTCGATCGTGCTCCTCACTTTCTTCACCAAAGGGCTTGCACTAGCTTTCCCTGGGCTCATGGTGACTTATTTAGCAGTTGTAATCACAAAAAACAATGGATTATTACAACTGAACCCGCGGGGTGATGGTTACGTGTTGGTAAACAATGGCACACTGAGCGTGAATGGTGTGGGAGACTGACTTTGTGTGCGTGGTGACGGGCGGACGGGTACCGGATGGTCACCAAAACATGAGTTTTTTCACGAAACTCGAGGCCAAATTTTTACAAAAAAAAAAAAAAAAAAAAAAAAAAAAACTCGCCGAAGGTCGAATTTCACGAAAGTCGAGGCTGCCGAAACTCGAGGGTCCATTGTACTTGCAACATCTGCCACATTGCTCCCCTATCCACTCTATCATATGCCTTTTCTAAATCCATAAATGCTATTCACATATATGCTTCAATGTAAACACTTGATCTACATATCCCCTACCCACTCTAAAACCTCCTTGCTCATCTGCAATTCTACATTCTGTCTTACCTCTAATTCTCTCAATAATAACCCTACCATACACTTTTCCTGGTATACTCAGTAAACTTAACCCTCTATAATTTTTACAATCTCTTTTGTCCCCTTTCCCTTTATATAAAGGAACTATACACGCTCTCCGCCAATCCCTAAGTACCTTCCCCTCTTTCATACATTTTTTTTTTTTAACAAGTTGGCCGTCTTCCACCGAGGCAGGGTGACCCAAAAAGAAAAAATTCCCAAAAAAGAAAATACTTTCATCATCATTCAACACTTTCACCTCACTCACACATAATCACTGTTTTTGCAGAGGTACTCAGAATACAACAGTTTATAAGTATATACGTATAAAGATACACAACATATCCCTCCAAACTGCAAATATCCCAAACCCTTCCCATAAAGTGCAGGCATTGTACTTTCCATTTACAGGACTCAAGTCCGGCTATATAAATTAACCGGTTTCCCTGAATCCCTTCACTTAAAATATTACCCTGCTCACACTCCAACAGCTTGTTAGGTCCCAAATACCCTTCGTCTCCATTCACTCCAATCTAACATGCTCACGCATGCTTGCTGGAAGTCCAAGCCCCTCGCCCACTAAACCTCCTTTCCCCCTCCCTCCAACCTTTTCAAGGACGACCCCTACCCTGCCTTCCTTCCCCAACACTATATCTTCCCCTGCTTTTAACATTTCTGTCATGATTCTGCCATTTCCAGCTGCTTTACCCCCTTCCATTCTACGTAATGCCTCACGCATTACGTCTAACAAGTGAATGTAATTTAAGGGTCTTCAATATTTCTTCATAAGGAAGATTTCTAATGCTATGTATTAATTTAATCATTCTACGCTGAATGTTTTCTAACGAATTTATGTCTATTCTGTAATATGGAGACGAGAACTGGGCTGCATAATCTAGATGAGGCCTTACTAATGATGTATAAAGCTGTAATATATCCGCTGAACTTCTGTTGCTTACACTTCTTGATGTAAATCCCAGTAATCTATTTGCCTTATTACGTACACTTAGGCATTGCTGTCTTGGTTTAAGGTTACTGCTTACCATAACCCCCAAGTCCTTTTCACAATCTGTATGGCTAAGTTCTACATTATTTAACTTATAAATGCTAGGGTTATGGACACTCCCAAGCTTCAGAACCTTGCATTTATCTACATTGAACTGCATCTGCCACTTTGCTGACCAGGTATTGAGTTTGTCTAAATCCTCCTGAAGTTACCTGATATCTACGTTTGAATCAATTATCCTACCTATCTTTGTGTCATTGGCGAATTTGCTCATTTCACTAGTAATTCCCTCATCAAGATCATTGATATGTATTATAAACAACAACGGGCCCTGTGGAACGCCACTTGTTACAGATCCCCATAGCTTATCCTTCAACATTATTGCTACTCCTCCTTTAGCTCTAACTCTATTTGAAACCCTGACCTCTCCAGGTAAATCCCATTTACTTCTCTCCACTGAAACTCTCCCACCCCCTTCAGTTTTGCTTTCAGGGTCCAGAGGCCAAATTTCGAAGTGTGCACCAGGGTCCAAGAATTTTCAAAAAATAATTTTATTTTTTCTCATGAAATGGTAGAGAATATTTTTCTGAAGGTAATAAAACAAAAATTACGAAGTTTGATGGAAAATTGATGAAATTATGCTCTCGCGAATTTTGATGTGTCGGCGATATTTACGCATCGGCGATTATACCAATTTTGACTCTCATTTTAGGTCAATTACAGTATTCCAGTCAACCAAATTCTTAGCTATTTCACTAGTATTACTTCTATTCTATTGACTGAGCACAAGAAATTGCCAAGTCAACTGTTTCAACAACAAAATAAAGTGACTGGAAATTGGTAATTTGGCCAATTTAAGGAAGAGTTCAAAATATTCCAATTTCCAAATAGGGTCCAGAATAAACAATGCAGGCATTCCTGGCACTAAACTAACATTTCCTCTTTTCATTAGTTATATTTTCAGACTTTACAAATAAATTCCATTTTGATTTTTTATTCACATAATGAATTTTTATTCAAACCAAAAAATAGAAGATTTACTGTTATGCAATACTGTAATAATTGAATAAATAATATCACCACATTTGTGAATGTATATTAGACCTGCCAGCTGGCGTGTATTAGACTTGTGAGGTCATTTGTTTACTCTTGAACATCGGCAAAAATTTAACATTTCTGCTGCTTTGAGCTCAGTTTCGAGCCATTTCACGTATTAAAACCAATCAAAATCATCTCTATTTCTGCAGTAGATCTTTCATTCTATCAAATGAGACCAAGAAATTGCAAATACACCTATAAAAAACATATGAAAAAACACTGCAAAGTCGCTGTTTTAATCGAAAATTATGGTCTCAGTTTTTTCTCTCATTATGCACTGTGTGCTGCAGGATTTGTTTTATGTGGTGCACACATACCATATAGATGTATTCTCTCATATCTAGGCCCAAATTTACTGCTCACAGCTTATCAGAGTGAGCTGAGCTCATGGCGTAGATCTATGGTTTGGACCCTTAACATAAAACCGTAGATCTACGGCACGGACCCTGAAAGGGTTAAAGCCAGGACATCCAGCTTCTTTTCATTCATAACATCCACAATCATCTCTTTCTTATCATTTGCACAACATCCACGCACATTCAGACTTCTCACTTTGACAATTTTCTTCTACTTATTTTTAGTAATCTGTACAGGAAAAGGGGTTACTAGCCCATTGTTCCCGGTATTTTAGTTGACTTTTACAACACGCATGGCTTAAGGAGGAAAGATTCTTATTCCACTTCCCCATGGATATAAAAGGGAAAAGTAATAAGAACAAGAACTATTAAGATAAAATCAAAGAAAACTCAGATGAGTGTGTATAAATAAACGTATACATGTATGTGTAGTGTGACCTAAGTGTAAGCAGAAGTAGCAAGACATACCTGTAATCTTGCATATTTATGAGACAGACAAGACACCAGCAATCCTACCATCATGTAAAACAATTAAGGGCTCTCGTTATACACTCACTTGGCAGGACGGTAGTGCCTCCCTGGGTGGTTGCTGTCTACCAACCTACTACCTTTTTATAAATTAAAATGTAAATTATAAATCAAAATGCAAATACATATTTCTTATTTATAAATTACGTGCATATATTGTTTGTGGGTAGTGGAGGTGGCAGAAGCCTCCTCCACCACTAATATGTACGACTTCTCTCAGTGGTCATTATAAACCCAACACCACCACTTCCAGCATTTATCCTCACATACATTATGACATATTTTATTCACTCTAGAGTATATATCATGTTTCTAAGTTATTAATATTGTTTATTATGTCATATTAGATGAATTGTGATAGATAAATAAGCCGTAGAGATATCAGCGTCACACATTCCCTGCATGCCTGCTACACTCCCTGCATGCCTGCTACACTCCCTGCTACATTCCCTGCATGTCTGCTACACTCCCTGCTACATTCCCTGCATGTCTGCTACACTCCCTGCTACATTCCCTGCATGCCTGCTACACTCCCTGGGTACATTTCCCCGCATGCCTGCTACACTCCCTGCTACATTCCCTGCATGTCTGCTACACTCCCTGCTACATTCCCTGCATGCCTGCTACACTCCCTGCATGCCTGCTACACTCCCTGCTACATTCCCTGCATGTCTGCTACACTCCCTGCTACATTCCCTGCATGCCTGCTACACTCCCTGCTACATTCCCTGCATGCCTGCTACACTCCCTGCTACATTCCCTGCATGCCTGCTACACTCCCTGCTCATTCCCTGCATGTCTGCTACACTCCCTGCTACATTCCCTGCATGCCTGCTACACTCCCTGCTACATTCCCTGCATGCCTGCTACACTCCCTGCTACATTCCCTGCATGTCTGCTACACTATCTGCTACATTCCCTGCATGCCTGCTACACTCCCTGCTACATTCCCTGCATGCCTGCTACACTCCCTGCTACATTCCCTGCATGCCTGCTACACTCCCTGCTACATTCCCTGCATGCCTGCTACACTCCCTGCTACATTTCCTGCATGCCTGCTACACTCCCTGCTACATTCCCTGCATGCCTGCTACACTCCCTGCATGTCTGCTACACTCGCTGCATGTCTGCTACACTCCCTGCTACATTCCCTGCATGCCTGCTACACTCCCTGCATGCCTGCTACACTCCCTGCTACATTCCCTGCATGCCTGCTACATTCCCTGCATGCCTGCTACACTCCCTGCTACATTCCCTGCATGCCTGCTACACTCCCTGCTACATTCCCTGCATGCCTGCTACATTCCCTGCATGCCTGCTACACTCCCTGCTACATTCCCTGCATGCCTGCTACACTCCCTGCTACATTCCCTGCATGCCTGCTACACTCCCTGCTACATTCCCTGCATGCCTGCTACACTCCCTGCTACATTCCTTGCATGCCTGCTACACTCCCTGCATGCCTGCTACACTCCCTGCTACATTCCCTGCATGCCTGCTACATTCCCTGCATGCCTGCTACACTCCCTGCTACATTCCCTGCATGCCTGCTACACTCCCTGCTACATTCCCTGCATGCCTGCTACACTCCCTGCTACATTCCCTGCATGCCTGCTACACTCCCTGCTACATTCCCTGCATGTCTGCTACACTCCCTGCTACATTCCCTGCATGTCTGCTACACTCCCTGCTACATTCCCTGCATGTCTGCTACACTCCCTGCTACATTCCCTGCATGTCTGCTACACTCCCTGCTACATTCCCTGCATGCCTGCTACATTCCCTGCATGTCTGCTACACTCCCTGCTACATTCCCTGCATGTCTGCTACACTCCCTGCTACATTCCCTGCATGCCTGCTACACTCCCTGCTACATTCCCTGCATGTCTGCTACACTCCCTGCTACATTCCCTGCATGTCTGCTACACTCCCTGCTACATTCCCTGCATGCCTGCTACACTCCCTGCATGCCTGCTACACTCCCTGCTACATTCCCTGCATGCCTGCTACATTCCCTGCATGCCTGCTACACTCCCTGCTACATTCCCTGCATGCCTGCTACACTCCCTGCTACATTCCCTGCATGCCTGCTACACTCCCTGCTACATTCCCTGCATGCCTGCTACACTCCCTGCTACATTCCCTGCATGCCTGCTACATTCCCTGCATGTCTGCTACACTCCCTGCATGCCTGCTACACTCCCTACTACATTCCCTGCATGCCTGCTACATTCCCTGCATGCCTGCTACACTCCCCGCTACTTCCCTGCATGCCTGCTACACTCCCTGCTACATTCCCTGCATGCCTGCTACACTCCCTGCTACATTCCCTGCATGCCTGCTACACTCCCTGCTACATTCCCTGCATGTCTGCTACACTCCCTGCTACATTCCCCTGCATGTCTGCTACACTCCCTGCTACATTCCCTGCATGTCTGCTACACTCCCTGCTACATTCCCTGCATGCCTGCTACATTCCCTGCATGTCTGCTACACTCCCTGCTACATTCCCTGCATGCCTGCTACACTCCCTGCATGCCTGCTACACTCCCTGCTACATTCCCTGCATGCCTGCTACATTCCCTGCATGCCTGCTACACTCCCTGCTACATTCCCTGCATGCCTGCTACATTCCCTGCATGCCTGCTACATTCCCTGCATGCCTGCTACATTCCCTGCTACACTCCCTGCTACATTCCCTGCATGCCTGCTACACTCCCTGCTACATTCCCTGCATGCCTGCTACACTCCCTGCTACATTCCCTGCATGCCTGCTACACTCCCTGCTACATTCCCTGCATGCCTGCTACACTCCCTGCTACATTCCCTGCATGTCTGCTACACTCCCTGCTACATTCCCTGCATGCCTGCTACACTCCCTGCTACATTCCTGCATGCCTGCTACACTCCCTGCTACATTCCCTGCATGCCTGCTACACTCCCTGCTACATTCCCTGCATGCCTGCTACACTCCCTGCTACATTCCCTGCATGCCTGCTACACTCCCTGCTACATTCCCTGCATGCCTGCTACATTCCCTGCATGCCTGCTACACTCCCTGCTACATTCCCTGCATGCCTGCTACACTCCCTGCTACATTCCCTGCATGCCTGCTACACTCCCTGCATGCCTGCTACACTCCCTGCATGTCTGCTACACTCCCTGCTACATTCCCTGCATGCCTGCTACACTCCCTGCATGTCTGCTACACTCCCTGCTACATTCCCTGCATGCCTGCTACACTCCCTGCATGTCTGCTACACTCCCTGCATGCCTGCTACACTCCCTGCATGTCTGCTACACTCCCTGCTACATTCCCTGCATGCCTGCTACACTCCCTGCATGCCTGCTACACTCCCTGCTACATTCCCTGCATGCCTGCTACACTCCCTGCATGTCTGCTACACTCCCTGCTACATTCCCTGCATGCCTGCTACACTCCCTGCATGTCTGCTACACTCCCTGCATGCCTGCTACACTCCCTGCATGTCTGCTACACTCCCTGCTACATTCCCTGCATGCCTGCTACACTCCCTGCATTTCCTGCTACACTCCCTGCTACATTCCCTGCATGCCTGCTACACTCCCTGCATGTCTGCTACACTCCCTGCTACATTCCCTGCATGCCTGCTACACTCCCTGCATGTCTGCTACACTCCCTGCTACATTCCCTGCATGCCTGCTACACTCCCTGCATATCTGCTACACTCTATCAAACTAATTTCATATTTAAGCTAACATCTCCTCCAAGGTAAGTGGAAATGTTTCTTTTTTATAAATTATATTTCTTATTTATAAGTTACGTACATATATTGTGTGTGGATAGTGGAGGTGGCAGAAGCCTCCTCCACCACTAATATGTATGGCTTCTCTCAGTGGCCATTATAAACCTACCAACAACACTTCCACCACTTATCCTCACATACATTATGACATTTTTTATTTATTCTAGAGTATACAGTGGACCCTCGACCAACGATGGCATCGATTAACGATAAATCCAACCAGCGATACATTTTAACGCAAAAATTTTGCCTCTACTAGCGCTAAAAAATCGACCAACACTATTCGTTCCGTCTGAGACGCGTCCACTTCTGGCCAGTGTTTACAAGCCATCCAGCCACCGCGGTCGCTTCCAAGCAAACAATCGGAACATTTCATATTATCACAGCCTTTTTAGTGAATGCACCTGCAAAATAAGTCACCATGGGTCCCAAGAAAGCTTCTAGTGCCAACCCTACAGCAAAAAGGGTGAGAATTACTCTGGATATGAAGAAAGAGATCATTGCTAATTATGAAAGTGGAGTGTGTGTCTCCGAGCTGGCCAGGTTTATAACAAAAACCCCAATCAACCATCGCTACTATTGTGGCCAAGAAAACGGTAAATCAGGAAGCTGTTCTTGCCAAAGGTGCAACTATGTTTTCGAAACTGAGATCGCAAGTGATAGAAGATGATGAGAGACTGTTATTGGTGTGGATCAATGAAAAACAGATAGCATCTCTCAAGCGATCATATGTGAAAAGGCTAGGAAGTTGCATGAGGATTTAATTAGAAAAATGCCAGCAACTAGTGGTGATGTGAGTGAATTTAAGGCCAGCAAAGGTTGGTTTGAGAGATTTAAGAATCGTAGTGGCATACATAGTGTGATAAGGCATGGTGAGACTTCCAGTTTGGACCAAAACGCAGCTGAAAAATATGTGCAGGAATTCAAGGAGTACACAGACAGTGAAGAACTGAAACCTGAACAAGTGTTTAATTGTGACACTGACAAAGTTGTGAAACACTTTAGGAATGTCATAAAGGAACGGGAGGTACAGGCCTCTATGGACAGATATGTTGTGCGACAGAAGTCCAGTGACTCAAGCTGGTCCTAGTGGCATTAAAAGAAGAAGGGAAGTAACCCCGAAAAAGGACTTGCCACCTCAAGTTGTTATGGAAGGGGATTCCCCTTCTAAACACTAACACCATCAACACTCTCCCCTCCTCCCATCCCATCAATCATCACCAGATCTTCAATAAAGGTAAGTGTCATGTAACTGTGCATGTCTTCTTCAGTTTGTGTGTATTAAAATTAATATTTCATGTGGTAAAAAAAATTTTTTTTCAATACTTTTGGGTGTCTTTCACGGATTAATTTGATTTCCATTATTTCTTATGGGGAAAATTAACTCGACTAACAATAATTTCCATTAACGATGAGCTCTCAGGAACGGATTAATGTCGCTGGTCGAGGGTCCACTGTATATCATTTTTCTATGTTATTAATATTGTTTATTACATCATATTCGATGAACTGTGATGGATAAATAAGCCATAGAGTTGATAATAGCATCATATTGAAGTACTATTCTGTCATGCCTCCTGACAGCAGGAACGTATTAATTGGATCTCCATTATTTCTTATGGGAAAAATTAAATCGGATAACGATAAAATCGGTTAAGGACAAGCTCTCTGGAACAGATTAATATCATTAACTGAGAGACCACCGTATGTCACTGATATCATCTAGGCTAGGTCTGTATACCTTGTTCACGTACTTGTAGATATAAAGATACTATTATTCTTAACCCTTTGACTGTTTCAGTCATATATATGCATCTTACGAGCCACCGTGTTTGACGTATAAATACTCATAAATTCTAGTGGCTTCAAATCAAGCAGGAGAACGCTGGTAGACCCACATGTGAGAGAATGGGTCTGTATGGTCAGTGTGCAGCATATAAAAAAAATCCTGCAGCACGCAGTGCAAAATGAGAAAAAAAAAAAACTGCTTTTTTAATTAAAATGCCGACTTTGTGCTCTATTTTCATATAGTATTTATGGTTGTATTCTCGTTTTCTTGGTCTCATTTGATAGAATGGAAAACATATTATAGAAATAGAGGTGATTTTGATTGGTTTTACTATAAAAAGAACCTGAAAATGGAGCTCAAAGTAGGGAAAATGTTTGATTTTTGCCGATTTTAAAAAGAAAAAAATGATGTCATTTTTTTAAAAATAAATGTCCAACTAGCCATTTAATATCATCATAAGGGGTTTTGGGAACCCAAATTTGTTTTTTTACAATTATTACAGTATTCAGTGGGCTGCTTTAACAAAAAATCTTCTATTTTTTTTTAAAATAAAAATTTAAAAATAAAAAGCAAAGAAATATCAGAGAGGCCCGGAGACATAAACTAAGAGAAAAGAAAATGTTTTTTTAGAGCCAGGAATGCCCTGCTTTGTTCTTTTGGACCCTTTTTTTGAAATTTGTCATTTTTTTTTTAATTTTTGTAAAATTTGGGCCCCAAATTTGCAAATTTCTGACCATGTTTTGGGGTTTGTTAAAAAGGGGGGGAAATTTTGGGTTTTTCTTGAATTCAATCGACAGAAAAAAAATGGAGTTCTAAAGAAATTGCATGATTTTTGGTCGACGGAACAAGGGAATTACCGAAAATAGGGCCAAAGTAGGCAAAATAAACCGATTCACAAAATATCACCCGAGGCGCCAATTTTGCGAGAGCGAATTTTCCCCAAAAATTTTTCAAAATTTCAAAATTTTCATTTTTTTGGGTTTGTCATTACCATGGGGAAAAATATTCTCTATAAATTTCATAAAATTTTTTTTTTTTTTTTGGGCAAACCAAAAAGAGACCTTCGGGTTTGGGGGTTGGCGACATAAAAGGGTTAAAACTGTCTACGTGGGGGGTTCCACTTTCTTTCAAAAAAACCACTTGCGATAACCTCAATTCCCTAAATTTTCTAAATAGGTTATTTTTTCTCCAAACTTCCCCCCACCCTGAAACAGCCCTTCCCACGGCTGCAAATTTTGCTACTCTCATTAGGGGCCCTCATGCTACATTCATTTTTAAAATTTTCCTTTTTGTCACACACTCCCAAAAATTTTCTTTAACAACGAAAACTTTTGACAGCACTTCACCCACTCAATCTTTGCTCCCCTTTTACACCCCCTTCCCCCATATTGGGCTGTGCGGACGTGCTGCGCAGAAAGCTCCTTTTTGGTTGGCTTTTGCCCAGTTTTTGACGTGAAATTTGGGCCCTCTGTGAAGACCTTTTTTTGCGTGCTCTCAGGGGGGGGGAACCAAGAGCCCTCCACCCGAGCAATTTTAAAACCAAACACTTAAGGAAGAATTGAGGTTGGCGAATAGGAAATTTCGGCGACTGACCGGGAAAACAAAAAGATTGGGAGAAAGTCCTCCTTTTTAGTCCCAGGCCCAAGGGGGGAAAACTGGCAGTGGCTGGACAGCGGGGAAAGAATTTGACGAAAAGAAGACAATAAAAAGGGTAGAAAGGGATGAAGAAGAAAGGACGCCATGGGAAACTGTTGGGGAAAACGTCCAATGCATTCCAGTGCACCCACGAATGCGAGTCGACTACTGGGAACGTCACGACGAAAGACTTTAAAGGAAAGGTAAAAATATGTTTTTTTGGGGAAATAGCCAATTTTAGGTATATGGATAGGGCTTTTCTGTTTCAAAAGGACCGGAGTAGGAGACAGAGATTTTTGTTTTTCCTGGGGCTGGGATGGGGGTTTTGTTAGCCGTCGGGATAACATCATGAAGGTAATGGGAGCAATCCTTTTATCTGTCTCATTGCTGGGGGAACGATTTTGGGAAAAAAATAGGAGGGGGAAACCTGATTAGCAGGTATAGGTCGAAATAAAAAAATTAGAAGTAAGGTAAAAAACCCTCTCATTTTTGGAAATTTTCCCAAGGAGGGATTTTGGAATGAAGGGTTTTTCCAGGAAATTTGGGTGTAAATTTGCTGGTTTGGACAAATACTGAAAGGGAAAAAATGGGGTTAACTTTAAATTGACAACGGGGACCTCTTCTAGGGCAGAGATGACATGAAATTGGTGGGGAGGGGGTTTCCCACTTACTAGGTGGGGGGGGGAGCACGGGCAACGGGCGTGAGGAGCATTGGACTTTAAACTAGGAATAGTTATGGAGGGGTTTTTTGGCAGGAAAATGAAGTCCCAGTGTAGTAATATTCAAAGGGGAACTAGTAATAAAAAAGAACGAGATAGATAGTAATAATAAAACGAGATAAAATTTTTAAAAAAGCCGGGGGACCTTGGGGAAAGGACAGTAATAGGTTTTTGTAAAAAAAAAGAAATGAGCAGGAAAGGGGAAAGAGAAAGGACAGTTTCAAATGTTTATTAGCTAATTGCCGTAGTGCTAGGAATAAATGGACAGTTGAGATTAGTTTTCTAGGGAAAGGGAACATTTGGATTTTTTAAAAAAAAAAAAAAAAAAAAAAAAAAAAAAAAATAAAAAAAAAAAAAAAAAAAAAAAAATTTCCAAGAAGGGTTTTTCAAAAAGGGGCCCGTAATGAACCGGAAAATTTTTTTCCCCCCCTTTTTTTCCAAAAAATTAATTTTGTTTAAAAGTTGGAAATTTGTCCATTTTAAAACCCCCAAACATACACAAAACCCCGCAAATTTTCATAAATACACTTTCATAATTGCCCATTCGGAGGTAAACGTTAAGCGGGGGTCCACTGTATTGGGAGGGGGGGTGGGGGGGCATTGTATTCCCCAGATCGCTTGAATGTTCATAAAAACGGGGATCAAGTCTGAAGTAACGCATACAGAGTCCCGTTTTTGGGTAGAATTTTCGAGTGGCATGAAAAAAATATTTTAGGAGTGATATTTCCCCTCCCCCAAACTTAAAATAGGGACCCAAGGGGAAAAAAATATGGGGGGGGAAATTGTTAAAAGGCCCCAAGGGAGATAAAAGTAGTAATTCTAGGAGAAATTTTAAATTTAGGGCAAATTTTTTTTTTTTATTACCCCATCGGCCGATTCCCCCCAGGGAAGGGGGGGGCCCAAAAAGAAAAACTTTCACCATCAATTCCCCTCCACACGTCTTGCCAAAGGGTGCTTTACACTACAGTTTTTAAACTCAACATAACTCCCCCCCTTTAAAATCCCTGTTATTGGAAAATTTCTTGACTGGAATTTTTGAATCAAACACTTCTTTAAAAATTTCAGGATTGTTTTTTTTTTAAACAGTTTGGGGAAAAGAAAAATACAAGGGAAATAACCTGCCCTTTACTTAGTTATGGCAAAAAAAGAATCCCCTTTTTAAATAATTTAGAAATTTCAGAGGGCTGGGTGCAGCGAACCCCAAAAACAAATTTCATTTAAATTTTAAAGGGAAATTTCCCATAGTAGCGATAACTCAGTAACGTCCCAAGGGGGGCAGATTAAAGATGGGTTTAAAAACCTTAAACATCTGTTGCCCGGGGGAACGAAGAGAGCTATCAACATGACAGGGGCGCCTATACATGCTGCTCAAAGAAAGTTTATCCCAAAAAAAGAAATTAGATCAAATAGAAATGACCCCCAAAATGGGTGAATTAAAAAAAAAGGGTCATAAATATACAAGGGGGATAAAAAGGAATTTATAGGGGTATCAAAAGAGGGAGGGTCATCTTTTTAAAACAGTATATTGACATTTAAAAGGGACATTAAAAAGGGGATAAGAAAACTAAAAGGGAAATGAAATTTAAAATTGCTAGGGATTCTAAAACTAAACCCAAAAATTTTTTCCAGGGCAAAAGAACAAAAGTTAGAGAAAGAAGGTCCCCTTAAAAAAAAAAAAAAAACCCCATGGGGAAAAACCTTTTCTGCAAAGAGAATGAAATGTGCTTGATTTTTTAAAAAATTAATTTTTTTCTCAGTTTTTTTTCCCGGAAAACACAAGCAATATTCCAGTAATTAATTTTTTTTCAGTGGGCAAAAAGAAATAAAATTTAAAGTAACATCACACACATGAATGGCCCGTGAAGCAGAAAAGAAAAGACTGAAGCAAAATAAGTCGCCGGGTCCTGATGAGGTTTTTTTTAAGGGGGTTTTAAGGAATGCAAAATGGAACCTGTGAACCATTAACTAAAATTTTTTAAAATTTTTCTCTTCAAACAGGTGTAGTGGCTGATATGTGGAAGAGGCAAAAGTAATTCCCCATTTTTAAAACAAAACAGGGGACAAGTCGTTACCGTCAAATTACCGCCCAAAACCGACCTAAATTTGTGGGAAAAATTACTAAGTAAATTTATACTGAGATTATAAGAAGCCATCCGATAACCCAAGCTTGATTAATGATACCAGCATGGATTCACAAGAGGCCGCTTTTCTAACTAATTTTTACTTTTTTCAGTAAAGCTTTTTTAGGCTTTGACCACAAAAAAGAATTTGATATTATTTTTCTTAGATTTTATAAGGGTTTTATAAGTTTCCCCCCAAGACTTAAAGAAAGTGGCAGCTCAGGCATTGGGGGAAAAGTTCTCTCCCGGGATCGAGTTGGCTCACGACAGGAACAGAGAGTGTCCATAAATGGGGTTAAAACCCAGTGGGGACAACAAGTGGGGTTCCCCCGGATCAGTCTTGGGCCCGTTGTTGTTTATAAATATATCAATGACTTGATGAGGGGGTTACTGAAAAGCAAATTCGCCGATGACACAAAAAGGGGAGGATAATTGATTCAAAAAGTAGATGTTATGGGAACTTCAAGGGAAATTTTAAAAAAACTCTATTCTTGGGCAGAAAAGGGCAGATGAGTTTAATGTAGATAAATCAAGGGTTTATCTAAACTTGGGATGCCCCAAAACCCCTAGCTTAAAAAGTTAAATGAGAAACAACCAAAGACAAAAGGACGGGGTTTTAAGCGAACCCAAACCGAAAAATGCCTAAGCTATTAAAAGGAAATAATTACGGATTTTAACAAAAGGAAAACAAACCAGACAAGCAGCATACATCAAAAACCCTTTATCAACCCAAATCGAGTACCCCCATTAAGAATTTTTCA
>NC_069457.1:10721564-10760458 GCF_026875155.1 Cherax quadricarinatus
TGTTTACATGAAACTATAATGAACAGTATTTAGATAAGGCTAAAGAGGTCTTTGTGGCATTTGTGGATTTGGAAAGGCGGTATGACAGGGTGGATAGGGGGGCAATGTGGCAGATGTTGCAGGTGTATGGTGTAGGAGGTAGGTTACTGAAAGCAGTGAAGAGTTTTTACGAGGATAGTGAGGCTCAAGTTAGAGTACATAAGAAAGAGGGAAATTTTTTCCCCAGTAAAAGTAGGCCTTAGACAGGGATGTGTGATGTCACCGTGGTTGTTTAATATATTTATGATGGGGTTGTAAGAGAAGTAAATGCGAGGGTCTTGGCAAGAGGCGTGGAGTTAAAAGATAAAGAATCACACATAAAGTGGGAGTTGTCACAGTTGCTCTTTGCTGATGACACTGTGCTCTTGGGAGATTCTGAAGAGAAGTTGCAGAGATTGGTGGATGAATTGGTAGGGTGTGCAAAAGAAGAAAATTAAAAGTGAATACAGGAAAGAGTAAGGTTATGAGGATAACAAAAATATTAGGTGATGAAAGATTGGATATCAGATTGGAGGGAGAGAGTATGGAGGAGGTGAATGTATTCAGATATTTGGGAGTGGACGTGTCAGCGGATGGGTCTATGAAGGATGAGGTGAATCATAGAATTGATGAGGGGAAAGGGTGAGTGGTGCACTTAGGAGTCTGTGGAGACAAAGAACTTTGTCCTTGGAGGCAAAGAGGGGAATGTATGAGAGTATAGTTTTACCAACACTCTTAAATGGGTGTGAAGCATGGGTGATGAATGTTGCAATGAGGAGAAGGTTTGGAGGCAGTGGAGATGTCATGTCTGAGGGCAATGTGTGGTGTGAATACGTATAATGCAGAGAATTCGTAGTTTGGAAGTTAGGAGGAGGTGCGGGATTACCAAAACTGTTGTCCAGAGGGCTGAGGAAGGGTTGTTGAGGTGGTTCGGACATGTAGAGAGAATGGAGCGAAACAGAATGACTTCAAGAGTGTATCAGTCTGTAGTGGAAGGAAGGCGGGGTAGGGGTAGGCCTAGGAAAGGTTGGGAGGGGGGGGTAAAGGAGGTTTTGTGTGTGAGGGGCTTGGACTTCCAGCAGGCGTGCATGAGCGTGTTTGATAGGAGTGAATGGAGACGAATGGTTTTTAATACTTGACGTGCTGTTGGAGTGTGAGAAAAGTAACATTTTATGAAGGGGTTCAGGGAAACTGGCAGGCTGGACTTGAGTCCTGGAGATGGGAAGTACAGTGCCTGCACTCTGAAGGAGGGGTGTTAATGTTGCAGTTTAACCTTTCAGGGTCCAAGGCCCAAATCTGGAGTCACGCACAGTGTCCAAGAATTTTCAAAAAAAATTGTTATTTTTTCTAATGAAATGGTTAGAGAATCTTTTTGTGAAGGTAATAAAACAAAAAGTACGAAATTTGGTGGAAAAAATTGACGAAATTATGCTTCGCGAATTTTGATGTGTCAGCGATATTTACGAATCGGCGATTTGCCGACTTTGACTCCCATTTTAGGCCAATTACATTATTCCAATCAACCAAATTCTTAGCTATTTCACTAGTATTACTTCTATTCTATCGATTGAGCACAAGAAATCGCCAAGTCAACTGTTTCAACTACAAAATAAAGTGATCAGAAATTGTTAATTTGGCCAATTTAACACAAAGTTCAAATATTCCAATTTCAAAATAGGGTCCAGAATGAACAATGTAGGCATTCCTGGCACTAAACTAACATTTCCTCTGTTCATTAGTTATGTTTTGAGGCTTTACAAATAAATTCCATTTTTATTTTTTTATTCACATAATGAATTTTTATTCACACCAAAAATAGAAGATTTACTGTTATGCAATACTGTAATAATTGTATAAATATCATCACCATATTTGTGAATGTATATTAGACCCACCTGCTGAGTGTATTAGACGTGTGAGGTCGTTTGTTTACTCTTGAATATCGGCAAAAATTAACATTTCCCCTACTTTGAGCTCAGTTTCAAGCCATTTCCAATGCTAAAACCAATCAAAATCATCTCTATTTCTGTAATATGTCTTCCATTCTATCAAATGAGACCAAGAAATCGCAAATACAACTATAAAAAACATACAAAAAAAACACTGCAAAGTTGCTGTTTTAATCGAAAAATCATGATTTCATTTTTTTTCTCTCATTATACACAGTGTGCTGCAGGATCTGTTTTATGTGGTGCACACATACCACATAGATGTATTCTCTCATATCTAGGCCCAAATGTACCACTCACAGTTTATCAGAGTGAGCTGAGCTCATGGCGTAGATCTACGGTTTGGACCCTGAACGTAAAGCCGTAGATCTACGGGACGGACCCTGAAAGGGTTAAAAACTATAGTGTAAAGCACCCTTCTGGCAAGACAGTGATGGAGTGAATGATGGTGAAAGTTTTTCTTTTTCGGGCCACCCTGCCTTGGTGGGAATCGGCCAGTGTGATAATAAAAAAAAAAAATAATAAAAATATTATATATGTCCAGCAACCCTTTTGGATATTGGAAGTATATAATAATTTAAAAATAAAATAATAATAATAATAAAAATAATTAAAAATAAGAAGAAAAAGGGAAAAAGAAGAAGAATAAGAAGGAAAAAGAAGAAAAAAAAAAGAGAAAAAGAAAAAAAAGAAAAAAAAAAGAAGAAAAAAAAAAAAGGAAGGAAAAAAGAAAAAGAAGAAAAAAAAAGGGAAAAAGGGAAAAAGAAAAAAAAAGAAAAAAAGGAAAAAAAAGAAAAAAAGAAAAAAGGGAAAAAAAAAAAGAAAAGAAAAAAAAAAAAAGAAAAAAAAAGAAAAGAAAAAAAAGAAAAAAAGAAAAAAAAAAGAAAAAAAAAAAAAAAAAGAAACAAAAGAAAAAAAAAGCAAAAGAAAAAGAAGAAAAAAAAGTAATACTAATAGGTTCCCTTTTAAAAATGGGAAAAAAAAAGCCTCGTCCGCCCTGGGCAGTGACGTGTGAGTTAAAAATTAGATAAGGCTGGGCCAAAAAGATGAGCATATGGAGGGGGGGCGGGGGGATAAAAACTTGATTTTTGAAAAGATCAGAGGTGAAATTTGATGAGCATCGGGCCCCCGCTTTGTTTTTGGGCCCGGGACCCCAAACTTTTCTGTCTGTCAAGCCCCTGTCTTTTCTGTCTGTCTGTCTTTTTGTCTGTTGTCTGTCTGTGTTTTCCCGAGAGAGCCCCTTTACTACATCTTAAAACAGAGTATAGCACTTTGTCTGGATTTTTTTGGGGTTTTTTAAAAATTTTTTTTTTTTTTTAAACACACGGCCATTCCCACCAAGGGAGGGTGGCCCAAAAAAAAAAAAACTCTCACCCTCATTCATCCTTTATGTCTTGCCCGAAGGGTGCTTTACACTCAGTTTTTAAAAATGCAACATTAAAAACCCCTCCCCCAGAGTGCGGCACTGTACTTCCCATCTCAGGACTCAAGTCCCCGGCCCCGCCGGTTTTCCCCCGAATCCCTTTATAAAAATTACTTTGTCACAAACCCCAAAAAAACCCGTCAAGGGTTTAAAAAAACCCTTTGTTCCATTTTTCTCCTACAAAAAACGCTCACGAAAGCCTTTCTGGAAGTCCAAGCCCCCTCGCACAAAAAACCCCCTTTTTCCCCTCCTCCAAAAACCCCCTTGGCCCACCCCCACCCCGCCCTTTCCCTTCCCCTACAGACGATCACTCTTGAAGTCATTTTTGTTTCGTCCATTTTTCTCTAATGTCCGAACCCCCCTCAACAAAAACCCTTTTAAACCCTCTGGGAAAAACAGTTTTGGGGAATCCCGCACCTTCCTAAATTCCAAAATACGAATTTCTGTTATATTCCCACCCAATTGGGCCTTTAGACATGACATCTCCACTGCCCCCAGCCTTTCCTCGCTGAAAAATTTACCCCCGTTCAAACCCCCTTAAGGCGTTGGTTAAAAATATAATCCATACTTTCCCCCCCTTTGCCTCCAAGGGCAAAATTCTTTTTTTCCACAGATCCTTAAATGCACCACTCACTCTTTTTCCCTCACAATTCTTTGATTTCCCCCTCATTTTTTCATAGACCCATCCCCTGAAAGTCCCACCCCAAATATCTGAATACGTTACCTCCCCATATCTTCCCCCCCAATTGAATTCAATTTTTCAACCTAATCTTTTTGTTACCTCATAACCTTACTTTTTCCTGATTCCCCTTTTAAATTTTCTTCTTTTGCCCCCCCTACAAATTCACCCACCAATCTCTGAACGTTCTTCAAACCCCCAAAAGGACGTGTCATCAGCAAAGAGCGCTGTGCAACTCCCTTTGTGTTGATTCTTTATTTTTTTAAACTCCCCCTCTTGCCAACCTGCTTTTACTTCTCTTACAACCCATCAAATAAATTTTATTAAAACCACGGTGACATCACACATCCTGTCTAAGGCCTATTTACTGGGAAAAATTTCCCTCTTTCCTACACTCTAATTTGAGCCTCACACTCTTTTAAAAACTTTTTCACTGTTCAGTAACCTACCTCCTACACCATACATTTTTGACAGTAAATGGTAAAATACCGACAGATTGTTAGGTAAGACAATATGCAACAGTTAGGTATCTTTATTCAAACGTTTCGTACAGGAGGCTTCTTCAGTCGAGTACAGAAAAGTTGAAAAAAAAGAGAAGATACTGAAGACGATGTAAAGTCCATCAGTCCATATTGTTTCAGACAACGGAACAATGCTCTTTCAAGATGAGAGAACTCAAAAACTTTAAGGGTGATGGATGATTAACATGTCTTCAAGTATCTTCTGCTTCATAATTTTCTGTATCGACTGAAGAAGTACTGTGAGGCGAAAAGTTTCGAAATAAAGATACCTAACTGTTGCATATGTTCTTACCTAACTACATACATTGCAAATCTGACATTGCCCCCCTATCCACCGGTCATACGCCTTTTCCAAATCATAAAGGCCACAAAGACCTCTTTGCCTTATCTAAATACTGTTCACTTATAGTTTCACTGTAAACACCGGGTCCAACACCCTACCTTTCTAAGCCTCTTTTTCATCTGCTTCACTATTCTCCGTCTTATCTTAATTCTTTATTATACTCTACCATACATTTCCAGGTACACTCAACGACTTTTCCCTATAATTTTGCATTTCTTTTATCCTTTTTATACAAAGGAACTATGCATTCTCTCTGTTGGATTTTTGGTGTTATCTAGGTAATTTATACTATTTTAATTGTTTTATATGTTCTTGTAGACAAAGATAGACAGAGAAGATTAAAAGAGATAGACAGAGACAGACAAGATAGACAAGATAGAGACAGAGAGACAGATATAGACAAACAACGGAGCCAGGCCACAGCACCCGGGCCAGCCAGGGGGCCCACCCCAGCCTGCTGAAAAGTATTAATAATAATAATATTTTTATTTACTACAAGTACATGTACAAGGTATACACCCTAGCTGACAAAAATGACATAACTAATATATAAAGTCCCTTGTTATGCTGAGCATTTCAGGCAAATTAGGTCAGTGTCCAGGATGCGACCACACCCGTCGACTAAAACCCAGGGACCATTTTATGATGGGGAACTAGACAAACAGGTGGAAAGAAACACGTCCAATGTTTCTACTTTGGCTGGGAATCGAACCAGCCCTTGCCCTGTGGATTTTTTCAGAATTGTTTCTGTTTACTTAGGGCTTAGGTTATAAAACATTTGAAAGGGTGTTGCACAAATGTTGCAATGGGTTTTATCGGGTTTTTTATATTTCCTCGACCACTTATGGCCACATCACCTCAAAGCCATAAAATCGGGGTAAACATCACTTTCCTCTTAAAATGGGAGAGTTAATACTACATGAAATCAGTGAATCGCAGGTGTTTGCTGCTCTGTTTGCTCTAGCTGGCGTTCATTTGAAACTGGTGCTCCCACAAGGTACTAAGTGCTCCCAGGCACACTGAGTGTTATGACCCATTCCTGCTGAAAAAGGCATCTCAGGCCCCAAACGTTTCCATATTTGAAGGCAGGAAAAATAAAATGTTTTATACGTTTGGGGCACTAGCAGTAAGAACATATATATACGTTTGGACCGTTTACAGGTTAATATTGTACATATCACTGAATCACTGAAGAAGGCACATTCTCCCCTCTCACTTCCTCCTCCACTTTGTTACTCTGCTACGAGTTCTTTCTTGAATTCTGTAGTCTCTCTCACCTTCTTTACCAAAGGGCTGGCACTAGTACAATATTTTACAAAGTTTTTCATGTGTTTTATGATTGTTCATGTTCAAAAGGTTAAGGAAGCAGTATTGTTAGGTTAAGTAAATGCTATTATTATATTTCCCTACAATATATTTGTGAACCAAACTTTCACAATTTTTCAACATTCGCGAGGTTCTTGATCCCCTAACCCTCGCGAATGTGGAGGGAGACCTGTACTTTTTCAGTGTCCTCTACCATAGTGACTCTCATGCTTATTTTAGTGTCATCTGCAAATGATACAGAAGTGTGCCAGGTGTTTTAATCTATGTCTGTTATGTGGATGATTAACTGCAGAGGTGTCAGGACAGTGCCTTGGGGCACTAAGCTTTTGACCTCGCTTATGCTGGATCTTGCCCTGTTCACTACTATTTTTTGTGTTGTGTGTATTAGGAACCCAAAAATCCATCTGCCTACCTTCTCTGTAATGCCCATGGCGCTATCACTCCATGGTCACATTTGTCAAATGCCTTTGCAAAATATGTGTAAATCACATCTGTGGTTTGGTCATCTTTCAAAGCCTCCGTAATTCTGTCATAATGGTTCAGCAGCTGTGACAGGCATGATCGTCCTACTCTAAAACCATGTTGGTTTGGGTTATGTTGGTTGTGCTGGTCCATGAAATTTGTAATCTGCCATCTCATCACACTTTCAAATATTTTTATGATGTGAGAAGTTAGGGCTACTGGTCTGTAATTTTTAGCTAGTGCTCTACTACCTCCCTTATGCAAAGGAGCTGTCTGCACTCTTTAAGGCCTCTGGTATTTCACATACATCTGAGCTCTTTCTCCAAAGAATGCCAAGTGCTCGTGCTAATGGTGCTTTATACGTCTTTATAAATAGAGCATTCCATGAATCTGGTCCAGGTGCTGAGTGAGTGGGCATGTTGTCCATTTCTTTTTCGAAATCTATGGGATTTGTACTTATGTCAGTTAGTTGGTCTGTGTGGCCATCTTCTGGAGTGAAAAATATTTCTGCATTTTCTACCTTGCTGTCATTTAGTGGGTTGCTGAACACCGACTCATACTATTCCTTTAGGATTTCACTCATTTCCTGTTCATCGTCAGTATACGAATCTCCTCTCAGTAGTGGTCCAATTCTACAGGTAGTTCTTAGCTTGGATTTTGCTTAGGAATAGAAATATTTTGGGTTTCTTGCAATACCCTGTATGGCCTTTTGTTCCCTTTGTACTTCTTCTGTGAGGTATGACATCCTAAGTTTTTGCTCTAATTCAGTAATCTCTCTGCTAAGTCTATCTTTCCTCTGTTGTAGCATATTGTGTTATTAAGCAGTTCAGTAACCCGTTTTCTTCTTCTGCACCATCTCCTACACTCTCTCTCTATATATGATCTTCCTCTGGGTTTCTTCAGTGGTACATGTTTCATACATGCTTTGTATGCTTCTGTATTCAGCTTCTCTAGGCACTGGTGGGGATTTAGGGTGCTCATGTCTGATTCCCAGGGTATGTTTGATAGCTCTTGTTTTAATTTTTCCCAGTTAATTCTATGGTTGTTAAAATTAAACTTACTGAACATCCCGTCTCTAACCTTAGCGATGCAGTTTCCTACCCTTAAGTTAATACTAGTTTGAGCCTCTATGATGTTATGATCAGAGTAAATAATTTTGGAAACTGTTATGTCTCTGATCAGTTCCTCGTTGTTTGTGAATATCAAATCCAGGGTATTTTCATTTCTAGTGGGATCAATTACCTGTTGGTTTAAAGAGTACTTTTCACAAAGCCTCATTATTTCCCTGGTATGTACCTGTTGAGCCAGGGTGCTTCCCGGGGATATTTCTGGTATAACATTACGTTGCTCCATCTTCCATTTTACGAGGGAGATTAAAATCTCCAAGGAGTAAAATATTTGGTGTAGAATTTTCTAGCCTATCCAGATAGCTATCTATCTTACTTAACTGATCTGTGAATTCCTCAGCAGTTGCCCATGGTGGTTTGTAATGAGAGCATAGGCAATGGAGTCGAAGAGGTATGGGGTAGGTTTAAAAATGTAGTGTTAGAGTGTTCAGCAGAAGTTTGTCTGGTTACTGGAAAAATTATAAAAAAACGGGTGGCGTGCGGGAGGGATGAGGAGCGATGGTGGGAATGATGATGTAAAGAAGGAGTAGTAAGGGAGAAAAAGTTAGCATATGAAAAGTTTTTACAAAGTAGAAGTGAATGCAAGGAGGGAAGAGTATATGGAGAAAAAGAGAGAGTTAAGAGAGTGGTGAAGCAATGTATGAAAGGAGCTAATGAGAGAGTGGGTGAGTGTTTATCAACAAATTTTGTTGAAAATAAGGAAAAAAATATAAGGGTTTTGGAGTGAGATTAACAAGTTAAGCAAGCCTAGAGAACAAATGGATTTGTCAGTTAAAAATAGGAGAGGAGAGTTTTTAAAATGGAGAGTTAGAGGTATTGGGGAAGATGGAGGGGTATATTTTGAGGAATATGTTAAATGTTGATGAAGATAGGAAGCTGTGATTTCGTATGTATAGGGCAGGAGGAATAACATCTTGGTAGGAGTGAGGAAGAACAGCCAGTTGTGAGTGTGGGGGAAGTTGTGAGGCAGTAGGTAAATATGAAAAGAGGGGTAAGGCAACGGGATTGATGGGATAAAGTAGAAATGTTAAATGCAGGTGGGGTTTATAGTTTTGAGTGGTTGGTTGAAATTATTTATAAATGTTTGGAAGAGGGTAAAGGTGACTAGGGATTGGAAGGGAGCATGCATAGTTCCTTTGTATAAAGGCAAAGCGGACAAAAAGAGAGTGCAAAAATTATAGGGGGATAAGTCTGTTGAGTATACCTGGTTAAGTGTATGGTAGAGTTATTATTGAAAAGAATTAAAAGTATGACAGAGAATAGGATAGCAGATGAACAAGGAGGCTTTAGGAAAAGGTAGGGGGTGGGTCGACCAGGTGTTTACGTGAAAAAATATAAGTGAACAGTATTTAGATAAGGCTAAAGAGGTCTTTGTGGACATTTGTGGATTTGGAAAAGGGTATGACCGGGTGGGTAGGGGGGCAATGTGGCAGTGTTGCAGGTGTATGGTGTAGGAGGTAGGTTACTGAAAGCATGTGAAGAGTTTTCGAGGATAGTGAGGCTCAAGTTAGAGTACATAAGGAAAGAGGGAATTTATTTCCCAGTAAAAGTAGGCTTAGACAGGGTGTGTGATGTCACCGTGGTTGCTTGTTTAATATATTTATGTGGGGTTGTAAGAGAGTAAATGCAGAGGGTCTTGGCAAGAGGGGTGGAGTTAAAAGATAAAGGAATCACACATAAAGTGGGAGTTGTCACAGTTGCTCTTTGCTATGACACTGTGCTCTTGGGAGATCTTAAGAGAAGTTGCAAGATTGGTGGATGGAATTTGGTTAAGGGTGTGCAAAAGAAAGAAATTAAAAGTGAATACAGGAAAGAGTAAGTTATGAGGATAACAAAAATATTAGGTGATGAAAGATTGGATATCAGATTGGGGGAGAGAGTTATGGAGGAGGTGAATGTATTCAGATATTTGGGTGGTGGAGTGTTGTCAGCGGATGTGGTCTATGAAGGTGAGGTGAATCAATAGAATTTGATGAGGGGTAAAGGGGTGAGTGGTGCACTTAGGAGTCTGTGGAGACAAAGAAACTTTGTCCTTGGAGGCAAAGAGGGGAATGTATGAGACCCGTATAGTTTTACCAACACTCTTAAATGGGTGTGAAGCATGGGTGATGAATGTTGCAATGAGGAGAGGCTTGGAGGCAGTGGAGATGGTATGTCTGAGGGCAATGTGTGTGGTGAATACGTATAATGCAGAGGGGGAGAGGGAATTCGTAGTTTGGAGTTAGGAGGAGGTGCTCGGGATTACCAAAACTGTTGTCCAGAGGGACTGTGGAAGGTTGTTGAGGTGGTTAGGACATGTAGAGAGAATGGAGCGAACAGAATGACTTCAGGAGTGTATATTCTGTAGTGGAAGGAAGGCGGGGTGGTTTATGGGGTAGGGGCCTAGGATAGTGGAGGGGAGGGGGTAAAGGAGGTTTTGTGTGTGAGGGGCTTGGACTTCCAGAAGGCGTTGCATGAGCGTGTTTGATAGGATGTTGATGGTGAGATGGTTATTAATACTTGACGTGCTGTTGAGTTGGAGCAAAGTAACATTTGTGAAGGGGTTCAGGGTAACTGGCAGGCCTGGCTGAGTCCTGGAGATGGAAGTTCAGTGCTGCACTCTGAAAGGAGTTGTGTAATGTTGCAGTTTACCCTTTCAGGTTCCAAGTGCCCAAATCTGGAGTCACGCACAAGTGTCCAAGAATTTATTTCAAAAAAAATTTGTTATTTTTTCTATGAAATGGTTAGAGAATCTTTTTTGAAGGTAATAAAACAAAAAAGTCGAAATTTGGCGCCCTGCCAAAAGGGCCCCCCGGGTGGAAATTGACGAAATTATGCTATCGCGAATTTTGATGTGTCAGAGATTTTTAGAATCGGCGATTTGCCGACTTTGACTCGACATTTTAGGCAATTACGTATTCCAATTCAACCAAATTCTTAGTTATTTCACTATATTTCTTCTATTCTATCGATTGGCACAAGAAATCGCCAAGTCAACTAGTTTCCAACTACAAAATAAAGTGATCAGAAATTGTTAATTTGGCCAATTTTAACAACAAAGTTCAAACAATTCCAATTTCCAAATAGGGTCCAAGAATGAACTATTAGGATTCCTGGCACTAACTAACATTTCTCTGTTCATTAGTTATGTTTTGAGGCTTTACAAATAAATTCCATTTTTATTTTTTGATTCACATAATGGAATTTTTATTTCACACCAAAAATAGAAGATTTTCTGTTATGCAATACTGGAATAATTGTATAAATATCATCACCATATTTGGGAATGTATATTGACCCACCGCTGTCGTTGTATTAGACGTGTGGGTCGTTTGTTTAATCTTGATATCGGCCAAAAATTAACATTTCCGCTACTTTGAGCTCAGTTTCAAGCATTTCCAATGATAAAACCAATCAAAATCATCTCTATTTCTGTAATATGGTCTTCCATTCTATCAAATGAGACCAAGCAAATCGCAAATTACAACTATAAAACATACAAAAAAAACACTGGCAAAGTTGCTGTTTTAATCGGAAAAATCATGATTTCATTTTTTTTCTTCATTATACACAGTGTGCTGCAAGGAATCTCGTTTTATGTGGTGGCACACATACACATGATGTATTATCTCATATCTAGGCCCCCACAATAGTACCACTCACAGTTTATACCGAGTGAGTGAGCTCATGGCGTAGATCTACGGTTTGGACCACTGAACGTAAAGCCGAGTAGATCTACGGGAGGACCCTGAAAGGTTTAAAAACTATAGTGTAAAGCACCCTCCTTCATGGCAAGACAGTGGATGGAGTGAATGATGGTGAAAGTTTTTCTTTTTCGGGCCACCATGACTTGGTGGGAGAAATCGGCCAGTGTGATAATAAAAAATAAAAATAATAAAAATATTATTATGTCCAGCAACGTTTTGGATATATGGAAGTATATAATATTAATAATAATAATAATAATAATAATAATAATAATTATATAAGAAGAGAAGGAAGAAGAAGAAGAATAAGAAGGAAAAAGAAGAAATAAAAAGAGAAAAAGAAAAGAAAGAAAAAGAAAAAGAAGAAAAAAGAAAAAGGAAGGAAAAATAGAACAAGAAGAAAAGAAAAGAAAAAGAAGAAGAAAAAGAAGAAAAAAGGAAAGAAATAGAAGAAAAAGAAAATGAAAAAGAAAGAAATGAAAAAAAGAAAAAGAAATAAACGAAAAGAAAGAAAAGAAAAAATAGAAGAAAAAGAAAAAAGAAGAAAAAAGAAGCAAAAGAAAAGAAAGCAAAAGAAAAAGAAGAAAAAATAGTAATACTAATAGGTTCCTTTGAAAAATGGAAAAAACAAGCCTCAGTCCGCCCTGACAGTGACGTGATGAGTTAAACATTAGATAAGAGCTGGGCAAACTGATGAGCATATGGAGGCCTGCGGTGATAACACTTGATTTAAGAAAAGATCAGAGGTGAAATTTGATGAGCATCGGCCCTCGCTTTGTTTGGCCGGTACACAAACTTGTCTGTCTGTCAAGCGCCCTGTCTGTCTGTCTGTCTGTCTTGTATGTCTGTCTGTCTGTCTGTGTCTCAGAGAGAGCTCCTTTACTCACATCTTAAAGCAGAGTATAGCACTTTGTCTGGATTTTTTGGTTGATATTTTTTTTTTTTTTATTAATCACACGGCCGATTCCCACCTAAGCAGGGTGGAACGAAAAAGAAAAACTCTCACATCATTCACTCCATCACTGTCTTGCAGAAGGGTGCTTTACACTACAGTTTTTAAAACTGCAACATTAAACACCCCTCCTGCAGAGTGCAGGACACTGTACTTCCCATCTCAGGACTCAAGTCGGCCCTGCCGGTTTTCCTGAATCCCTTCATATTGTTACTTTGTCACAAACCAAACAGCACGTCAAGTTTAAAAAAACCATTTGTATCCATTCTCTCCTACAAAACACGCTCACGCATGCCTTGCTGGAAGTCACAAGCCCCTCGCACACAATAAACTCACTTTTACCCCTCATCCAACCTTCCTTGGCCGACCCCTACCCCGCCTTCCTTCACTACAGACTGATCACTCTTGAAGCTCATTTCTGTTTCGTCCATTCTCTCTAATGTCCGAACCCACCTCAACAACCCTTCATCAGCCCTCTGGCATACAACAGTTTTGGTAATCCCGCACCTATCCTAAATTCCAACTACGAATTATCTGCTTATATTCACACCACAATTGCCATCAGACATGACATCTCCACTGCCTCCAGCCTTCCTCGCTGAACATTCATCTCCCTCGCTTCAAACCCCATATAAGGCGTTGGTAAAACTATAATCTCATACATTCCCCCTCTTTGCCTCCAAGACAAAGTTCTTGTTCTCCACAGATCCTCTAGTGCACCACTCACTCTTTTTCCCTCATCAATTCTTTGATTCCACCTCATTCTGGTGCATAGACCCATCGCTGACGTCCACACTCCCAAATATCTGAATACGTTACATCCTCCTACTCTCTCCTCCAATCTGATATTCAATCTTTCATCACTATCTTTTTGTTATCCTCATAACCTTACTCTTTACTGTATTCTCCTTTTATTTTTCTTCTTTGCACACCCTACCAAATTCATCCACCAATCTCTGCCAACTTCTCTTCAGAATCTCCCATGAAGCACAGTGTCATCAGCAAGAGCGCTGTGACAACTACCACTTTGTGTTGTGATTTCTTTATATTTTAATCACGGCCTCTTGCCACAAGACCCTCGCATTTACTTCTCTTACCAACCCATACTATAAATATATTAAACAACCACGGTGACATCACACATCCTTGTCTAAGGCCTACTTTTACTGTGGAATAAATTTCCCTCTTTCTACATACTCTAACTTGAGCCTCACTATCCTCGTATAAAACTCTTCACTGCTTTCAGTAACCTACCTCCTACACCATACACTTGAACAGTAAAATGGTATAAAATACCGACAGATTGTTAGGTAAGACACATATGCAACAGTTAGGTATCTTTATTTCGAAACGTTTCGCCTACACAGTAGGCTTCTTCAGTCGTGTACAGAAAAGTGATAGAAGCAGAAGGATACTTAAGACGATGTAATCAGTCCATCAGTCCCATATTGTTTAAGACAACGGAACAATGCTCTTCTCCAGACTGAGCGGACTGTCCACCTCAAACTTTAAGGGTGATGGATCTGATTAATGTCTTCAAGTATCTTCTGCTTCTATCAACTTTTTCTGTACTCGACTGTGAAAAGCATACTGTGTAGGCGAAACGTTTAGAATATAGATACTAAATGTTGCATATGTGTCTACCTAACTACATACACTTGCAACATCTGCCTCATTGCCCCCTATCCACTGTCCAATACGCCTTTTCCAAATGCATATAAATGCCACCAAAGACCTCTTTAGCCCTTTCTAAATACTGTTCACTTATATGTTTCACTGTAAACACCTGGTCCACACACCCCCTACCTTTCCTAAAGCCTCCTTGTTCATCTGCTATCCTATTCTCCGTCTTACTCTTAATTCTTTCAATTATAACTCTACCATACACTTTACCAGGTACACTCAACAGACTTATCCCCCTATAATTTTTTGCACCTCTCTTTTATCCCCTTTGACTTTATACAAAGGAACTATGCATGCTCTCTGTCTGGATTTTTGGTGTTATCCTAGGTAATTTATACTATGTATACTTGTATTTATATGTATCTGTGAGACAAAGATAGACAGAGACAGATTGAAAGAGTTAGACAGAGACAGACAAAGATAGACTGAGATAGAGACAGAGAGACTTATATAGACAAACAAACGGAGCCAGGCCACCAGCACCGGCCAGCCCGGTGCCAGCAAGCCTGCTGAACAAGTATTAATAATAATAATATTTTTTATTTTACTACAAGACTGTACAGTTATACAGTCCTAGATGACAACAATGACATACTACTTATTATAAAGGTTCCCTTGTTATGATGTGCATTTCCGGCAAATTAGGTCAGGTCCCAGGATGCGGACCCACACAGTCGACTAACACCCAGGTACCCAGTTTACTGATGGGGAAACATAGACACAGGTGAAAGAAACACGTCCATTGTTTCTACTTTGCTGGGAATCGTAACCCAGCCCTTGACCGTGATGTGTGAATGTTCCAGAATGTTTTGTTTACTTAGGGCTTTGTTATAGACATTTTGAAAGGGTGTGCACTAAATGTTGCACATGGTTATTATCGAGGTTTTTTCTTATATTTCCTCGAACCACTTATGGCCACATCCACCTAAAAGCCTCTTAAATCGGGGTAATACATCACTTTCCTCTTAAAATGGGAGAGTTATTCTACATGAAAATCAGTGATGCAGGTGTTTGCTGCTCTGTTTTGCTAATCGCTGGCGTTATATGAACTGGTGCTCCCACATGGTCTAAGTGCTACCATGTGCACACTGAGTGTTATGACCCATTCCATGGCTGACAAGGCATCTCAGGCAATCGTGCCATATTTGTAGCGGAAAATATAAAATGGTTTGTATACGTTTGGGGCACTAGCAGTAAGAACATATATATACGTTTGTGACCGTTTACAGGTTAATATGCTACATATCAATGAATCACTGAAGAAGGCACATTCTCCCCTCTCACTTCTCCTCACTTTGTTACTCTGCTACGAGTTCTTTCTTGTAATCTGTAGTCTCTATCACCTTCTTTACTAGGGCTGGCATAGTACAATTTTTTAACAATGTTTCATGTGTTTTATGATTGTTCATGGTTCAAAAGGTTAAGGAAGATGTATTGTTAGGTTAAGTAAATGCATTTTTTTATATTTCCTACAATATTTTTTTTATTTGTGAACCAAACTTTCACAATTTATTCAACATTCGCCGAGGTTCTTGATCCATAACCCTCGCGAATGTGGTGGGAGACCGGTTCTTTTTCAGTGTCCTCTCATAGTGACTCTCATGCTTATTTTAGTGTCATCTGCAAATGATACAGAAGTGCTGCCAGGTGTTTTAAATCTATGTATGTATGGGATGATTAATTCTGCAGAGGTTGTCGGAAAGTGCCTTGGGTGCACATAAGATCTTTTGACCTCGCTTTTGCTGCGATCTTGCCCTGTTCATAACTATTTTTTGTCGTTGTGTGTTTAGGACCCAAAAAATCCATCTGCCTACCTTCTCTGTAATGCCCATGGCGCTATCTCTACATGGTCACATTTGTCAAATGCCTTGCCAATATATGTGTAAATTCTCTGCTGTGTTTGGTATCTTTTCATAGCCTCCGTATTCTGTCTTAATGGTTCAGCAGCTGTTGACAGGCTGATTCGTCCTAATCTAAAACCATGTTGGTTTGGGTTATGTTGGTTGTTTGCTGGTTATCATGAAATTTGTTTCTGCCATCCTTCATACACTTTCAAAATATTTGTATGATGTGTAGAAGTTGGGCTAATGGTCTGTAATTATAGCTAGTGTCTACTACTCACTTATGCAAAGGAGCTGTTGCACTCTTTAAGGCCTTGGTAGTCACATACATCTGAGCTCTTTCTCCAAAGAATGCCAAGGCTCGCTGCTAATGGGGCTTTATACGTCTTTATAAATAGAGCATTCCATGAATCTGGTCGTGTGCTGAGTGAGTGGGCATTGTTGTCCATTTCTTTTTCGAAATCTATGGGATTTTTACTTATGTCAGTTAGGTTGTCTGTGCGGCACAATCTTCTGGTTGGTGAAAATATTTCTGCATTTTCTAACTTGCTGTCATTAGTGGGTTGCTGACAACCGGAATCATACTATTCCTTTAGGATTTCATCATTTCCTGTTCATCGTCTGTATACGTAATTCTCCTCTCAGTAGTGGTCCATTCTTCAGGTAGTTCTTAGCTTGGATTTTGTTAGGAATAGAAATATTTTGGATTTCTTGCATACCCTGTTGGGCCTTTGTTTCCTTTGTACCTTATTCTGTGAGGTATGACATCCTAAGTTTTGGCTCTAAATTCAGTTAATCTATCTGCTAGTCTATATTCTATCTCTGTTGTAGCATATTTGTGTTATTAAGCAGTTCAGTAACCGTTTTCTTCTTCTCACCATCTCCTACACCTTCTCTATATTGATCTTCCTCTGGGTTTCTTCATTGGTACATGTTTTCATACATGGCTTTGTATGCTTCTGTATTCAGCTTCGCTAGCACTGGTGGGGATTTTAGGGTGGCTCATGTTCTGATTCCCAGGGTTATGTTTGATAGCTCTTGTTTTTAATTTTTCCCAGTTAGTTAATTCTCAGGTTGTTAAATTAAACTTACTGACTTCCGTCTCTACCTTAGCGATGCCAGTACCCTACCCTTAAGTTACATACTAGTTTGGGGCCTCTTGATGTTATGATCAGAGTAATTAGATTTTGGGAAACTGTTATGTCTTCTGATCAGTTCCTCGTGTTTGATGAATATCAAAATCCAGGGTATTTTCATTCTAGTGGGATCAATTACTGTTGGGTTTTTAAAGAGTACTTTTCACAAAGCCTCTTTATTTCCCTGGTATGTACATGTTGAGCCAGGGTGCTTCCGGGGATATTCTGGTATAACATTACGTTGCTCCTATATTCCATTTTACGAGGGAGATTAAAATCTCAAGGTGTAAAATAATTTGGTGTAGATTTTTCTAGCCTATCCAGTAGCTATCTATCTTATCTTAACTGATCTGTGAATTCCTCCGCAGTTGCGATGGTGGTTTGCATTCTAGGATAATTACCAATTCCTATTTTCAACTTTAATGTATAGAACTTTCTACTATATCACTTCGTAGATCAGCATTCTGTGTGCAACTGAATGTAATCCTTTACATAGATTCCATACCTCTCCCTGTGACATATTGATTCATATCACATCTATTATGTTGTAGTTTTCTATCTTTATCTCTCCGTCCAAAACATTCATTTGCATGTGTTTCTGTAAATCCTCCGAATATGGCATTCGCTTCAAACCCTGTAATTTGCAAATATGAGCAGGAATTGCCATGTGGGATGTTTTGTCTTGCTTTGTGTTTTCATTAGATACCACTGGTGGTGTACTACCTGGTATGTCCCTGGTGTACATGCCGCTGGTTTCTCCAGTACTGGCTTCGTGTTTGTTTGCTATTCGGCCTTGATGGGTGATTGCCTGGTTTGGTACGCCCAATTTTTACTGCCCACCTGTCCTCTTCTGTACATTCCTCCTGTTTGTTTCCATTCCTTTTGTTTTGATCTTTTCTCTTGTTGCTAAAAAAGAATGCTGTTCAATTTCTCTTTCTCTGACTAACTCTGTAGCGCGCGTTCCTTTTACTGATGGTTCAGGGAGCTCAGGTCATAACATTCTTGGACTGTGTTGAAGTTTACAACATTACTGGATGAAGTACCTGCCTGCACTCTTTGTTGAAACGACACTTCTCTTCCTCAAATGTTCGCCATTTTCTGGTGTGTTTATTCAACAACTCTGCCTCTTATAGGCACATACCTTAGCATAATAACTGCAAATGTTCTTGGCATACCTATATTAATCGTTTCTGTGTATCGCCCACAAGTTCTTCCACCTGATCTGAGTTCACCTTGTTCCAACTCTTTCTTCTAGGCTAATTTCTTCCCTTTGCTCGTTTTCGTTTGTCCTGTTTCTTAGTTTCTCATCCTCCCTCCCATTTCCGCGCTGTGTTTTGTATCCTGTTTCCTTTTCGACTTGCTCTGTATGACGTTTTCTACTCTTGCTCTTACTTTCACTCCTTGGTTTCCATCTATATTTGCATTTTTCATCCTTTTTTTGTTCCCCTTTTTTTCACCTGTTTTCCACTCTTTGAATAACTCTGGCAAGCTCTTAGAAACATACCTTATGTTTCTAGGTTTTCACTTTTCAGATACTCTTCTTATGCTTAACAGCTGTCCTTTTCAATGGACAAAATCCAGAAAGACTTTCTTGTTTTGGAGTCATTTGTCATGTTGCTTGGAGCTTTGATACATTGATATATGTGATGTTTTTATCGCATATTTCACAATCAATGCCCCATCATGTTTCTCCCAAGATTTTTTCACATATACAACAGCCTTTATTCCTGGCCATGTTTTAAACAGGTGTATGTGGTGTTGGTGTATTTGTTATGTGTGGCTGGTGGTGGGGTGGCTGGTAGGTGGGGTGGGCAGGGCGGTGGGTATCCTTGGGGAGAGGGTAGGGACAACGAGTGGGGGCTGGGCAGTGGGGTGGTAAGCTGGGAGATAGGGGTCTGTGGGGAATGAAGGTGAGGGTGCGAGGAGGGGGGCCTATGGGTGGGATTGTTGGATTGGTGGGTAGGATCTGGGGAATGGGGTGGGGAACGAGGGGGGGCTTGGAGGTGGGTTCGGGTGGCACTTGCGCACTTGTTCCAATATATTATACGATAGTTTTGCACTACAATTGGGATTAATAGGATTAAACTCTTATCCATAAGTTCAGTTACTTTTATCACTGCTATTTATATCCTTTTTCCCTCTTTATAACACTTGTATGATAGTTTGCACTTCACCGTCACCTCGGACAATTTTTTTTTCTAGCAGGTGATGGTCTCGAACCCATGAATATCTTCCGTATATATGCACTATATTTCACTAATATTCATTATGAGAATGAGATACAGACCTTAGTACTAAAACACGAACACACTGTGTGGTATACACCTTAATATATGTGTCGGTATCCTAGTCTATTCGTTATATGAGGGTAACTGGTTCATTGGTGTATCACTGTCACTTTCAAACACCAGGACAGGTACACTGACCCACACACACTGCACACTTCACAATTGTATTTATTTTATTTCCTTTATTTTATCATGGTTATCTCAAGGATATACAATGTATTCGTTCAAGGTAACTTTTCTCTTCACTGCACCTACCACTGGGATCGTTATATTGTTCACTTGGCACTAGGCCTACCGGTCTGTAAACTTTCCCCTGCTCTTCCATAGAGTAAAACTTACTAGAAGTAACGGTAAAAAACCAGTCACCTCGTAGACTATGCCTTTTCAATCTAATTGTATGCTTAATTTATGTATATGCGATTCCCTGCACCTCAATGCTTCATCAATCGTTTTATTTCTTTTGATGTTGTAATTACTCCTCGTTATTTCCACTTCTCTGGGACCTCCAGCAATAGTTCGCTAGTGCAGTTGCTTGTAATATTCCATTCCCCATCATTCACACATAATCACTGTATTGCAGAAGTGCTCCAGACATGACATTTAGATGTTACTCCAAACAGCCAATATCCCAAACCCCTCCTTTAACCTTTTAAACTGTCCAAACGTAGATCTATTTACACATGCTTAGCACTCTGACCTCTGATTTCTACCAATTTGAAAGCTTGTAAAAAAAAAAGTAGATCTACGTTCAGAGCCCCAGCACATGCGACATGATCTTTGTTCAGAGCCCTGCACTATGGACATAGATCTACGTTCAGAGCCTCCCGCACATGTTAATAGATCTATGTTCAGAGCCCCCCGCACATTGGACATAGATCTCGTTCAGAGCCCCCCGCACATGGACATAGTAGATCTACGTTCAGTGCCCCCTGCACATGGACATAGTTCTACGGTTCTGAGCCCCAGCACATGGACATAGATCTACGTTCAGAGCCCCTGCACATGGACACAGATCTACGTTCAGGAGCCCCCCGCACATGGACCAAGATCTACGTATGGACCAGTTTAAGGGTTAAAATGGAGGCATTGTACTTCCCACCTCCAGGATTCAAAAATATATTTAACTACCCCCGAAACAATACCTGTGGTACTTCACTGGGTGCCAAGTTCACAGATATAGCTCCACTTTATCACGGCCAAGTGCAGCTTTAATGCTGCAAACCATTACACGAACCATCCTGGTGAATAGGCAGATGGCAAACATAGTTTGAAGGATCACCAAATCGGAGGGCTGCTGCTAACTGGTTAAAAACAAATTGTGTGTTCTACAATAGGAATGAAACAAAATTAAATAAAACTGCACAGTGAATGCGAGACGTGCTCATATTTTTGGTACAAAAAGATAAAAAATGTTGGATTAGTTTATGCAATGACCATTGTCATTTGGTTCTTAGCATACACCTATGCTTGGAAATTAACAAAAAAAAAACAGGATTTTGCTCAAAATGTATTTACTACATAGTCAACACCGAAATGTCTAAATTTTTAACATTATTTACATCATCAATATTTATGTGAGATTAGAGCAATATTTAAAACAACAGTGCATATGAAACAATAATTGTACTAACTTAATGGCTTGATTGACTCTCCTTCACAATCGCTAGCTGACCTTTAGTGATCACAAATACTACATGGCTGTACAATTTTGCTGTAAATTACTGGGTTTCCAGAAATGTAACATCTGTGAATGTTGGAGTCATGATTGTATTTGTCACAAGAGATTTACTTTGATGGCACTAATCATTCAAATAATACAAACACTGCTGCATTTGTCTCCTCATTTCCATACACCGAATGTATCATTATACTGTTAAAATTGAATTTGTTTTAGTGTAGCAAGTAAAATCTACATGAATGTAACAGTCACACTAACCTCTTTGCATGATGCCAGTGTCTGCCAAGGTTCTTCACACTTAACCCACCATCAGTTTACCAGTCATAGGCTTACTCAGCAGAGTCTAATATGCTTTCACATTATTTTTTTTTTTTTCTTCATCACAGATACTTCAAGCGGGATCACTCAAATCTTTTCTATTGACCAAAGGCAGGTCAGATTTAATTCAGATGTAACTGAAAGAGAAGTTATGCCATTCATCCTCTTTATTTTGCTGGTGATATTGCCAATAAATAGCAAACTCTAGTGCTCCATAATGGTTTTATAATTCTGTACTGAAGTGTGATGATGCCTAAGAAGAATCTTCCTCTGGAATCACTGTTTTTCACACTTATTGGTATAATACCCAACTGGAATATTTCAAAACATTTGGATGATAACTCCTTTTGTGTGTGTGTGTTAATAACACTACCAATACATATAAAAATACTGTCTTTAACAATAACTATGTAATCTATATCAGGAGAAATGGACATGTTGAGGCCAGGGATTTCAACACTTCAAAATGCCGGATACCATTACTGATTCAATTTTAAGCTGATACCAAACCATCAAGAAATAGTCTAGATCCAATATACCAAATACAGTGGAACCTCTACTTGTGAGCGTGTCCATTGCGAGTTATTCCAAATACGAGCAGTGATGCATCGATTTTTGCTTCTATACGCAAAGCTAAATTTCCACAAGCGAGGAGACCTCAAGGCAGGTTCCTTGACATGGTGAGGGACTCTTGCTCTTGATTCGGGAATTGTATTCATTTGTTTGTTGGGCTATCTTATGAAAACTTGGACAATGTATGATGGAAAGATGCTTCTTACGAGTACACCAAAAAATGAAAGGAAATCTAAGATAAATAATGGAGTACAATTCATCTGCAATAGCCACCCCTTTGGCCGGTAATTTCGAGTGGTTTTTGGTTGTATTCTCGTTTTTTTTGGTCTCATTTGAATAGAATGGAAAGATATATTGCTTTCATGATGAAATGTGCCTTGTAATTGATGCTCAACCTACGAGAAAATGGTCCATGCTTGGCTGTCAATTCCAATATGCAGTCGTGAATCGGGTTGAACATTATATTACAAATTATGCAATAAGGAATAACAGTAAATCTTACATTGTTTGTGTGAATAAAAAATTATCATCAAATTGTTTATATAATAATAAAAATAATAATAATAATAATAATAATTTAAGATAACTACAATAATAAAGTGGACCCCAGCCTTGTGATCGCATCACTTTACGTTAAATTCTCCATACAAAACCATTTTAACGCTAAAAATTTTTGCATCGCCTCACGAGTAAAAAAACCGCCTGGCATGATTAGTCCAGGATGCATCCCTCGTGTGGCCTCTGCGCCAGTGTTTACAAGGCCAGCTAGTGCGGTCGCATCTAAGCATACATTCGGTACATTTCCACATATATCCCAGTATTTTAGGTGCTTTTAACTGCAAAAAAGTCCCATGGACCCAAAAAAGTTATAGTACCATCCCGGTGGTAAAAAGGGCAAGAATTAGTATGGAATTGAAAAAAAGGATAAGGAAATGTGTGGCAATGTGGGTTGTACTGCAAACCTTTATGGATTGATAATCACCCTGACACAGCTACTGTAAGTGACCATCTTGGCAACTGTAACAATGACAATGTTATGGCCCATTTTAGGAAGTCTTAAAGGAATGGAGGCACAGTGCTCTATGGGAAGATTTGTTGTGTATTGAAAGAGGTCCAGTCGACTCTCAAGCTGGTTAGTTGGCATTAAAAGAAGATGGGAAGTAACCATGAAAAGGACATGCTACCTCAAAGTCCTAATGGATGGGGATTCCCAGTCTAAACAATAAACAACTTCCACACTCTCCCCTCCTCCCATCCATCAATCATCACCTGACTTCAATACAAGTAAGTGTCATGTATTCTATTCTTAGTAGAGTAGGTAATTGTACTGTTTTCTTCAGTTTGTGTGTATTATAATTAAGCATTTCTGTGGTAAATTTTTTTTTTCATACTTTGGGGTGTCAGGAGCAGATTAATTTGATTTCCATTATTTCTTATAGGAATAATTAAATATTTTACGATAATTCTCAGTTACCGATGAGCTCTCCAGGAACGGATTAATATCGTAAGGCAGGAGTCCACTGTATATGGTTAGGTGTAAGGTTACTAAATGCTGTAAGATAGTTTTTATGAGGTCAGTGAGGCTCAGTTTTGGGTGTGTAGAAGAGGAGGGAGACTATTCCAGTTAATGTAGATCTTAGACAGGGATGTGCTAATGTCACATGGTTGTTTAATATTATTTTAGATGGGGTTATAAATAGAAGTACAGTGGGACCCTCGACTAACAACTATTATTCCGTTCCTGAGAGCTCAATGTTAGGCGAATTATCATTAGGGATTAATTTTCCCCATAAGAAATAATGGACTTCAAATTAATCCGTGCAGGGACACCCCCAAATATGAAACAAAAAAAAAAATTTTACCACATGAATATTTAATTTTAATACACCAAACTGAAGAAAAGAAGAACATGCACAGTTACATGACACTTACCTTTATTGTTGATCTGGTGATGATTGATGGGATGGGAGGGGGGGAGAGTGTTGATGGTGTTAGGTGTTTAGAAGGGGAATCACCCTTCCATTAGGATTGTGGTGGCAAGTCCTTTTCCGGGCTTAACTTCCATTTTCTTTTAAATGCCACTAGGTCCAGCTTGAAAGTCATGGACCTCAGTCGCACAACATATCTGTCCATAGTGGCCTGTACCTCCGTTCCTTTATGGGACCTTTTCCTAAAGTGGGTCACATCATTTTTGTTCAGTTGTACAGGTTGCCAACATGGCTTGCAATAGCTGTTCTGAGGGTTGATTTTTCATTCAAAAAGCTTTGCAACCTCAGCGACTTTGCACCACATTTCCGTAATCTTTGAAGTAGGCAACTTCTTCACTTTATGCATCCCCTCCTCCGATGCAGTTTCCTAGGTGTGGTCTCTTGTGTTGACAGATGGTCTTGCAGCTCATCAGTGGTTAGTTCGTAATTGTCATCTTCCACCAAATCTTCCACATCCTCCCCTATCCTCCAACCCCAGGACTTCCCAATGCACAATGGATTCCTCAACTGGGCATAGGTTCCAGGGTTAGCCTCAAACCCTTCAAAATCCCTTTTGTCTACCATTCTGGCCACAGTTTCTTCCAAGCAGAGTTCAGGTCCTAATGAGAGCATAGGCAATGGAGTCGAAGAGGTATGGGGTAGGTTTAAAAATGTAGTGTTAGAGTGTTCAGCAGAAGTTTGTCTGGTTACTGGAAAAATTATAAAAAAACGGGTGGCGTGCGGGAGGGATGAGGAGCGATGGTGGGAATGATGATGTAAAGAAGGAGTAGTAAGGGAGAAAAAGTTAGCATATGAAAAGTTTTTACAAAGTAGAAGTGAATGCAAGGAGGGAAGAGTATATGGAGAAAAAGAGAGAGTTAAGAGAGTGGTGAAGCAATGTATGAAAGGAGCTAATGAGAGAGTGGGTGAGTGTTTATCAACAAATTTTGTTGAAAATAAGGAAAAAAATATAAGGGTTTTGGAGTGAGATTAACAAGTTAAGCAAGCCTAGAGAACAAATGGATTTGTCAGTTAAAAATAGGAGAGGAGAGTTTTTAAAATGGAGAGTTAGAGGTATTGGGGAAGATGGAGGGGTATATTTTGAGGAATATGTTAAATGTTGATGAAGATAGGAAGCTGTGATTTCGTATGTATAGGGCAGGAGGAATAACATCTTGGTAGGAGTGAGGAAGAACAGCCAGTTGTGAGTGTGGGGGAAGTTGTGAGGCAGTAGGTAAATATGAAAAGAGGGGTAAGGCAACGGGATTGATGGGATAAAGTAGAAATGTTAAATGCAGGTGGGGTTTATAGTTTTGAGTGGTTGGTTGAAATTATTTATAAATGTTTGGAAGAGGGTAAAGGTGACTAGGGATTGGAAGGGAGCATGCATAGTTCCTTTGTATAAAGGCAAAGCGGACAAAAAGAGAGTGCAAAAATTATAGGGGGATAAGTCTGTTGAGTATACCTGGTTAAGTGTATGGTAGAGTTATTATTGAAAAGAATTAAAAGTATGACAGAGAATAGGATAGCAGATGAACAAGGAGGCTTTAGGAAAAGGTAGGGGGTGGGTCGACCAGGTGTTTACGTGAAAAAATATAAGTGAACAGTATTTAGATAAGGCTAAAGAGGTCTTTGTGGACATTTGTGGATTTGGAAAAGGGTATGACCGGGTGGGTAGGGGGGCAATGTGGCAGTGTTGCAGGTGTATGGTGTAGGAGGTAGGTTACTGAAAGCATGTGAAGAGTTTTCGAGGATAGTGAGGCTCAAGTTAGAGTACATAAGGAAAGAGGGAATTTATTTCCCAGTAAAAGTAGGCTTAGACAGGGTGTGTGATGTCACCGTGGTTGCTTGTTTAATATATTTATGTGGGGTTGTAAGAGAGTAAATGCAGAGGGTCTTGGCAAGAGGGGTGGAGTTAAAAGATAAAGGAATCACACATAAAGTGGGAGTTGTCACAGTTGCTCTTTGCTATGACACTGTGCTCTTGGGAGATCTTAAGAGAAGTTGCAAGATTGGTGGATGGAATTTGGTTAAGGGTGTGCAAAAGAAAGAAATTAAAAGTGAATACAGGAAAGAGTAAGTTATGAGGATAACAAAAATATTAGGTGATGAAAGATTGGATATCAGATTGGGGGAGAGAGTTATGGAGGAGGTGAATGTATTCAGATATTTGGGTGGTGGAGTGTTGTCAGCGGATGTGGTCTATGAAGGTGAGGTGAATCAATAGAATTTGATGAGGGGTAAAGGGGTGAGTGGTGCACTTAGGAGTCTGTGGAGACAAAGAAACTTTGTCCTTGGAGGCAAAGAGGGGAATGTATGAGACCCGTATAGTTTTACCAACACTCTTAAATGGGTGTGAAGCATGGGTGATGAATGTTGCAATGAGGAGAGGCTTGGAGGCAGTGGAGATGGTATGTCTGAGGGCAATGTGTGTGGTGAATACGTATAATGCAGAGGGGGAGAGGGAATTCGTAGTTTGGAGTTAGGAGGAGGTGCTCGGGATTACCAAAACTGTTGTCCAGAGGGACTGTGGAAGGTTGTTGAGGTGGTTAGGACATGTAGAGAGAATGGAGCGAACAGAATGACTTCAGGAGTGTATATTCTGTAGTGGAAGGAAGGCGGGGTGGTTTATGGGGTAGGGGCCTAGGATAGTGGAGGGGAGGGGGTAAAGGAGGTTTTGTGTGTGAGGGGCTTGGACTTCCAGAAGGCGTTGCATGAGCGTGTTTGATAGGATGTTGATGGTGAGATGGTTATTAATACTTGACGTGCTGTTGAGTTGGAGCAAAGTAACATTTGTGAAGGGGTTCAGGGTAACTGGCAGGCCTGGCTGAGTCCTGGAGATGGAAGTTCAGTGCTGCACTCTGAAAGGAGTTGTGTAATGTTGCAGTTTACCCTTTCAGGTTCCAAGTGCCCAAATCTGGAGTCACGCACAAGTGTCCAAGAATTTATTTCAAAAAAAATTTGTTATTTTTTCTATGAAATGGTTAGAGAATCTTTTTTGAAGGTAATAAAACAAAAAAGTCGAAATTTGGCGCCCTGCCAAAAGGGCCCCCCGGGTGGAAATTGACGAAATTATGCTATCGCGAATTTTGATGTGTCAGAGATTTTTAGAATCGGCGATTTGCCGACTTTGACTCGACATTTTAGGCAATTACGTATTCCAATTCAACCAAATTCTTAGTTATTTCACTATATTTCTTCTATTCTATCGATTGGCACAAGAAATCGCCAAGTCAACTAGTTTCCAACTACAAAATAAAGTGATCAGAAATTGTTAATTTGGCCAATTTTAACAACAAAGTTCAAACAATTCCAATTTCCAAATAGGGTCCAAGAATGAACTATTAGGATTCCTGGCACTAACTAACATTTCTCTGTTCATTAGTTATGTTTTGAGGCTTTACAAATAAATTCCATTTTTATTTTTTGATTCACATAATGGAATTTTTATTTCACACCAAAAATAGAAGATTTTCTGTTATGCAATACTGGAATAATTGTATAAATATCATCACCATATTTGGGAATGTATATTGACCCACCGCTGTCGTTGTATTAGACGTGTGGGTCGTTTGTTTAATCTTGATATCGGCCAAAAATTAACATTTCCGCTACTTTGAGCTCAGTTTCAAGCATTTCCAATGATAAAACCAATCAAAATCATCTCTATTTCTGTAATATGGTCTTCCATTCTATCAAATGAGACCAAGCAAATCGCAAATTACAACTATAAAACATACAAAAAAAACACTGGCAAAGTTGCTGTTTTAATCGGAAAAATCATGATTTCATTTTTTTTCTTCATTATACACAGTGTGCTGCAAGGAATCTCGTTTTATGTGGTGGCACACATACACATGATGTATTATCTCATATCTAGGCCCCCACAATAGTACCACTCACAGTTTATACCGAGTGAGTGAGCTCATGGCGTAGATCTACGGTTTGGACCACTGAACGTAAAGCCGAGTAGATCTACGGGAGGACCCTGAAAGGTTTAAAAACTATAGTGTAAAGCACCCTCCTTCATGGCAAGACAGTGGATGGAGTGAATGATGGTGAAAGTTTTTCTTTTTCGGGCCACCATGACTTGGTGGGAGAAATCGGCCAGTGTGATAATAAAAAATAAAAATAATAAAAATATTATTATGTCCAGCAACGTTTTGGATATATGGAAGTATATAATATTAATAATAATAATAATAATAATAATAATAATAATTATATAAGAAGAGAAGGAAGAAGAAGAAGAATAAGAAGGAAAAAGAAGAAATAAAAAGAGAAAAAGAAAAGAAAGAAAAAGAAAAAGAAGAAAAAAGAAAAAGGAAGGAAAAATAGAACAAGAAGAAAAGAAAAGAAAAAGAAGAAGAAAAAGAAGAAAAAAGGAAAGAAATAGAAGAAAAAGAAAATGAAAAAGAAAGAAATGAAAAAAAGAAAAAGAAATAAACGAAAAGAAAGAAAAGAAAAAATAGAAGAAAAAGAAAAAAGAAGAAAAAAGAAGCAAAAGAAAAGAAAGCAAAAGAAAAAGAAGAAAAAATAGTAATACTAATAGGTTCCTTTGAAAAATGGAAAAAACAAGCCTCAGTCCGCCCTGACAGTGACGTGATGAGTTAAACATTAGATAAGAGCTGGGCAAACTGATGAGCATATGGAGGCCTGCGGTGATAACACTTGATTTAAGAAAAGATCAGAGGTGAAATTTGATGAGCATCGGCCCTCGCTTTGTTTGGCCGGTACACAAACTTGTCTGTCTGTCAAGCGCCCTGTCTGTCTGTCTGTCTGTCTTGTATGTCTGTCTGTCTGTCTGTGTCTCAGAGAGAGCTCCTTTACTCACATCTTAAAGCAGAGTATAGCACTTTGTCTGGATTTTTTGGTTGATATTTTTTTTTTTTTTATTAATCACACGGCCGATTCCCACCTAAGCAGGGTGGAACGAAAAAGAAAAACTCTCACATCATTCACTCCATCACTGTCTTGCAGAAGGGTGCTTTACACTACAGTTTTTAAAACTGCAACATTAAACACCCCTCCTGCAGAGTGCAGGACACTGTACTTCCCATCTCAGGACTCAAGTCGGCCCTGCCGGTTTTCCTGAATCCCTTCATATTGTTACTTTGTCACAAACCAAACAGCACGTCAAGTTTAAAAAAACCATTTGTATCCATTCTCTCCTACAAAACACGCTCACGCATGCCTTGCTGGAAGTCACAAGCCCCTCGCACACAATAAACTCACTTTTACCCCTCATCCAACCTTCCTTGGCCGACCCCTACCCCGCCTTCCTTCACTACAGACTGATCACTCTTGAAGCTCATTTCTGTTTCGTCCATTCTCTCTAATGTCCGAACCCACCTCAACAACCCTTCATCAGCCCTCTGGCATACAACAGTTTTGGTAATCCCGCACCTATCCTAAATTCCAACTACGAATTATCTGCTTATATTCACACCACAATTGCCATCAGACATGACATCTCCACTGCCTCCAGCCTTCCTCGCTGAACATTCATCTCCCTCGCTTCAAACCCCATATAAGGCGTTGGTAAAACTATAATCTCATACATTCCCCCTCTTTGCCTCCAAGACAAAGTTCTTGTTCTCCACAGATCCTCTAGTGCACCACTCACTCTTTTTCCCTCATCAATTCTTTGATTCCACCTCATTCTGGTGCATAGACCCATCGCTGACGTCCACACTCCCAAATATCTGAATACGTTACATCCTCCTACTCTCTCCTCCAATCTGATATTCAATCTTTCATCACTATCTTTTTGTTATCCTCATAACCTTACTCTTTACTGTATTCTCCTTTTATTTTTCTTCTTTGCACACCCTACCAAATTCATCCACCAATCTCTGCCAACTTCTCTTCAGAATCTCCCATGAAGCACAGTGTCATCAGCAAGAGCGCTGTGACAACTACCACTTTGTGTTGTGATTTCTTTATATTTTAATCACGGCCTCTTGCCACAAGACCCTCGCATTTACTTCTCTTACCAACCCATACTATAAATATATTAAACAACCACGGTGACATCCAACATCCTTGTCTAAGGCCTACTTTTACTGTGGAATAAATTTCCCTCTTTCTACATACTCTAACTTGAGCCTCACTATCCTCGTAAAAACTCTTCACTGCTTTCAGTAACCTACCTCCTACACCATACACTTGAACAGTAAAATGGTATAAAATACCGACAGATTGTTATGGTATGACACTATGCAACAGTTAGGTATCTTTATTTCGAAACGTTTCGCCTACACAGTAGGCTTCTTCAGTCGTGTACAGAAAAGTGATAGAAGCAGAAGGATACTTAAGACGATGTAATCAGTCCATCAGTCCCATATTGTTTCAGACAACGGAACAATGCTCTTCTCCAGACTGAGGGACTGACCACCTCAAACTTTAAGGGTGATGGATCTGATTAATGTCTTCAAGTATCTTCTGCTTCTATCAACTTTTTCTGTACTCGACTGTGAAAAGCATACTGTGTAGGCGAAACGTTTAGAATATAGATACTAAATGTTGCATATGTGTCTACCTAACTACATACACTTGCAACATCTGCCTCATTGCCCCCTATCCACTGTCCAATACGCCTTTTCCAAATGCATATAAATGCCACCAAAGACCTCTTTAGCCCTTTCTAAATACTGTTCACTTATATGTTTCACTGTAAACACCTGGTCCACAACCCCTACCTTTCCTAAAGCCATCATTGTTCCATCTGCTATCCTATTCTCGTCTTCTCTTAATTATTTCAATTTATAACTCTACCATAACACTTTACCAGGTACACTCAAACAGACTTATCCCCCTATAATTTTTTGCACCTCTCTTTTATCCCCTTTGACTTTATTACAAGGAAACTATGCATGCTCTCTGTCTGGATTTTTGGTGTTATCCTAGGTATTCTAATATGGATACTTGTATTTATATGTATCGTGAGACAAAGATAGACAGAGACAGATTGAAAGAGTTAGACAGAGACAGACAAAGATAGACTGAGATAGAGACAGAGAGACTTATATAGACAAACAAACGGAGCCAGGCCACCAGCACCGGCCAGCCCGGTGCCAGCAAGCCTGCTGAACAAGTATTAATAATAATAATATTTTTTATTTTACTACAAGACTGTACAGTTATACAGTCCTAGATGACAACAATGACATACTACTTATTATAAAGGTTCCCTTGTTATGATGTGCATTTCCGGCAAATTAGGTCAGGTCCCAGGATGCGGACCCACACAGTCGACTAACACCCAGGTACCCAGTTTACTGATGGGGAAACATAGACACAGGTGAAAGAAACACGTCCATTGTTTCTACTTTGCTGGGAATCGTAACCCAGCCCTTGACCGTGATGTGTGAATGTTCCAGAATGTTTTGTTTACTTAGGGCTTTGTTATAGACATTTTGAAAGGGTGTGCACTAAATGTTGCACATGGTTATTATCGAGGTTTTTTCTTATATTTCCTCGAACCACTTATGGCCACATCCACCTAAAAGCCTCTTAAATCGGGGTAATACATCACTTTCCTCTTAAAATGGGAGAGTTATTCTACATGAAAATCAGTGATGCAGGTGTTTGCTGCTCTGTTTTGCTAATCGCTGGCGTTATATGAACTGGTGCTCCCACATGGTCTAAGTGCTACCATGTGCACACTGAGTGTTATGACCCATTCCATGGCTGACAAGGCATCTCAGGCAATCGTGCCATATTTGTAGCGGAAAATATAAAATGGTTTGTATACGTTTGGGGCACTAGCAGTAAGAACATATATATACGTTTGTGACCGTTTACAGGTTAATATGCTACATATCAATGAATCACTGAAGAAGGCACATTCTCCCCTCTCACTTCTCCTCACTTTGTTACTCTGCTACGAGTTCTTTCTTGTAATCTGTAGTCTCTATCACCTTCTTTACTAGGGCTGGCATAGTACAATTTTTTAACAATGTTTCATGTGTTTTATGATTGTTCATGGTTCAAAAGGTTAAGGAAGATGTATTGTTAGGTTAAGTAAATGCATTTTTTTATATTTCCTACAATATTTTTTTTATTTGTGAACCAAACTTTCACAATTTATTCAACATTCGCCGAGGTTCTTGATCCATAACCCTCGCGAATGTGGTGGGAGACCGGTTCTTTTTCAGTGTCCTCTCATAGTGACTCTCATGCTTATTTTAGTGTCATCTGCAAATGATACAGAAGTGCTGCCAGGTGTTTTAAATCTATGTATGTATGGGATGATTAATTCTGCAGAGGTTGTCGGAAAGTGCCTTGGGTGCACATAAGATCTTTTGACCTCGCTTTTGCTGCGATCTTGCCCTGTTCATAACTATTTTTTGTCGTTGTGTGTTTAGGACCCAAAAAATCCATCTGCCTACCTTCTCTGTAATGCCCATGGCGCTATCTCTACATGGTCACATTTGTCAAATGCCTTGCCAATATATGTGTAAATTCTCTGCTGTGTTTGGTATCTTTTCATAGCCTCCGTATTCTGTCTTAATGGTTCAGCAGCTGTTGACAGGCTGATTCGTCCTAATCTAAAACCATGTTGGTTTGGGTTATGTTGGTTGTTTGCTGGTTATCATGAAATTTGTTTCTGCCATCCTTCATACACTTTCAAAATATTTGTATGATGTGTAGAAGTTGGGCTAATGGTCTGTAATTATAGCTAGTGTCTACTACTCACTTATGCAAAGGAGCTGTTGCACTCTTTAAGGCCTTGGTAGTCACATACATCTGAGCTCTTTCTCCAAAGAATGCCAAGGCTCGCTGCTAATGGGGCTTTATACGTCTTTATAAATAGAGCATTCCATGAATCTGGTCGTGTGCTGAGTGAGTGGGCATTGTTGTCCATTTCTTTTTCGAAATCTATGGGATTTTTACTTATGTCAGTTAGGTTGTCTGTGCGGCACAATCTTCTGGTTGGTGAAAATATTTCTGCATTTTCTAACTTGCTGTCATTAGTGGGTTGCTGACAACCGGAATCATACTATTCCTTTAGGATTTCATCATTTCCTGTTCATCGTCTGTATACGTAATTCTCCTCTCAGTAGTGGTCCATTCTTCAGGTAGTTCTTAGCTTGGATTTTGTTAGGAATAGAAATATTTTGGATTTCTTGCATACCCTGTTGGGCCTTTGTTTCCTTTGTACCTTATTCTGTGAGGTATGACATCCTAAGTTTTGGCTCTAAATTCAGTTAATCTATCTGCTAGTCTATATTCTATCTCTGTTGTAGCATATTTGTGTTATTAAGCAGTTCAGTAACCGTTTTCTTCTTCTCACCATCTCCTACACCTTCTCTATATTGATCTTCCTCTGGGTTTCTTCATTGGTACATGTTTTCATACATGGCTTTGTATGCTTCTGTATTCAGCTTCGCTAGCACTGGTGGGGATTTTAGGGTGGCTCATGTTCTGATTCCCAGGGTTATGTTTGATAGCTCTTGTTTTTAATTTTTCCCAGTTAGTTAATTCTCAGGTTGTTAAATTAAACTTACTGACTTCCGTCTCTACCTTAGCGATGCCAGTACCCTACCCTTAAGTTACATACTAGTTTGGGGCCTCTTGATGTTATGATCAGAGTAATTAGATTTTGGGAAACTGTTATGTCTTCTGATCAGTTCCTCGTGTTTGATGAATATCAAAATCCAGGGTATTTTCATTCTAGTGGGATCAATTACTGTTGGGTTTTTAAAGAGTACTTTTCACAAAGCCTCTTTATTTCCCTGGTATGTACATGTTGAGCCAGGGTGCTTCCGGGGATATTCTGGTATAACATTACGTTGCTCCTATATTCCATTTTACGAGGGAGATTAAAATCTCAAGGTGTAAAATAATTTGGTGTAGATTTTTCTAGCCTATCCAGTAGCTATCTATCTTATCTTAACTGATCTGTGAATTCCTCCGCAGTTGCGATGGTGGTTTGCATTCTAGGATAATTACCAATTCCTATTTTCAACTTTAATGTATAGAACTTTCTACTATATCACTTCGTAGATCAGCATTCTGTGTGCAACTGAATGTAATCCTTTACATAGATTCCATACCTCTCCCTGTGACATATTGATTCATATCACATCTATTATGTTGTAGTTTTCTATCTTTATCTCTCCGTCCAAAACATTCATTTGCATGTGTTTCTGTAAATCCTCCGAATATGGCATTCGCTTCAAACCCTGTAATTTGCAAATATGAGCAGGAATTGCCATGTGGGATGTTTTGTCTTGCTTTGTGTTTTCATTAGATACCACTGGTGGTGTACTACCTGGTATGTCCCTGGTGTACATGCCGCTGGTTTCTCCAGTACTGGCTTCGTGTTTGTTTGCTATTCGGCCTTGATGGGTGATTGCCTGGTTTGGTACGCCCAATTTTTACTGCCCACCTGTCCTCTTCTGTACATTCCTCCTGTTTGTTTCCATTCCTTTTGTTTTGATCTTTTCTCTTGTTGCTAAAAAAGAATGCTGTTCAATTTCTCTTTCTCTGACTAACTCTGTAGCGCGCGTTCCTTTTACTGATGGTTCAGGGAGCTCAGGTCATAACATTCTTGGACTGTGTTGAAGTTTACAACATTACTGGATGAAGTACCTGCCTGCACTCTTTGTTGAAACGACACTTCTCTTCCTCAAATGTTCGCCATTTTCTGGTGTGTTTATTCAACAACTCTGCCTCTTATAGGCACATACCTTAGCATAATAACTGCAAATGTTCTTGGCATACCTATATTAATCGTTTCTGTGTATCGCCCACAAGTTCTTCCACCTGATCTGAGTTCACCTTGTTCCAACTCTTTCTTCTAGGCTAATTTCTTCCCTTTGCTCGTTTTCGTTTGTCCTGTTTCTTAGTTTCTCATCCTCCCTCCCATTTCCGCGCTGTGTTTTGTATCCTGTTTCCTTTTCGACTTGCTCTGTATGACGTTTTCTACTCTTGCTCTTACTTTCACTCCTTGGTTTCCATCTATATTTGCATTTTTCATCCTTTTTTTGTTCCCCTTTTTTTCACCTGTTTTCCACTCTTTGAATAACTCTGGCAAGCTCTTAGAAACATACCTTATGTTTCTAGGTTTTCACTTTTCAGATACTCTTCTTATGCTTAACAGCTGAAGAAGACATTCCTGGCAGAAAAAATAATATTTCTTCTGTTCATTAGTCATGTCCCCAGGCCCCTCTTACATTCTTTTGCTTTCCACTTTGAATTTTTATTCTCACAAAACATTGAAGATTTACTGTTATGCAGACTACTGCATTAGTGTAGAAAAGGTATAAATAATATCAGCACACTTGTGAAAGAATATTAGACTCACTATTTGGGACGTGTATTGGACGCGTGGCATGATTTGTTTACTTTTGAACTTTGGCAAAAATTGGACATTTCTGCTACTTTGAGCTCCATTTCAAGGTACTTTTCATTGTAAAACCAATCAAAATCATCTCAATTTCTGTAATATGTCTTCCATTCTATAAAATGAGACCAGGAAAAATAGAATACAACTATATGTAAATACAGTGCAAAGTCGCTGTTTTAAACCAAAAACACGGTCAAAGTTTTTTTTCTCATTACGCACTGTGTGCTGCAGGATTTTTTTATATACTGTGCACACTGACCACACCGACCCATTTTTTTCATATGTAGGCCTACCAGCTTTCTCTCGCTAGATTTGAAGGCGCCAGAATTTAGGCGCACTAGTACGTCAATAACCCTGGTGAGTAAGCCGTACTAGTACATCGGAAACCCTGAAAGGGTTAATATATTTACAGATGGGGTTGTAGAAGAAGTAAATGCTAGGGTGTTCGGGAGAAGGGTGGCATTAAATTATGGGGAATCAAATACAAAATGGGAGTTGACACAGTTGCTTTTTGCTGATGATATTGTGTTTATGGGAGATACTAAAGAAAAGTTGCAAACGTTAGTGGACAAGGTTGGGGGGTGTGTAAAGGTAGAAAGTTGAAAGCAAAAAGATAAAAGTAAGGTGATGAGGGTAATCAAATGTTTTAGATAAAGAAAAATTGTATATCCATTGGAGAGAGGGAGTATGGAAGAAGTGAATATTTTCAGATATTTGGGAGCTGACGTCTCAGCGGATGGGTTTATGAAGGATGAGGTGAACCATAGAATTGATGAAGGAATAAAGGTGAGTGGTGCATTGAGGTATAGGGGGAGACAAAAAAACATTATCTATGGAGGCAAAGAAGGGAATGTATGAAAGTATAGTGGTCCCAACTCTCTTATATGGGTGTGAAGTTTTGGGTTGTAAATGTGCAGTGAGGAGACGGTGGGACAGAAAGAGATGTCCTGTCTAAGAGCAATGTGTGGTGTAAATATTTTTGCATAAAATTCGATGTGTGGAATTAGGTGAAGGTGTGGAGTTACAAAAAGCATTAGTCAGAGGGCTTGAAGAGGGGTTATTGAGATGGTTTGGCCATTTAGAGAGAATGGATCAAAGTAGAATGACTTGGAGAGTGTATAAATCTGTAGGGGAAGGAAGACGAGGTAGGGGTCGTCCTTGAAAAGGTTGGAGGGAGGGGATAAAGGAGGTTTTGTGGACGAAGGGCAAGCATGCGTGAGCGTGTTAGATAGGAGTGAATGGAGACAAATTGTTTTTGGGCCCTGATGAGCTGTTGGAGTGTGAGCAGGGTAATATTTAGGGGAGGGTTTAAGGGAAAACCGTTTATTTTTATGTAGCTGGACTTTAGTACTGGAAATGGGAAGTACAATGCCTGCACTTTAAAGGAGGGGTTTGGGATATTGCTGTTGTATCTGGGTGCCTCTGCAAAAAACAAGATTATGTATAAGTGAGGTGAAAGTGTTAAATGATGATGAAAGTATTTTCTTTTTGGGGATTTTCTTTCGGTCCCCCTTCCTCAAGGGGGAGACGGCCAACTTGTCGAAGACAAAAAAAAAAAAAAAAACATGTAAACCACAAAAAAAAATGTTCAGGGTATACGACAAATTAAAAACCCATACAATAGAGTGGAAAAGTACAGTGGACCCCCGCTTAACGATCACCTCCCAATGCAACCAATTATGTAAGTTTTATTTATGTAAGTGCGTTTGTACGTGTATGTTTGGGGGTTGAAATGGACTAATCTACCCCACAATATTCCTTATGGGAACAAATTCGGTCAGTACTGGCACCTGAACATACTTTGGAATGAAAAATAACGTAAACCGGGGGTCCACTGTTTAAAAGTGAAGGGCATGGGAGTGATAATGTCAGAGGATCAAGCCTTCAAAGACCACAACAATGTATCTACCCCATCTGCTAGGAAAATGATAGGATGGGGTAATGAGAACCCTTTAAAGCTAGGGGTGCCAGGCCCATGATGATTCTCTTCAAATCGCTTGTGCTCTCAGGCTGGAATACTGCTGTACACTAACGGCCCCCTTCAAGGCTGGCGACAAATTTCAGACCTGGAGAGTGTACAGAGAACTTTCACGGCCCCACATAAGTACGATAAGCACCTAAACTACTGGGAACGGTTGAAGGTCCTTGATCTGTATTCCCTGGAAAAACAGGGCGGGAAAGATACATGATAATATACACTTGGAAGGTCTGGAGGGATTGGTACCAAACTTGCACACGAATGTCACTCCATATGAAAGCAAAAGACTCAGCAGGAGATGCAACATTCCCCCGATGAAAAGCAGGGGTGCCACGAGTACACTGAGAGAGAACACAATAAGTGTCAGGGGCCCAAGACTGTTCAACTGCCTCCCATCATACATAAGAGGGATTACCAATAGACCCCTGACTGTCTTCAAGATGGCACTGGGCAGGCACCTAAAGTCAGTACCTGACCAACCGGGCTGTGGTTCGTACGTCAGCTTGCGTGCAGCCAGGAAGCAGAGAGTGTCCATAAATGGGGTTAAATCCGAGTGGGGATCTGTAACAAGTGGGGTTCCACCGGGATCAGTCTTGGGCCCGTTGTTGTTTATAATATATATCAATGATCTTGATGAGGGAATTACTAGTGATATGAGCAAATTCGCCGATGACACAAAGATAGGTAGGATAATTGATTCAAACGTAGATGTTATGGAACTTCAGGAGGATTTAAACAAACTCTATTCTTGGTAGAAAAGTGGCAGATGCAGTTCAATGTAGATAAAAAGCAAGGTTCTGAAGCTTGGGAGTGCCATAACCCTAGTACTTATAAGTTAAATGATGTAGAACTTAGCCATACAGATTGCAAAAAAGGACTTGGGGGTTATGGTGAGCAGCAACCTTAAACCAAGACAGCAATGCCTAAGCGTACGTAATAAGGCAAATAGATTACTGGGATTTATATCAAGAAGTGTAAGCAAAAGAAGTCCAGAGGTCTACTGCAGCTTTATACATCATTGTAAGGCCCCACCTAGATTATGCAGCTCAGTTTGGTCTCCGTATTACAAAATGGACATAAAATTCGTTAGAAAACATTCAGCATAGGATGACTAAACTAATACATAGCATTAGAAATCTTCCTTATGAAGAAAGATTGAAGACTCTTAAGTTACATTCACTTGTTTGACGAAGAATGAGGGGGACCTGATCGAAGTGTATAAGTGGACGATTGGTATTAATAAAGGAGATATTAATAAGGTCTTGAGGATGTTTCTCCCAAAAGAGAACCCGCAGTAAAGGATTTAAATTAGATAAGTTTAGATTTAGAAAGGACTTTGGAAAGTATTTGGGTTTTGGGAAAAAGGGTAGTTGATGAGTGGAACAGTCTACCTTTGTTGGGTTATTGAGGCTAGGACTTTGGGTAGTTTCAAATTTAGGTTGGATAAATATATGAGTGGGAGGGGTTGGATTTTTAGAGGGATTGCACATCAGAGTTATTTCTTGGGTAGCATTGAAAATTGGGTTGGTCAAATGTTTTGTTAGTGGGAGAAAGTAAAGGACCTGCTAGTTTGAAGGGCCCCCCAGGCCT
>NC_069457.1:10760958-11002602 GCF_026875155.1 Cherax quadricarinatus
TATAGTGGGATTGAGTCCTGGAAATGGGAAGTACATTGCCTTCACTTTAAAGGAGGGGTTTGGGATATTGGCAGTTTGGATGGATATGTTGTGTATCTTTATATGTATATGCTTCTAAACTGTTGTATTCTGAGTACCTCTGCAAAAACAGTGATAATGTGTGAGTGTGGTGTAAGTGTTGAATGATGAAAGTATTTTCTTTTTGGGGATTTTCTTTCTTTTTTGGGTCACCCTGCCTCGGTGGGAGACGGCCGACTTGTTGAAAAAAAAAATGTCTAAAACATTGCTGAGACCTATAAGCATAGAGAGCACAGGCAATGGGGTCGAAGAGGTATGGGGTAGGTTTAAAAATGTAATGTTAGAGTGTTCAGCAGAAGTTTGTGGTTACAGGAAAGTGGGTGCGGGAGGGAAGAGGAGCGATTGGTGGAATGATGATGTAAAGAGAGTAGTAAGGGAGAAAAAGTTAGCATATGAGAAGTTTTTACAAAGTAGAAGTGATGCAAGGAGGGAAGAGTATATGGAGAAAAAGAGAGAGGTTAAGAGAGTGGTGAAGCAATGTAAAAAGAGAGCAAATGAGAGAGTGGGTGAGATGTTATCAACAAATTGTGTTGAATATAAGAAAAAGTTATGGAGTGAGATTAACAAGTTAAGGAAGCCTAGAGAACAAATGGATTTGTCAGTTAAAAATAGGAGAGGAGAGTTATTAAATGGAGAGTTAGAGGTATTGGGAAGATGGAGGGAATATTTTGAGGAATTGTTAAATGTTGATGAAGATAGGGAAGCTGTGATTTCGTGTATAGGGCAAGGAGGAATAACATCTTGCAGGAGTGAGGAAGAGCCAGTTGTGAGTGTGGAGGAAGTTCGTGAGGCAGTAGGTAAAATGAAAGGGGTTAAGGCAGCCGGGATTGATGGATAAAGATAGAAATGTTAAAAGCAGGTGCGGATATAGTTTTGGAGTGGTTGGTGCAATTATTTAATAAATGTATGGAAGAGGGTAAGGTACCTAGGGATTGGCAGAGAGCATGCATAGTTCCTTTGTATAAAGGCAAAGGGGATAAAGAGAGTGCAAAAATTATAGGGGAATAAGTCTGTTGAGTATACCTGGTAAAGTGTATGGTAGAGTTATTATTGAAAGAATTAAGAGTAAGACGGAGAATAGGATAGCAGATGAACAAGGAAGCTTTAGGAAAGGTAGGGGGTGTGTGGACCATGTGTTTACAGTGAAACATATAAGTGAACAGTATTTAGATAAGGCTAAAAAGGTCTTTGTGGCATTTATGGATTTGGAAAAGGCATATGACAGGGTGGATAGGGGGGCAATGTGGCAGATGTTGCAAGTGTATGGTGTAGGAGGTAGGTTACTGAAAGCAGTGAAGAGTTTTTACGAGGATAGTGAGGCTCAAGTTAGAGTATGTAGGAAAGAGGGAAATTATTTCCCAGTAAAAGTAGGCCTTAGACAAGGATGTGTGATGTCACCGTGGTTGTTTAATATATTTATAGATGGGTTGTAAGAGAAGTAAATGCGAGGGTCTTGGTAAGAGGCGTGGAGTTAAAAGATAAATAATCACTCACAAAGTGGGAGTTGTCACAGTTGCTCTTTGCTGATGACACTGTGCTCTTGGGAGATTCTGAAGAGAAGTTGCAGAGATTGGTGGATGAATTTGGTAGGGTGTGCAAAAGAAGAAAATTAAAGGTGAATACAGGAAAGAGTAAGGTTATGAGGATAACAAAAACATTAGGTGATGAAGGATTGGATATCAGATTGGAGGGAGAGAGTATGGAGGAGGTGAATGTATTCAGATATTTGGGAGTGGACGTGTCAGCGGATGGGTCTATGAAAGATGAAGTGAATCATAGAATTGATGAGGGGAAAAGGGTGAGTGGTGCACTTAGGAGTCTGTGGAGACAAAGAACTTTGTCCTTGGAGGCAAAGAGGGGAATGTATGAGAGTATAGTTTTACCAACGCTCTTATATGGGTGTGAAGCATGGGTGATGAATGTTGCAGTGAGGAGAAGGCTGGAGGCAGTGGAGATGTCATGTCTGAGGGCAATGTGTGGTGTGAATATAATGGAGAGAATTCGTAGTTTGGAAGTTAGGAGGAGGTGCGGGATTACCAAAACTGTTGTCCAGAGGGCTGAGGAAGGGTTGTTGAGGTGGTTCGGACATGTAGAGAGAATGGAGCGAAACAGAATGACTTCAAGAGTGTATCAGTCTGTAGTGGAAGGAAGGCGGGGTAGGGGTCGGCCTAGGAAAGGTTGGAGGGAGGGGGTAAAGGAGGTTTTGTGTGCGAGGGGCTTGGACTTCCAGCAGGCATGCGTGAGCGTGTTTGATAGGAGTGAATGGAGACAAATGGTTTTTAATACTTGACATGCTGTTGGAGTGTGAGCAAAGTAACATTTATGAAGGGGTTCAGGGAAACCGGCAGGCCGGACTTGAGTCCTGGAGATGGGAAGTACAGTGCCTGCACTCTGAAGGAGGGGTGTAAATGTTGCAGTTTAAAAACTGTAGTGTAAAGCACCCTTCTGGCAAGACAGTGATGGAGTGAATGATGGTGAAAGTTTTTCTTTTTCGGGCCACCCTGCCTTTGTGGGAATTGGCCAGTGTGATAATAAAAAAAATAAAAAAATAATATTTCTAGACAATAGTACATGACCCAGGCAGGTGAAAATATTCACCTGTTGGTATGATTGTGGCTATTTGAGCGTTATTTCAGTACCTAATATGGTGGTACCTCGAATTTTGAAGAGCTCCCAACTCGAACATTTATGTAAGTGTACTTTTGTAAGTGCTTTTGTATGTGTATTTTTCGGGGTCTGAAATGGACTAATCTAATTTACATTATTCCTTATGGGAACAATTTCGTTCGGTAACGGCACTCGAACAGCCTTCTGGAACGAATTATGGCCGAAACTCGAGGTACCACTGTATTAGTGTCAGAACAAAGATTGGCTATGAAATCACAAGAGCTATTATAAATTGTAATTATCAAAACAAAAATTATATGTTTAAATAAAATGAGGAAAAAGGTATGTTGGCAACTCTTCTGCAAGCGGCAGGACTCGATGTTGCGTTCAGGTGAGCATCCAGTGCCAACTTCGCGGTCTTATATCTCGGTAAGTACTGGTCCCAAAATTTTTTTTATTGTTTTTTTTTGTCTTATAACACACAGAAAATTGCCCTTCATGAGTGAACATAATCTACGTCTGGACAGTTTAACCCTTTCAGGGTCCATAGGCCAAATTTCAAAGTGTGTGCCAGGGTCCAAGGATTTTCAAAAAATTATTTTATTTTTCTTAGGAAATGGTAGAGAATCTTTTTCTGAAGGTAATAAAACAAAAAGTACGAAATTTGATGGAAAATTGACAAAATTATGCTCTCGCGAATTTTAATGTGTCAACGATATTTACGCATTGGCAATTTTGCCAACTTTGACCCCCATTTTAGGCCAATTACATTATTCCAGTCAACTAAATTCTTAGCTATTTCACTAGTATTACTTCTGTTGATTGAGCACAAGAAATCGCCAAGTCAATTGTTTCAACTACAAAATACAGTGGACCCCCGACATTCGATGGCATCGACATTTGATAAATCCGACATTTGATGCATTTTAACGCAAAAATTTCGCCTCAACATGTGATGGAAAACCCGACATTTGATACGATTCGTACGAGACATGTCCATGTGTGCCTGAACTGCACCGTGTGTGCCAGTGTTTACAAGCCAGCCAGTGTGCACTCATCAAAGGATACATTCGATACATTCCATATTATCCATATTATCACTGTTTTTGGTGCTTGTTTCTGCAAAATAAGTAACCATGGGCCCCAAGAAAGCTTCTAGTGCCAACCTTTCGAGAAAAAAGGTGCTAATGACTATTGAAATGAAGAAAGAGATAATTGCAAAGTGCGAAAGTGGAGTGCGTGTGTCGGAGTGCATGATGATTTGGTAAAGAAATTGCCTGCAGCTAGTGGTGATGTGAGTGAATTTAAGGCCAGCAAAGGTTGGTTTGAAAGATTTAACCCTTTGACTGTCGCAACCCCCAATCCTGAGGTGTCTCCTGGTGTCGCAAAATTTAAAAAAAAAAAAAAACTATTTTTTCTTATGAAATGATAGAGAATCTTTTCCCGATTGTAAAGTCACCCAAAAAAAAAACGAAATTTGATGGAAAACTGATGGAATTACGCTCTCGCGAAGTTAGCGACCTCGGCGATATTTACAAATCGGCGATTTCGCCCACTTTGAGCCCTATTTTCGGCTAATTCCATTATTCCAGTCAACCAAACTCATAGCTATTTCTTCAGAACTCCATTTTTTTTCCATTGATTGAGTACAAGAAACTGCCCATTTACGATTTCAACTACCCAATAATGTGGTCAGAAATTTGCAATTTGGCCAATTTCACGAAAATTAAAAAATATGACAATTTCAAAATAAGGACCAGAATGAACAATGCAGACATTCCTGGCTCTAAAATAACATTTCCTTTGTTCATCAGTCATGTCTCCAGGCCCCTCTGATATTACTCTTGCTTTTTATTTTGAAATTTTATTCAAACAAAAAATAGAAGATTTACTATTATGAAGACTACTGCAATACTGTAATAATTGTAAAATTTACTTCAACCCATTCATGACTGCGTATTAGAATGGCTAGTTGGACATTTATTGGACAATGACATCATTTGTTTACTTTTGAACATCGGAAAAAATCAAACATTCCCCGTACTTTGTGCTCCATTTCCAGGTTCTTTTTATAGTAAAATTAATCAAAATCACCTCCATTTCTATAATATAGTTTCCATTCTATCAAATGAGACCAAGAAAATGAGAATACAACCATAAATACTATACAAAAATAGACCACAAAGTCGGCATTTTAATTAAAAAAACGGTTGGAGTTTTTTTTTTCTCATTATGCACTGCGTGCTCAAGGATTTTTTTTTATGGTGCACACTGACCACACAGACCCATTCTCTCACATGTGGGCCTACCAGCTTTCTCCTGCCTGATTTGAAGCCGCTAGAATTTATGAGTATATATATGTCAAACACAGTACCTCGTAAACGTATATATATGGCCACGACAGTCAAAGGGTTAAGAATCGTAGTGGCATACACAGTGTGGTAAGGCATGGTGAGGCTGCCAGTTCAAGTCCTAATGGAAGGGGATTCCCCTTCTAAACACTAACACCATCCACACACTCCCCTCCTCCCATCCCATCAATCATCACCAGATCTTTATTACCTTTTGAGGGTTTCGGCCGTACTAGTACGGCTTACACCCCAGGGTTTTTGACGTACTAGTACGCCTAAATTCCAGTGCCTTCAAATCTAATGAGAGAAAGGTGGTAGGCCTACATATGAAAGAATGGGTCTATGTGGTCAGTGTGCGCAGTATAAAAAAAATCCTGCAGCACACAGTGCGTAATGAGAAAAAAAAAAAACTTTGACCGTGTTTTTGGAATAAAACAGCGACTTTGCACTGTATTGTCGTATGGTATTTATTGTTGTCTTCTAGTTTTCTTGGTCTCATTTTATAGAATTGAAGACATATTACAGAAATTGAGGTGATTTTGACTGGTTTTACAATGAAAAGTACCTTGAAATTGAGCGCAGAAATGTTCGATTTTTATCAAAGTTCGAAAGTAAACAAATCATGCCAAGCTTCCAATACACATCAACTGGTGAGTCTAATATTCTTTCACAAGTGCACTGATATTATTTATACCATTTCTACACTAATGCAGTAGTCTACATAACAGTAAATCTTCTATTTTTTGTAAGAATAAAAATTTAAAGTGGAAAGCCAAAGAAATATAAGAGAGGCCTGGGGATGTGACTAATGAACAGAGAACTTGTTGTTTTAGTGCCAGGAATGTCTTTTTTGTTTATTCTGGACCCTATTCAGAAGTTGGCATCTTTTGAAATTTGTGTGAATTTGGCAAAATTGCTAAATTCTTACCACTTTATTGGATGGTTGAAATTGGTAAATGGGTGGTTTCTTGTACTCATTCGATAGAAAAAATGGAGTTCTAGTGAAATATTCATGTTTTTTGTCGACTAGTACAGTGGAATTGGCCGAAAAAAGGGCTCAAAGTGGGCAAGATCGCCGATGCGTAAACATCGCCGAGACCGCTAACTTCGCGAGAGCATAATTCCGTAAGTTTTCCATCAAATTTCAAACTTTTGGTGTCATTATGATCGGGAAAAGATTCTCTATCTTTTCATAAGAGAAAATTATTTTTTTTTTTTTAAATTTGGCCGACCCTGAGAACGAGTCTCGGAGAGGGCCTGTCGACCCTCAAAGGGTTAAAGCACCCTAAAGTGAAAAAATGCATACACCTACCATCCGACTTACGACCTGCTCGACATACAACATACAACTTATGACCTGTTTTGTATGCCAAATTTCAGGGAAATAAACAACTGTTTGTGTTGTACAAAGTGTTTATCCTAAACCTCACAGTATAAAATACAGTACGATAGTTACGATTTTTGTCGACTAGTACATTGGAATTGGTCGAAAATAGGGCTCAAAGTGGACAAAATCGCCGATACGTAAACATCGTCAAGACCGCTAACCTCGCGAGAGCATAATTCCGTAAGTTTTCCATCAAATTTCATACTTTTGGTGTCATTATGATCAGGAAAAGATTCTCTATCTTTTCATAAGAAAAAATAATTTTTTTTTTTTTTTGAAATTTGGCCGACCCTGAGAACAAGTTTCGGAGAGGGCCTGTCGACCCTCAAAGGGTTAATGGTAAGTGTCAATTATTCTACTGTTATTAATCTATTGTTATTTTTGTTATTGTAATTATTCTATTGCATTAAACTTAATATTTCATGTGGTAAATTTTTTTTTTCATACTTTTGCGTGTCTTGCACGGATTAATTTGATTTCCATTATTTCTTATGGGGAAAATTAATTCGACTTTCGATATTTTTGACATTCGATAGCTCTCAGGAATGGATTAGTATCGAATGTCGAGGGTCCCACTGTAATGTGATCGGAAATTGGTAATTTGGCCAATTTAATGCAAAGTTCAAAATATTTCAGTTTCAAAATAGGGTCCAGAATAAACAGTGCAGGCATTCCTGGCACTAAACTAACATTTCCTCTGTTCATTAGTTATGTTTTGAGTCTTTACAAATAAATTCCATTTTGATTTTTTATTCACATAATGAATTTTTATTCACACCAAAAAATAGAAAACTTACTGTTATGCAATATTGCAATAATTGTATAAATAATATCTCCACATTTGTGAATGTATATTAGACCCACCAGCTGGCGTGTATAGATATGTGAGGTAATTTTTTATTCTTGTACATCGGCAAAAATTTAACATTTCCGCTACTTTCAGCTCAGTTTCAAGCCATTTTCCGTACTAAAACGAATCAAAATCATCTCTATTTCTGTAATATATCTTCGATTCTATCAAATGAGACCAAGAAATCGCAAATACAGCTATAAAAAACATACGAAAAAACGCGGTCTCGTTTTTTTTCTCTCATGCACTGTGTGCTGCAAGATTTGTTTTATGTGGTGCACACATACCACATAGATGTATTCTCTCATATCTAGGCCCAAATTTACTGCTCACAGCTTATCAGAGTGAGCTGAGCTCATGGTGTAGATCTACGGTTTGGACCCTTAATGTAAAGCCATAGATCTATGGCACGGACCCTGAAAGGGTTAAGGGTTAATAATAATATGTGTAATCTCTTGGGCGCATTAAATGTCGTATATTACGTTAATTTAGACATTTCCATTAATCTATCTAAATTTTTTTCAAAATTATAGCGAACACGCTGTGTAACATAAACATGATACGTACACCCACAATATATAAATTAACATAAATAGCAGATGTGTTTTCCAAGCGGCTTGTGAAAGTGTCGGAAGAATTACGTTTTCTCTAAGTCAAGCACAATTACTGGGGGATAACTGTTGAAAAGTATTACTTTTGTATGCCTTCACTCTATAGCTATTCATGACCCTTGTGGGTTTAGTGCTTTTTTTTATTATGATTATAATAATATCACTCTAAAAATTGTGTGTTGCTTGAGAATAGGAGTGTTACTGTTTATATAATATCATCATTCACTCTAAAAATGGTGTTGCATGAGGATAAGAGTGTTGCTGTTTATTTATTCTACTGTATTAACTTGTCAGAGCATCATTCCTTCTAAAAATGATGTTACATGAGAATGGAAGTGTTGCTCTTTATTTATTCTACTGTACCACTGTGGAGACAACTTGTACACAATGTAAGGTGTTTGTATGAACCATAACCAGGTGTGTTCATCCGTTTGTTTACATAGTACTCTGCGTGTGTGGGGTGGCCAGGAGGGCTACCATACCTTCCACACCCAACTTTTTACAAATAAATACTTTTCACCTCTCACCCTGCATTAAGATCATTAAGACTACAAATATTTTAAGGTAAGTAATGAGTGTACTGTATATGCATTTTATCACTCTAGGGAGCTTTAAATGTCGCAGTATATTATGTGTGGGTGGGGTGGCCAGGAGGGCTACCAAGCCTACCACACCTTGTTTTTTTTATATTGCTTTTAATGCCTAGTTCTATTGCTAACTTAATATATGTTAGTGTAAACTTGTTATCTGGCATTTATATGCATTTGTAAGTGGAAAAATGACATTCTGCTTTCTGGCGGTATCCTGAAACCTAACCTGCCGTATAAGTGGGACTCTACTGTACATACGTACGTTCATATGTACGTACATACATTCATTCATTCATTCATTCATTCATTTATTTATTTTTGGATGGCTTTTATAGTTTTTCTTAGTTCTTACTAAAGAGGCAGGTTGAAACATTGCGTAACAATAGATACTCATTGAGGCTGCTTATGTTATACTTCTCTTTTCACAGAGAAAAATGCTTGAAATGTGGGAAGAACGATGGAGAACTGTACTCCGTCATACCTTCACGACTCAAGTCAGTGTACTCAAGAAATCCTTCTTTTCAAACCAGCTGGATAAGAGGATGACATTGTACCCCTATTTAATTTCCCTACCTCCAGAAGAATTTGTCAACATAATGATGCAGGTACCATTTTCTTTTTTTTGTAATTCCTGAATGTGACAGACTTTGGAAATGTAAAACAATATCTGTTTGAAAGCCACAAAGTATGTTGGCTAAAGAATTATTATTGTTACTATTCTGTCTAGACAGTCTTTTCTTTGCCAACTACAATTGCCATTAACGGCCACTAATTGCCTCCTATTAATCCATTATATTGAGGTTTGCTGGGTATTGTCGACGTACTCGTTTACCGATGCCTCGGACTTACGGCTGGCTCTCTGACCAGTATGCATGCCTAAATAATGTATATTAGAGCTGATTTCCTCTATTCTGTTTATTACAATATACGTAAAGTACAGTGGACCCTCGTTCTTCGTAATTAATCCATTCCAGAGAGTGTGACTAATATCGAAATTGACGATTTGCAAAACCATTTTCCCCATAAGAAATAATGTATATTCAATTTGTTCCAGACACCCAAAAATTTTAAAACAAAATCATTTTTTTACATGAAATACTGTAATTTACCTACACAGAAAACAATGAGACATGAAGAATAAACAGTAATAGCTTGACACTTACCTTTATTGACGATTCTTCTTAGTGTATGGACGACGGGAGGAGGGGAGAGGATGGATTAATTACTGTTTAGAAGGGGAATCCCCTTCCATAAAAACTTCAGGTACCAACTCCTTATCTGGGATTACTTCCCTTCTTTGTTTTTTAATTCCACTAGGACCAGTTTGAGTCACTGCACACCTGTGGCATTAAATATCTGCCCAGAGAGCTCTGTTTAAAATTTAAAACTTTCCTAAAATGGGACAAGACATTGTCATTGTACATGTTGCCAACATGGTTTGCAAGAGCTTTGTCAGGGTGATGTTCCTCCACAAATCTTTCCATCCTACTCCACATTGCACAAATCTCCTTAATCTCTGAAGTAAGCACCTTCCTAAATCTCTCTCCTTCCTCCTCTGAAGCAATCTTCTGAGCTGTGGTCTGTTGCTGTTGCAGATGAAGCTCGTGCAGCTCTTCAGTAGTTAGCTCTTCGCTGATACACTAGTACTAGTGATACACTAGTACTAGTGATACACTAGTAAAGGCTTCACTTTGAAATCCCCATTAGCATTACTACAGAACAAGAGTAAGCCTGTCTTTCATAGGCTTGTGTCCTGGTAGTACCTTTTCCTCCTGTGTGATGTAGGCACTCCTTGGCATTTTCTTCCAAAAGAGGCCTGTTTCGTCGCAATTGAACACTTGTTGGGGTTTGAATTTTTCCCACGTTTGAATTCACACACGTATTTTTCAGCCACATATTTTGTCAAAATGGCAGCCTTGCCATGCCTTACCACACTGTGTATGCCACTATGCTTCTTAAATCTCTCAAACCAGCCTTTGCTGGCCTTAAATTCACTAACATCAGCACTCATTGCAGGCATTTTCTTTATGAGAATGTCATGCAGCTGCCTTGCCTTTTCACAAATTATCGACTGCATAACACTATCTCCTGCTGATTGTTTCTCGTTGATCCACACCAACAATAACTTGTCAACATCTTCAAGCACTTACGATCTCATTTATGTGAGCATATTTACCCCTTTTGCAACAATAGCTTCCTTGATTTCCTTTTTCTTGGCCACAATAGAAGCGATGGTTGTGTGGGGTTTGTTGTACAGTCTGGCAAGCTCTGCCACATATACTCCACTTTCATATTTTGCAATGATGTCTTTCTTGAATTCTTTTGTGTTTCTCACCTTCTTTACCAAAGACCTGGCACATGGAGCTTTCTTTGGGACTTTTTTTTTTTTTTTTTTTTTTTTTTTTTTTTTTTTTTTTTTTTTTTTTTTTTTTTTTTTACACAGGGTTTGACAAGGTTAAGGATCCCTAGCTTTATTGACAGCTATATTACAGGTTAAGGATTCCTAACTTTATTGGCAAGCTAAGAGCTGTTACCAACATCAGCTCATTTGAAAGCATTTTTATTGTTATGAGACATACAAGTACGGGACAGGATGAAGTTGGAGCCATCTGTGGGCCAGCATTTTCATTTGATCAACTGACTTTATCTCGTTGATATCATTATGCTGTACGAATGTGTTCCATACTCGAGTCATCCTGGGTATGTATGATCTCAGATGGAGTGATGTTCTGGAGAAGGGTACAGCCAGAGTGAAGTTGCTGCTTTCTGCCCGTCTTGTGGCATAAAGCTTGTTTCACGCTGTCCTCGAAGTGGATCCAAGTGTGGTATTTTGACAATATTGGCCTTGTACATAACAGTAAGGCCACCCACATCCCTCCTATGTTGAAGGCTCTGCTGAAATGACAGATCTATCCAGGATGGGTCCAGGCGAGAGATGAGACGTCTTGCTCTGTTCTCTACTCTGTCAAGCAGTCGCAGATGAGAGGGGGGGCAGGCAAACCAAGAAAGTGGAGCATACTCAAGGTGTGAGCGTACTTGTGCCTCGTACAGGATCTTGCAACCCCTACTGTCAAGCAGATGCGAGATACGGCGAAGTGCTGTAAGCTTCCTGCGGCCTTGTTTGCAAGATTTACAACATGGTTCTTCATGGTTAGTTTGGAGTCAAATTTCACCCCAAGGATATCAACTTCTTCTCCAGGTGCCAACATCGTCCCATTCATCCTTACTACTGCACCAGCATTACCATCATGGTGCCTAGAGACGATCATCATTTGCGTTTTCTCAGGTGCAAATGTTACTTGCCATCTATTTCCCCAAGCTGATATAGCTCTCAGCTGGTGATTGATGTAGCTTAGAGCAGCTGGCATTTCTTCTCTTGGATAAGTGAAAGTCAGTGTACAGTCGTCTGCATATGCATGTGATTCTGGGATGAGATGAAGAAGGTCGTTGAAGTAGACATTCCATAACAGTGGACCCAGCACGCTTCCTTGTGGAACGCTTGCCCCAATAGGATGCCTTGCTGATTCCGTTCCATTGAGGACTACACTTAGAGATCTACCATGAAGGTAATCACTGAGGAGACATAGCGTAGAGCCTGCAATTCCCAGTGCTTGAAGTTTTGCTAAGAGGCCCTGGTGCCACACCCGGTCGAAAGCGCCAGCAATGTCCAGTGCTACCACACAGCTGACTTTGGATTCATCCAGTGACTGGTGCCACTTAGTGGAGAGGTTTAGCAACAGATCAGCAGCAGAGTAACCTTTCCTGAAGCCATATTGACGATCACAAAGTAGTGAGTGGTAGTCAAAAAAATCTGTCATTTGCCTTGAGATAATTGTCTCAAGGATCTTACCAGTGATTGACAGGAGTGACACTGGTCTGTAGTTGCTGATTTCTGCTCTGCTCTTCTTTTTGTGAACAGGGACTACATTTGCCTCTTTCCATGGAGAGGGCCATTTACACTGTACTAGGCAGTGCTGAAAGATGCGAGTTAGAGGTGCTGCTAGCTGGTCTGCACATCTTCTCAACAATCTTGGGCTCAACTTGTCTGGGCCCACAGCCTTTTCTTGGTCAAGTGATTTAAGAAGGAAATGCACCTCCTCCTGCCTTATTGTCACCACTGACAGTTTTGACACAGTTCTTGCAGCTAGCCAAGGAGGGTCCCTTGCGGGATCAGGAACTTGCATTTTGGTAGCAAAGTGTTCAGCAAAGAGGTCCGCCTTCTCTTGACTACTAGTAGAGGTGGTCCCATCCTGTCGATTTAGAGGTGGAATAAGTTCATCAGGCAGATAACCTTGTCTGTCCTTGACCAGGGACCACCAGGTTTTGGAGCCTACCCTACCTGATGCTAACTTTCTTTTAGTGTCCACCTCCCATTTAGCAATGGCCCACTTTTTGAACATCACCCATATGCCTACAGGCTTGCATGTGCAAGTTCCTGTTATAGGTGGTAGGATGTCTCTTATACCCTTCGCCATGCTTTGTACTTAGCAGTAGCAGCCTCTCTACAACGAAAGCCAAACCAAGGCTGATCTGTAGGCTTTGTCACATATTGCCGGTGAGGAATGTGTTCTTGTTGCAGATTAAGGATGTGTCCAGTGAAGGCTTTCACTTGGTTGTCAACATCCCCCTGGAGAAGAGCATTCCAGTCGGTGGTGGCGAGCTCAGAGCAAAGGGCTGGCCAATTACCTCTTTCCCATAGCCAGGTTGTGCGTGTGGACTCCTCACCTCGTTCTGTTGGGATCTTAAGTGTGGTAAAAACAGCCTTGGCTGTTAGTGGCTTATTTAGCAGTTGCAAGCACTAAAGCGAATGGAACATTAAGAAATGTATCGATATGAATGCGTGGGATAGTCCTCATTCTCTGATAAACAATGGCACACTGGCTGGGAGTGGAGTGTGGGGCCACTTGGGGGCCGTGCTTACGTGTCTGGGACGAAGGACTATTTGTGAGTCAAACGATGATTCGTGAGTCAGTATTTTGACGAAAAAACGTTAGGATTTTCTAAAATTATGACTTCTGATGCTTATGAAAAACGAGGGTCCACTGTTCACTACTGTATGAACACTTGAAAATACTTATTCCAGAAATGTTATAAATGGTGCAAAGGTGACATTAAAACAATATCATACTTGACACAAACCCACTACCATTATAGTATGCTCCTCACTTAACGATGAATTTGTTTACCGACGTGGTCTTAGGAGTGGAACTCCGTCGTTAAGCGAGGAGAGGCTGTACTTGAGCAGAGGTCCTTACAGCAACTCGTTATTTCTAAATACTACATATAGTTATAATTATGACCATAATTTTTGAAGGGGGTGGACCGGTAAGTGAACAGAAGGCCTCGGTGAGATGACCAAAAGCTCCAACAGTGGGATATCATCTGAATAAGACCTGCGTCAGGAAACACTTGTCCTGTTTTCTGAGGAATCTTACCTAGCCTAACCTCATTTCTTCCCACTGTAGCTTGCTATCTCATTTTGTGTGTGATATTTTTTCTATTTGTTGGAATTATATTTATAAGCTCTCATTTGCAGAGGTGCTCAGATATGACACTTTAGATGCCAGACAGTACTCACCTAGTTGTAGTTGCAGGGGTCAAGTCATATCTCCTGGCCCCGCCTCTTCACTAGTCGCTACTGGGTCACTCTTCCTGCTCCGTAAGCTTTGTTATAGCTCTTCTTAAAGCTATGTATGGATCCTGCCTCCACTACATCACTTCCCAGACTATTCCACTTCCTGACAATTCTGTGACTGAAGAAATACTTCCAAATGTCCCTGTGATTCATCTGAGTCTTTAACTTCCAACTGTGAGCCCTTGTTGCTGTGTCCCATCTCTGGAACATCCTGTATCTGTCCACCTTTTCAATTCCTCTCAGTGTTTTATATGTTGTTATCATATCCCCGCCTATCTCTCCTGTCTTCCAGTGTCGTTAGATTGATTTCCCTTAACTTCTCGTCATAGGGCATGCCTCTTAGCTCTGGGACTAGTCTTGTTGCAAACCTTTGCACCTTCACTAGTTTCTTTACGTGTTTGGCTAGGTGCTCGTTCCAAACTGGTGCTGCATACTCCAATATGGGCCTAACGTACACAGTGTACAAGGTCCTGAATGATTCCTTATTGAGATGTTGGAATGCTATTCTTAGGTTTGGTAGGTGCCCGTATGCTGCAGCAGTTATTTGGTCGATGTGCACTTCAGTAGATGTTCCCAGTGTCATACTCATCCCAAGATCCTTTTCCTTGAGTGAGGTTTGTAGTCTCTGGCCCCCTAGACAGTACTCCGTCTGCGGTCTTCTTTGCCCTTCCCTAATCTTCATGGCTTTGTGCTTAGTGGGCTTGAACTCCAGGAGCCAGTTGCTGGACCAGGCCTGCAGCCTGTCTAGATCCCTTTGTTGTTCTGCCTGGTCTTCATTCGACTGAATTCTTATCAACAACTTCACATCATCTGCAAACAGGGACACTTCTGAGTACATTCCTTCCGTCATGTCGTTCACAAATACCAGAAACAGCGCCGGTCCTAGGACTGACCCCTGTGGAACCCCGCTCTTCACAGGTGCCCATTCTGACACCTCGCCATGTCCCATGATTCGCTGTTGTCTTCCTGACAGGTATTCCCTGATCCATTGCAGTGCCTTCCCTGTTATCACTGCCTTGTCCTCCAGTTTTTTGCATTATTAACCTCCTGTGTGGAACTGTGTCAAATGCCTTCTTACAGTCCAAGAAAATGCAATCTACCCACCCCTTTCTTTCTTGTTTTACTGCTGTCACCCTGTCATTGAATGCCAGTAGGTTTGTGACACAGGATTTCCCATCCCTTAAACCGTGCTGGCTGTCATTGATAAGCTCATTCCTTTCTAGGTGCTCCACCACACTTCTGATAATCTTCCCCATGACTTTGCATACTATACATGTCAGTGACACTGGTCTGTAGTTTAATGCTTCATGTCTGTCTCCTATTTTAACCCTTAAACTGTCCAAACGTAGATATACGTTGACGTGCGGCAGGCTCCAAATGTAGATCTACGTTTTTTTACATGCTTTCAAATGGGGAAAATCAAGGTTGGAGAGCTACGCACGTGAGCGTAGATCTGCGTTTGGACAGTTTAAGGGTTAAAAACTGAGACTACATCTGCTGTCTTCCTTACCTCAGGTAGTTGTCCTGTTTCAATAGTTGTGTTGAAGATTGTCGTTAGTGGTACACAGCTCTTCTTCTCCCTCTCTCAGTACCCATGGAGAGATGTTATCTGGCCCCATCGCTTTTGAGGTATCTAGCTCGCTTAGCAGCCTCTTCACTTCCTCCTCAGTTGTATGTATTGTGTCCAACACTTGATGGTGTACCCCACCTCTCTGTCTTTCTGGAGTCCCTTCTGTCTCCTCTGTGAACACTTCTTCGAACCTTGTGTTGAGCTCCTCGCATACATCACAATCATTTCGTATGCACTCCCCTCCTTCCTTCCTCAGCCTTATCACCTGGTTCTTGACTGTTGTTTTCCTCCTGATGGGGCTGTACAATAGTGATTATATATAAATGATGGTGACAATGTTGAATAATGGTGAAAGTTTTTTTCCTTCTTTTTTGGGTCACCTTGCCTCGGTGAGAAATTGCTGATGTGGTGGAAAAAATATATGCAGCCTCTGCTCACTTACTGATGGAGTTCTGTTCCTAAGACCACATTGGTAATTGAATTTGTTGCTAATCGAGGCATCACCCTTTACTGATACTTCAAAAATGTCACAACTCAAAATTAAAACATTAAGTTTTGTGTTCGCTGTGAAAATCCTTTCAATCCATTCATTATTAACGGTAATACAACATGAAATAGGTCAATAACTTCCGAGTTATTCCAGGAAACATGCGCATAGCTGATTACTTGGGGAAAAAATACATTTGAGAAAATTGCACTTTTTTCAATCTTTACATAGGATATGAGTGATTTACAGTTTCCCTTCTGTAATGGTCAGGGATTTTTTTTTTTTTTGTCCCTCCCCACTCTCTGCTGCCCACCCTTTAATGCCTCTCCATATAATGTTAGGTTTTATTTATTAGGGTGTCTATTATGCTTCTACATTATTTATGTAATATCTCATATTATTCTGTAGTAAATATGATAGGTTAATAGTATATACAATAATAGTATATACAATATTTTATAGTGCCATGAGGTACATGTGTCACGGCAAGAGCCTTCTCCCTCTCCTATAGCCCTGCCCGCCCTCAAGTACCTCTCCATATAATGTCACATTTTATTAACTTGGGCGTCTTTATCATGCTTCTACGTTATTTATGTTTTACCTAATATTATTATGGAATAAATATGAAAGGCAGATAACCTTCATTGATAGTAATAGTATAATTATACAATACAGTGGAACCTCAGCTTACGAATGCCCCACCATGCGAATTTTTCAGGATACGGACAGTTGCTAGGTCGATTTTTTGCTTCTGGATACGAACGAAATTTTAGGATGTGAACTTCTCCCTCAAGGGAGGTTCCTTGGTGAGGGGCTCTTGATCTAGGGAATTGGATGTGTGCTCCAGTTCCCTAAATTAATAATAATAATTATTATTATTCTTATTATTATTATTTTTTTTTATTATCACACTGGCCGATTCCCACCAAGGCAGGGTGGCCCGAAAAAGAAAAACTTTCACCATCATTCACTTCATCACTGTCTTGCCAGAAGGGTGCATTACACTACAGTTTTTAAACTGCAACATTAACACCCCTCCTTCAGAGTGCAGGCACTGTACTTCCCATCTCCAGGACTCAAGTCTGGCCTGCCGGTTTCCCTGAACCCCTTCATAAATGTTACTTTGCTCACACTCCAACAGCACGTCAAGTATTAAAAACCATTCATCTCCATTCTACTTACTTACTTACTTCTACTTACACTTAGGTCACACTACACATACATATACACATTTATTTATACACACTCATCTGAGTTTTCTTTGATTTTATCTTAATAGTTCTTGGTCTTATTAATTTTCCTTTTATATCCATGGGGAAGTGGAATAAGAATCTTTCCTCCGTAAGCCATGCGTGTTGTAAAAGTCAACTAAAATGCCGGGAACAATGGGCTAGTAACCCCTTTTCCTGTAAAGATTACTAAAAAGAATAAGAAGAAGAAAATTGTTAAAGTGGGAAGTCTGAATGTGCGTGGATGTTGTGCAGATGATAAGAAAGAGATGATTGTGGATGTTATGAATGAGAAGAAGCTGGATGTCCTGGCTTGAACCCTTTCAGGGTCCAAGGCCCAAATCTGGAGTCACGCACCAGTGTCCAAGAATTTTAAAAAAAAAAATTTGTTATTTTTTCTTATGAAATCGTAGAGAATCTTTTTGTGAAGGTAATAAAACAAAAAGTACGAAATTTGGTGGAAAATTGACGAAATTATGCTCTCGCGAATTTTGATGTGTCAGCGATATTTACGAATCGGCGATTTTGCTGACTTTGACTCCCATTTTAGGCCAATTACATTATTCCAATCAACCAAATTCTTAGCTACTTCACTAGTATTACTTCTATTCTATCGATTGAGCACAAGAAATTGCCAAGTCAACTGTTTCAACTACAAAATAAAGTGATTGGAAATTGTTAATTTGGCCAATTTAACACAAAGTTCAAAATATTCCAATTTCAAAATAGGGTCCAGAATAAACAATGTAGGCATTCCTGGCACTAAACTAACATTTCCTCTGTTCATTAGTTATGTTTTGAGGCTTTACAAATAAATTCCATTTTGATTTTTTATTCACATAATGAATTTTTATTCACACCAAAAAATAGAAGATTTACTGTTATGCAATACTGTAATAATTGTATAAATATCATCACCATATTTGTGAATGTATATTAGACCCACCAGCTGGCGTGTATTAGACGTGTGAGGTCGTTTGTTTACTCTTGAATATCGGCAAAGATTTAACATTTCTGCTACTTTGAGCTCGGTTTCAAGCCATTTCCAGTGCTAAAACCAATCAAAATCATCTCTATTTCTGTAATATGTCTTCCATTCTATCAAATGAGACCAAGAAATCGCAAATACAACTATAAAAAACATACGAAAAAACACTGCAAAGTTGCTGTTTTAATCAAAAAATCATGATTTCATTTTTTTACTCTCATTATACACAGCGTGCTGCAGGATCTGTTTTATGTGGTGCACAAATACCACATAGATGTATTCTCTCATATCTAGGCCCAAATGTACCACTCACAGTTTATCAGAGTGAGCTGAGCTCATGGCGTAGATCTACGGTTTGGACACTCACCGTAAAGCCGTAGATCTACGGGACGGACCCTGAAAGGGTTAAGTGAAACAAAGCTGAAGGGGGTGGGAGAGTTTCAGTGGAGAGGAATAAATGGGATTAGGTCAGGGGTTTCAAATAGAGTTAGAGCTAAAGAAGGAGTAGCAATAATGTTGAAGGATAAGCTATGGCAGGAAAAGAGGGACTATAAATGTATAAATTCAAGGATTATGTGGAGTAAAATAAAGATTGGATGTGAAAAGTGGGTTATAATAAGCGTGTATGCACCTGGAGAAGAGAGAAGTGTAGAGGAGAGAGAGAGATTTTGGGAAATGTTGAGTGAATGCGTGGGGAGTTTTGAATCAAGTGTGAGAGTAATGGTGGTTGGGGATTTCAATGCTAAAGTGGGTAAAAATGTTATGGAGGGAGTAGTAGGTAAATTTGGGGTGCCAGGGGTAAATGTAAATGGGGAGCCTTTAATTGAGCTATGTGTAGAAAGAAATTTGGTAATAAGTAATACATATTTTATGAAAAAGAGGATAAATAAATATACAAGGTATGATGTAGCACGTAATGAAAGTAGTTTATTAGATTATGTATTGGTGGATAAAAGGTTGATGGGTAGGCTCCAGGATGTACATGTTTATAGAGGGGCAACTGATATATCGGATCATTATTTAGTTGTAGCTACAGTTAGAGTAAGAGGTAGATGGGAAAAGAGGAAGGTGGCAACAACAAGTAAGAGGGAGGTGAAAGTGTATAAACTAAGGGAGGAGGAAGTTCGGGTGAGATATAAGCGACTATTGGCAGAAAGGTGGGATAGTGCAAAGATGAGTAATGGGGGGGTTGAAGAGGGTTGGAATAGTTTTAAAAATGCAGTATTAGAATGTGGGGCAGAAGTTTGTGGTTATAGGAGGGTGGGTGCAGGAGGAAAGAGGAGTGATTGGTGGAATGATGAAGTAAAGGGTGTGATAAAAGAGAAAAAGGTAGCTTATGAGAGGTTTTTACAAAGCAGAAGTGTTATAAGAAGAGCAGAATATATGGAGAGTAAAAGAAAGGTAAAGAGAGTGGTGAGAGAGTGCAAAAGGAGAGCAGATGATAGAGTGGGAGAGGCACTGTCAAGAAATTTTAATGAAAATAAGAAAAAAATTTTGGAGTGAGTTAAACAAGTTAAGAAAGCCAAGGGAAAATATGGATTTGTCAGTTAAAAAACAGAGTAGGGGAGTTAGTAGATGGGGAGATGGAGGTATTAGGTAGATGGCGAGAATATTTTGAGGAACTTTTAAATGTTAAGGAAGAAATAGAGGCAGTAATTTCATGCACTGGTCAGGGAGGTATACCATCTTTTAGGAGTGAAGAAGAGCAGAATGTAAGTGTGGGGGAGGTACGTGAGGCATTACGTAAAATGAAAGGGGGTAAAGCAGCTGGAACTGATGGGATTATGACAGAAATGTTAAAAGCAGGGGGGGATATAGTGTTGGAGTGTTTGGTACTTTTGTTCAGTAAATGTATGAAAGAGGGGAAGGTACCTAGGGATTGGCGGAGAGCATGTATAGTCCCTTTATATAAAGGGAAAGGGGACAAAAGAGACTGTAAAAATTATAGAGGAATAAGCTTAATGAGTATACCAGGAAAAGTGTACGGTAGGGTTATAATTGAAAGAATTAGAGGTAAGACAGAATGTAGGATTGCGGATGAGCAAGGAGGTTTCAGAGTGGGTAGGGGATGTGTAGATCAAGTGTTTACATTGAAGCATATATGTGAACAGTATTTAGATAAAGGTAGGGAAGTTTTTATTGCATTTATGGATTTAGAAAAGGCATATGATAGAGTGGATAGAGGAGCAATGTGGCAGATGTTGCAAGTATATGGAATAGGTGGTAAGTTATTAAATGCTGTAAAGAGTTTTTATGAGGATAGGGAGGCTCAGGTTAGGGTGTGTAGAAGAGAGGGAGACTATTTCCCAGTAAAAGTAGGTCTTAGACAGGGATGTGTAATGTCACCATGGTTGTTTAATATATTTATAGATGGGGTTGTAAAGGAAGTAAATGCTAGGGTGTTCGGGAGAGGGGTGGGATTAAATTTTGGGGAATCAAATTCAAAATGGGAATTGACACAGTTACTTTTTGCTGATGATACTGTGCTTATGGGAGATTCTAAAGAAAAATTGCAAAGGTTAGTGGATGAGTTTGGGAATGTGTGTAAAGGTAGAAAGCTGAAAGTGAACATAGAAAAGAGTAAGGTGATGAGGGTGTCAAATGATTTAGATAAAGAAAAATTGGATATCAAATTGGAGAGGAGGAGTATGGAAGAAGTGAATGTTTTCAGATACTTGGGAGTTGACGTGTCGGCGGATGGATTTATGAAGGATGAGGTTAATCATAGAATTGATGAGGGAAAAAAGGTGAGTGGTGCGTTGAGGTATATGTGGAGTCAAAAAACGTTATCTATGGAGGCAAAGAAGGGAATGTATGAAAGTATAGTAGTGCCAACACTTTTATATGGGTGTGAAGCTTGGGTGGTAAATGCAGCAGCGAGGAGACGTTTGGAGGCAGTGGAGATGTCCTGTTTAAGGGCAATGTGTGGTGTAAATATTATGCAGAAAATTCGGAGTTTGGAAATTAGGAGAAGGTGTGGAGTTAATAAAAGTATTAGTCAGAGGGCAGAAGAGGGGTTGTTGAGGTGGTTTGGTCATTTAGAGAGAATGGATCAAAGTAGAATGACATGGAAAGCATATAAATCTATAGGGGAAGGAAGGCGGGGTAGGGGTCGTCCTCGAAAGGGTTGGAGAGAGGGGGTAAAGGAGGTTTTGTGGGCGAGGGGCTTGGACTTCCAGCAAGCGTGCGTGAGCGTGTTAGATAGGAGTGAATGGAGACGAATGGTACTTGGGACCTGACGATCTGTTGGAGTGTGAGCAGGGTAATATTTAGTGAAGGGATTCAGGGAAACCGGTTATTTTCATATAGTCGGACTTGAGTCCTGGAAATGGGAAGTACAATGCCTGCACTTTAAAGGAGGGGTTTGGGATATTGGCAGTTTGGAGGGATATGTTGTGTATCTTTATATGTGTATGCTTCTAGACTGTTGTATTCTGAGCACCTCTGCAAAAACAGTGATAATGTGCGAGTGTGGTGAAAGTGTTGAATGATGATGAAAGTATTTTCTTTTTGGGGATTTTCTTTCTTTTTTGGGTCACTCTGCCTCGGTGGGAGACGGCCGACTTGTTGAAAAAAAAAAAAAAAAAAATCTCCATTCACTCCTATCAAACACGCTCACACACGCCTGCTGGAAGTCCAAGCCCCTCACACACAAAACCTCCTTTACCCCCTCTCTCCAACCTTTCCAAGGCCAACCCCTACCCTGCCTTCCTTCCACTACAGACTGATACACTCTTGAAGTCATTCTTCTTTCGCTCCATTCTCTCTACATGTCCGAACCACCCCAACAACCCTTGCTCAGCCCTCTGGACAACAGTTTTGGTAATCCCGCACCTCCTCCTAACTTCCAAACTACGAATTCTCTGCATTATATTCACACCACACATTGCCCTCAGACATGACATCTCCACTGCCTCCAGCCTTCTCCTCGCTGCAACATCCATCACCCATGCTTCACACCCATATAAGAGCGTTGATAAAACTATTCTCTCATGCATTCCCCTATTTGCCTCCAAGGACAAAGTTCTTTGTCTCCACAGACTCCTAAGTGCACCGCTCACTCTTTTCCCCTCATTAATTCTATGATTCACCTCATCTTTCATAGACCCATCCGCTGACACGTCCACTCCCAAATATCTGAATACATTCACCTCCTCCATACTCTCTCCCTCCAATTTGATATCCAATCTTCCATCACCTCATCTTTTTGTTATCCTCATAACCTTACTCTTTCCTGTATTCACTTTTAATTTTCTTCTTTTGCATACCCTACCAAATTCATCCACCAACCTCTGCAACTTCTCTTCAGAATCTCCCAAGAGCACAGTGTCATCAGCAAAGAGCAACTGTGAGAACTCCCACTTTATGTTTGATTCTTTATCTTTTAACTCCATGCCTCTTGCCAAGACCCTGGCATTTACTTCTTTTACAACCCCATCTATAAATGTATTTAAACAACCATGGTGACATCACGCATCCTTGTCTAAGGCCTACTTTTACTGGGAAATAATTTCCCTCTTTCCTACATACTCTAACTTGAGCCTCACTATCCTCGTAAAAACTCTTCACTGCTTTCAGTAACCTACACCATACACCTGCAACATCTGCCACATTGCCCCCGTTTCCACCCTGTCATACGCCTTTTCCAAATCCATAAATGCCACGAAAACCTCTTTAGCCTTATCTAAATACTGTTCAATTATGTGTTTCACTGCAAAGACCTGGTCCACACACCCCCTTCCTTTCCTAAAGCCTCCTTGTTCATCTGCTGTCCTATTCTCTGTCTTACTCTTAATTCTTTCAATAATAACTCTACCATACACTTTACCAGGTATACTCGAAAGACTTATCCCCCTATAATTTTTGCACTCTCTTTTGTCCCCTTTGCCTTTATACAAAAGAACTATGCATGCTCTCTGCCAATCCCTAGGTACCTTACCCTCTTCCATACATTTTTTAAATAATTGCCCCAACCACTCCAAAACTGTATCCCCCCTACTTTTAACATTTCTATCTTTATCCCATCAATCCCAGCTGCTTTACCCCCTTTCATTTTACCTACTGCCTCACGAACTTCCCCCACACTCACAACTGGCTCTTCCTCACTCCTACAAGATGTTATTCCTCCTTGCCCTATACACAAAATCACAGGTTCCCTATCTTCATCAACATTTAACAATTCCTCAAAATATTCCTTCCATCTTCCCAATACCTCTAACTCTCCGTTTAATAACTCTCCTCTCCTATTTTTAACTGACAAATCCATTTGTTCTCTAGGCTTCCTTAACTTGTTAATCTCACTCCCAAACTTTTTCTTATTTTCAACAAAATTTGTTGATAACATCTCACCCACTCTCTCATTTGCTCTCTTTTTACATTGCTTCACCACTCTCTTAACCTCTCTCTTTTTCTCCATATACTCTTCCCTTCTTGCATCACTTCTACTTTGTAAAAACTTCTCATATGCTAACTTTTTCTCCCTTACTACTCTCTTTACATCATCATCATTCCACCAATCGCTCCTCTTCCCTCCCACACGCACTTTCTTGTAACCACAAACTTCTGCTGAACACTCTAACACTACAGTTTTAAACCTACCCCATACCTCTTCGACCCCATTGCCTATGCTCTCATTAGCCCATCTATACTCCAATAGCTGTTTATATCTTACCCTAACTGCCTCCTCTTTTAGTTTATAATCCTTCACCTCTCTCTTCTCTGATGCTTCTATTCTTCTTGTATCCCATCTACCTTTTACTCTCAGTGTAGCTACAACTAAAAAGTGATCTGATATATCTGTGGCCCCTCTATAAACATGTACATCCTGAAGTCTACTCAACAGTCTTTTATCTACCAATACATAATCCAACAAACTACTGTCATTTCGCTCTACATCATTTATTTATCCAACCTAAATTTGAAACTGCCCAAGTTTTTAGCCTCAATAACCCTACTAGGTGGACTGTTCCACTCATCAACTACCCTATTTCCAAACCAATACTTTCCTATATCCTTTCAAAATCTAAACTTGTCTAATTTGTATCCATTATTGGGGGTTCTCTCTTGGAGAGATATCCTCAAGACCTTATTATATCCCCTTCTTATACACTTATACACTTCAATCATGTCTCCCGTCATTCTTCGTCTTACAAATGAATGTAATTTAAGTCTTTAATCCTTCTTCAAAAGGAAGATTTCTAATGCTATGTATAAACTTTGTGGTTCTTCGCTGAATGTTTTCTAACGAATTTACATCCATTCTGTAAAATGGAGACCAGAACTGAGCTGCGTAATCTTTGTGAGGCCTTACTAATGATGTATAAAACTTTAGTATAACCGCTGGACTTTTGTTGCTTACATTTGTTGATATAAATCCCAGTAATCTATTTGCCTTATTACGTACGCTTAGGCATTGCTGTCTTGGTTTAAGGTTGCTGCTTACCATAACCCCCAAAGCCTTTTTGCATTCTGCACGGCTAAGTTCAACATTGTTAAGCTGGTAAGTGCTAAGATTATGAAATTTTCGAGCTTTAGAACTTTACATTTATATGCATTGAACTGCATCTGCCAGTTTTCTGACCATGAATCGAGTTTGTTTAAATCCTCCTGAAGTTCTGAGACATCACCGTCTGAATCGATTATCCTACCTATCTTCGTGTCACCAGCGAATTTGCTTATATCACTAGTAATTCCCTCGTCAAGGCCATTTATGTATATTATAAACAACAACTGGCCTAAAACTAATCCTTGCGGAATGCCAGTTATCACAGATCCCCACTCAGATTTAACCCCATTTATGCACACACTGCTTCCTATTGGTGAGCCATACTCGATCCATGACAGCAATTTTCCCCCAGTGTCATGAGCAGCCACGTTCTTTAACAGTCTCTGATGTGGTACTCTATCAAAAGCCTTTCTAAAATACAAATAAACAATATTGAATTCTTTATCATGATCAATGGTCTCAAAAGCCTTACTGAAGAAAGTTAATAAATTAGTTAGGCAGGAATGGCCCCTAGTGAATCCTTGTTGAGTATCATTAATCAAATTATGCCTATCGAGATGGCTTCTTATATTATCAGCTATAATTGACATGTAATTTGCCTACAATTGAGGTTAGGCTTATTGGGCGGTAATTTGACGGTAATGACTTGTCCCCTGCTTTAAAAATAGGAATTACAGTGGACCCCCGGTTCCCGATGTTACCGGTATCCGATAAATTCGGTTGCCGATGCATTTGATCGAAAAAATTTTGCCTCATTTCCCGATACAAAACCCGGTATGTGATATGATTTGTACGAGACGTGTCCACTTGTAGCCTGAACTCCCCCGTGTGTACCAGTGTTTACAAGCCAGCCAGTGTGCGCGCATCTAAGGATACATTCGGTACATTCCATATTATCCATATCGCTGTTTTTGGTGCTTGTTTCTTCAATATAAGTCACCATGGGCCCCAAGAAAGCTCCTAGTGCCAACCCTTCGAGACCAAGGGTGCTAATGACTGTTGAAATGAAGAAAGAGATAATTGCAAAGTACGAAAGTGGAGTGCGTGTGTCGGAACTGGTCAGGTTGTATAGTAAACCCCAATCAACCATCTTTACTATAGTGAGCAGGAAAACGGCAATCAAGGAAGCTGTTATTGCAAAAGGTGCAACTGCGATTACGAAACAGCGACCGCAAGTGTTAGAAAATGTTGAGAGACTGTTATTGGTGTGGATAAATGAGAAGCAGATAGCAGGAGATAGCATCTCTCAAGTGATCATTTGTGAAAAGGGTGATGAAAATCACCCTCACACAGCTATTGCAAGCCATACTGGTGACTATTACACTGACAATGTTGTGAAACACTTTAGGAAAGTCATAAAGGAACGAGAGGTACAGGCCTCTATGGACAGATATGTTGTGCGACAGAAGTCCAGTGACTCTCAAGCTGGTCCTAGTGGCATTAAAAGAAGAATGGAAGTAACCCCAGAAAAGGACTTGCTACCTCAAGTCCTAATGGAAGGGGATTCCCCTTCTAACCACTGAGACCATCCACACTCTCCCCTCCTCCTATCTGATCAATCATCACCAGATCTTCAATAAAGGTAAGTGTCATGTAACTGTGCATGTCTTCTTCAGTTTGTGTGTATTAAAATTAATATTTCATGTGGTAAAAAAATTTTTTTTCATACTTTTGGGTGTCTTGCACGGATTAATTTGATTTCCATTATTTCTTATGGGGAAAATTGATTCGCTTTCCGATAATTTTGGTTTACGATGAGCTCTCAGGAACGGATTAATATCGTGAACCGGGGGTCCACTGCATATTAGCCATTTTCCACATATCAGACACTACACCTGTTTGAAGAGATAAATTAAAAATACTAGTTAAAGATTCACAGAGTTCCATTTTGCATTCCTTAACCCTTAAACTGTCGAAATGTAGATACACGTTCACGTGCGTAGCGCTCTGACCTTGATTTTCCCCATTTGAAAGCATGTAAAAAAAAAACGTAGATCTACGTTTGGAGCCTGCCACACGTCAACTTATATCTACGTTTGGACAGTTTAAGGGTTAAGAGCCCTTGAAAAAAGCTCATCAGGACCGGGTAATTTTGCTTCAAATGGTCTATCTGTTTGATAACCATTTTGCTAGTGACTGTGATATTGCATAATTGATCTTCAGACCCACTAAAAAACCTAATTATTGGGATATTATTAGTGTCTTCATGAGTGAAAACCGAGAGAAAATAATTATTAAAAATCGAGCACATTTCATTCTCTTTGTCAGTAAGATACCCATAGTTATTTTTAAGAGGACCTATCTTATCTCTAACTTTTGTTCTATACACCTGGAAAACACTTTTTGTAGTCCCGTTTAGCTTTTCTTATCCCCTTTTTAACGTCCCTCTTAATGTCAATGTACTGATTCATAAGATGACCCTCATCTCTTTTGATACACTTATAAATTGCTTTCTTCTGCCCTAAAAGATATTTGAGCCTATTATTCATCCATTTTGGGTCATTTCTGTTTGATCTAATTTCTTTATACGGGATAAACGTTCTTTGAGCCTCATGTATAGTGTTCAGAAAGCTGTCATATTGATAGCTCTCTTCATTATCCCAGTCCACAGATGATAAGTGTTCTCTAAGCCCATTGTAATCTGCTAAGCAAAAATCTGGGACCGTTACTGAGTTATCCCTATCATACTTCCATTCAGTGCTAAAGGTACAGTGGTCCCTCGTTTTTCATAATTAATCCGTTCCTGGAGCCGTTACTATAAACGAAATTTATGATTTACGAATCAATTTTCCCCATAAGAAATAATGTAAATTCAATTAATCCGTTCCTGACACCCAGAAGTATTAAAACAAAAAAATTTTTTACATGAAATATTCATGTAGTACATAAACAATACAATGGGAAATGATGAATGAAACATTAACAGCATAACACTTACCTTTATTGGAGATTCTTCTTAGTGTATGGGAGACTGGAGGAGGAGGAGAGAGTGGATTGTTTATAGTTTGGAAGGGGAATCCCGTTCCAGCAACACCTCAGGTACCAATTGCTTTTCTGGGGTTGCTTGTCTTCTCTGTTTCTTAATGCCACTAGGACCACCTTGAGAGTCACTGGAGTCCTGTCTCGCAAAATAACTGTGGAAAGAGCTCTGTTTCTGGCGTCTCTTTAACACTTCCCTGAAAGGGCCCACGACTTTGTAGCTGTACATGTTGCCAATATGGCTTGCAACAACCTTGTTAGGGTGATGTTTCTCCATAAAGCTTTCCATCTTACCCCACATAGTAAAAATCTCTTTAATTTCTGAAGAAGGCACCTTCTTCCATCTCTCTTCCTCCTCCTCTGCAGCAAGATTCTGAGCTGCGATCTGTTGCTGTTCCAGCTGAAGCTCTTGCAGCTCCTCAGTGGTGAGCTCTTCGTTGTGGTCTTCCACCAATTCTTCCACATCCTCCAAACTCACATCCAACCCCATGGAACTCCCCAGTGTCACAATTGATTTTACAACAGACATAGGCTCTTCAAGGTCAGTCCCAAACCCTTCAAAATCCCTCTTGTCGACACAATCTGGCCACAATTTTCTCCAGGCAGAGTTCAAAGTCCTGGTAGTCACTCCCTCCAAGCCATACTATAAGGGTTATGCAATGGAGGATGCTGAAGTGTTCTCTCCAAAATTCCCTTAGGGTCAAGTGAGTGTCTGTGGTCACAGTCAAGCACCTGTGAAACATTGCATTTGTGTAGAGTTTTTTAAAGATTGCAGTGACCTGCTGGTCCATAGGGCTGGAGGAGAGGAGTGGTATTCTGGGGCAAGAACTTTACTGTGATGAACCCAAACTCCTCGAAAATTAGGTCATCTAAGTTTGGAGGATGAGCAGGTGCATTGTCCATTACCAGCAGGCACTTGAGATCCAATTTCTTTTCCAGGAGATACTCCTTCACACTAGGGCCAAACACTTCATTGAACCACTCGACGAAAATTTCCCTCGTGACCCATGCCTTACTATTAGATTTCCAAAACACACACAATTTACTCTTCATAACATTGTTTTTCCTGAACACTCTGGGATTTTCAGAATGGTACACTAGTAATGGCTTCACTTTGAAATCCCCACTAGCATTAGCACAGAACATTAGCATCAGTCTGTCTTTCATAGGCTTGTGTCCTGGCATTGCCTTTTCCTCTTGTGTAATGAAGGTCCTCTTTGGCATTTTCTTCCAAAAGAGGCCTGTTTCGTCACAATTGAACACTTGTTCAGGTTTCAGTCCTTCAGCCTCTATGTACTCCTGGAATTCATGCACATATTTTTCAGCCGCCTTGTGGTCCGAACTGGCAGCCTCACCATGCCTTACCACACTGTGTATGCCAGTACAGTTCTTAAATCTCTCAAACCAGCCTTTGCTGGCCTTAAATTCACTCACATCACCACTATTTGCAGGCAATTTCTTTACCAAATCTTCATGCAACTGCCTAGCCTTTTCACAAATAATCGAAGTCATAAGAGTATCTCCTGCTAATTGTTTCTCATTTATCCACACCATTAATAACTTTTCAACCTCTTCGAGTACTGGTGATCTCATTTTTGTCAGCATAGTTACCCCCTTTGCAACAACAGCGTCCCTGATTTCCTTTTTCTTGGCCACTATGGAACATAAGGTTGTGTAGGGTTTCTTGTACCTCCTGGACAGTTCGGCCACACTTGTACCACTTTCGTATTGTTCAATGATGGTTTTCTTAAATTCAGTCGTATTTCTCACCTTCTTTACCACAGGCTTGGCACTTGGAGCTTTCTTTGGAGCCATGGTAGCTTATTTAGTACTTCCAAGCACTAAAATAATGGAATATTATGAAATATTTCGCTGGAGCACGTGAGGGGACCTTCGCTCACTGGTAAACAATGCCAGACTGCCTGCCGCCACGGCTCATGCCATAGGTACGCGTCCGGGACGAGTTACGACTCGCGAGTCAACTTATGAAAAGCGAGTCCATGTTTATACGAAAATAGCCCTATGATTGGCGAAATTTACAATTGCCGGGAACTTCGAAAAGCGAGGGACCACTGTAATTGATTTATGGTCGCTTGCATTGAGTTCCTCTGTAATTTCTAAATTATTAACAAGGGTTTCGTTGTTTGCCAGAACCAAATCAAGCAGGTTATTTCCCCTTGTAGGTTCTGTCACAAACTGCTTCATAAAACAATCCTGAACTACTTTTAAGAAGTCGTTAGATTCTAAAATCCCAGTCAAGAAATGCAGTCGGACTAAAGTTGAAGTCCCCTAGAATTACTACGTTATCGTGTATTGTGGCCTTAACAATTTCCTCCCATAGTAGTCTTCCTTGGTCCCTATGTATGTTTGGGGGACAGTATATCACACCTAAAATCAGTTTTTCATGCCCCTCCGAAAATTCTATCCAGACAGACTCTGTATGTGTTATTTCAGACTTAATACCCATTTTAATGCATCAGTTCAAGCGATCTCGGACATACAGTGCCACCCCACCCCCCTTCCCAATATTTCTGTCTGCTTGGAACAATTTAAAACCCTGTGTGTGACATTCATTGGGCATGTCCCAATTTTTTGTATTGAACCACGTCTCAGTTATGGCAAATACATCAATGTTACCTGCACTAGCAACTAACCTCAACTCATTCATCTTATTCCTAGCACTACGACTATTTGTGTAGTATATATTTAAAGACCCTCCTTTCTCTTTACCCTTCCTGCTCCTTTCTGTTTTTCACTATACCTATTACTGTCCTTGTTATTGTTAAGATTTATGATTTCAAAGCCTAAATCCATATTTTGACACTCATTATTTTCCATTTCTAAACCCATGCCTCTGACTAATCCTAGTTTAAAGTTCTAACAACACCCTCAACTGAGCTAGTGTTACAAAACTCGTCTTCTTAAACTTCTCCAATGGTATGGTAGAGTGTTAAGGTAGCATTCTTATTGAACATATGGCCTGTTTACGGTTTTGCAACAATAGCTTAAGAATTCAGGATTACGAAACAAATAACTAAAACTTAGAATCTTTACTAGTAGAGTTTTAGCTTTATGCATGATTATAATGTTGGGATTAATATAAAATAAGGAGTTTAACTCTTACATTTCTCTTGGTATGTACCAGTACATTGATATGAATAAATGAACCTCTTGAGGTCGAGCTTTGTACTAAGTTCACCAATAATATGCACCTATAATGGTTATTAAGACTTAACCACAAAGTAACTTATAATGGTTATAAAGACTTATCTGAACTATCAATTCAGAGTATACAAGAACTTGTAAGTGACGGACTTAGTCTCATTTCCATCCAACATGACTAAGAATAGCTTAGACCACAAATTAACATCAAGGCCAACAAGGCTTATTCAGTCACCTGAAAGATTCATTTACCCGAGTATAAATAACTCGAAAGTGACAAGCTTAAGAAAGGAACTCAATCATGAAAGAAAAACGACCACCAGAGAGAACTTGACATGTCTCTTATGAGAAGTCAATGAGTGAGGTATGCTCCCTTGGCTATGCAAGCCCAGACTAGAAGTGAGAGTGCTAGTCAGAGTGAGTGTGAAGGACCTGCTCTCAGCGAGTGCTGTAAAGCTACTCAGAGCAAGGGTAGTGAACCTACTCAGAGCAAGGGTGGTGAACCTTCTCTGAGCAGGTGCTGTAAACCTACTGACGGTACCACTGAGTGGTAAGCCAATGTCAGGTTGGTCACGTGACTGAGGGAGACCTCAGTACCTGAACTGCTAACCGGCACTTAAACCTAGTGGTTTCCCACTACATGGAAATAATATTAAAGCGTAACAAAACATAATATAATACATACAATATTAGCATTAATATTTGCCTTAACATATATACATGTATTATAAAATAAAGGGGCTTATCCAATTATAAAATAAAACGGGTATGGCCATACTCGTAACAGCTAGCAAGAAAACCCACACCTGCCCTGGATAGGTGAACCCCATCCCTGGCATACATGTCATTTTGTCCAGCCAATAATTAATTTCAATTGCTCTGGACAACCATTCATTTCCAACACCCCTTCTTGGCAAAATGCCACATGTAACAGGGCACCCCCCCTTCTTCCTAATTATGTCTATTGCTGTCCTGTACCTTCTAACTAAATCCTCATTCCTACGCTTGCCTATATCATTGCCTCCAGGACTGAGGCAGATAATAGGATTGATCCCATTACCGTTCATGATGTTGTCAAGCCGACTAATGGTATCCTCCATCCCAGCCCCAGGAAAGCAAATCTTCTGCCTCCTACTCCTATCCTTCAAGCATAATGCCCTATCCAAATACCTAACCTGGCTATCCCCAACAACAAAAACGTTTTTACCTTTCTTGGTGTCGTTCATCGTGATGTTCCCAGTAGTCGACTCACATTCATTGGGAAGCACGCAGAATGCGTTCGATGTTTCCAGAACTGTTTCCACAGTAGTCTCTTTCTTCTTCATTGTTTCTACCTCTCCATTCGTCTTTTTGATCTTCAACTTCGTTCCATGCTGTCCGGCCACTGCCCAGGTTCCCTTCTTGACCTGGGGACTCACAACAGGAGGACTTCTATGAATCCTCTTGTTTTCCTCCATCAGTTGCCATATCTCAAGCTTCACTACCCTCAATTCCTCCTTAAGCTGCTGGTACAGTTGCTCAAAGGAGGGCATCTTGGTTCAGTCCACAGAGAGTACACTAGACACATCCTCACTGAGCTATGTACAGGTCACCACTGGGCTATGTACAGGTCACCACTCATGCTATGTACGTACGTACTACTACGTACTACTAATAATAATACACTGCAGCAGGCCTGTTGGCCCATACTAGGCAGGTCCTTCACATTCCATCCCACTAACAGAATACAGTGGACCCTCGGCTAAGGAAAGCATCGTCTAACGTTAAATCCGTCTAACAAAGCGTTTGAGCGTGAAAATTTTCGCCCGGCCAGTGATGAAAAACTCGCCTAATGTGATTCGTCTCGAACCTGTCCGTCCAACCTGAGCGCCTCAGCTGCCCTGCCGTCATTGTTTACAAGCCAGGGTGGCCGGTTCCATGTATACATTTGATACATTTTGTATTATTCCATTGTTTTCAGTGCTTGTAACTGCTAAATAAGCCACCATGACCCAAAGAAAGCTTCTAGTGCCAACCCTGTGAGAAAAAGGGTGAGAAATACTATCGAAATACTATCGCACCACCGTTAGCTGCTGCTGTACTGCGGTCAGCTGCTGCTGTACCACGGTCAGCTGCTGCTGCTGCTGTACCACGGTCAGCTGCTGCTGCTGTACCATGGTCAGCTGCTGCTGCTGTACCACGGTCAGCTGCTGCTGTTGCTGCACCACTGCCAGCTGTACTGTTCAAAGATGTGGAGAAACTGTTATTGGTGTGGCTTAATGAGAAACAATTACAAAGAAGCAATTAACCCCAGAGGGTTTGTTACAAAAAATGCGATTCTAAAAGCTTAGAGATCTCCAGTGAATACTAGAAAGGACTGCCCTTCTAACATCCAGCCTGTTAACTCATCTTCACTGGCGCTTCCATCTGTATTAGAACTGTTACTGGGGAACAAAAGTGTCCCAATTCGCCGAGGAGTGAGGAGCTTCTTACCGCGAGGCATGGTGGATATTGTTTACTAAGATGGCGTTCCCACAATGCACCACTGGGTCCCAGATTTTTTTTCTACCGCGCACACCGACCACACAGACCCATTCTCTCACATGTAGGCCTACCAGCCTTTTCCCGCGAGATTTGACAGCGCTAGAATTTGTGCATACTAGTACGTCAAAAAAACCCTGTGCATAAGACGTACTAGTACGTCCGAAACCCTCAAAGGGTTAATTCTGCCATTCCATAAAATATTACCACCTGCACCATTCCTTGTAAATTAGATTTTGTACTAAGTATACATAAGATATATTAAGTCCAAATAAGATTGTAGAACATCTGACCACTATTCCATGTTTAGTTTTAGGTATAATTACTATGTACTATTCTCTTACCTAGTTTTAATTAGTTACTATGTATGTATTAGGATTAGTTTGCCCGAAATGCCTCGGCATGATAGTGGCCATCTTTGTACTTAGCAAATGTCTCGGCATGATAGTGGACTTCTTTGTACTTAGCAAATGTCTCGGCATGATAGTGGCCATCTTTGTACTTAGCAAATGTCTCGGCATGATAGTGGCCATCTTTGTACTTAGCAAATGTCTCGGCATGATAGTGGCCATCTTTGTACTTAGCAAATCAAAATTGTAATTACACATTGTAACCTTTACAAAGAAATAAAATTATTATTCTTTTCTTTTCTTTTAACACACCGGCCATATCCCACCGAGGCGGGGTGGCCCACCGAGGCGGGGTGGCCCACCGAGGCGGGGTGGCCCACCGAGGCGGGGTGGCCCACCGAGGCAGGGTGGCCCAAAAGGAAAAACGAAAGTTTCTCCCTTTATATTTAGTAATATATACAGGAGAAGGGTTACTAGCCCCCCACTCCTGGCATTTTAGTCGCCTCTTACAACATGCATGGCTTACAGAGGAAGAATTCTGTTCCACTTCCCCATGGAGGTAAGAGGAAATAAACAAGAACAAGAACTAGTAAGAAAATAGAAGAAAACCCAGCGGGGTGTGTGTGTATATATATGCTTGTACATGTATGTGTAGTGTGACCTAAGTGTAAGTAGAAGTAGCAAGACGTTCCTGAAACCTTGCATGTTTGTGAGACAGAGAAATGGACACCAGCAATCCTACCATCATGTAAAACAATTACAGGCTTTCGTTTTACACTCACTTGGCAGGACAGTAGTACCTCCCTGGGCGGTTGCTGTCTACCAACCTACTACCACAGGACGGTAGTACCTCCCTGGGCGGTTGTTGTCTACCAACCTACTACCACAGGACGGTAGTACCTCCCTGGGCGGTTGTTGTCTACCAACCTACTACCACAGGACGGTAGTACCTCCCTGGGCGGTTCCTGTCTACCAACCTACTACCACAGGAATGTAGTACCTCCCTGGGTGGTTGTTGTCTACCAACCTACTACCACAGGACGGTAGTACCTCCCTGGGTGGTTGTTGTCTACCAACTTACTACCACAGGACGGTAGTACCTCCCTGGGCGGTTGTTGTCTACCAACCTACTACCACAGGATGGTAGTACCTCCCTGGGCGGTTGTTGTCTACCAACCTACTGCCACAGGACGCTAGTACCTCCCTGGGCGGTTGTTGTCTACCAACCTACTACCACAGGATGGTAGTACCTCCCTGGGCAGTTGTTGTCTACCAACCTACTACCACAGGACGGTAGTACCTCCCTGGGCAGTTCCTGTCTGCCAACCTACTACCTAGGAAAATTATTATTCTTATTATTATTATTATTAAAAAAGAAAAACACTTTCACCATCATTCAACACTTTCACCATCATTCAACACTTTCACCATCATTCAACACTTTCACCATCATTCAACACTTTCACCATCATTCATGCATAATCAGTCTTTCTAGCGGCACCCAGACATATGACAGTTTAGATGTCATGCCAACAGCCAGTATCCCAAACCCCTCCTTTAAAGTACAGGCATTGTACTTCCCACCTCCAGGACTCAAGTCTGGCTAACTGCATGCCCTGAATCCCTTCACAAAATATTACCCTGCTCACACTCCAACAGCTCGCCAGGTCCCAAAAACCATTCACCTCCATTCACTTATCTAACATGCTCATGCATGCCTGCTGCATGTCCAAGCCCCTTGCATACAAAAACTCTTAACCCCTCTTTCCATCCTTTCCTAGGATGACCCCTACCCCTTGTTGCCTCCACTACAGATTTATATGCATTACAAGTCAATCTATTTTGCTTCTTCCTCTCTAAATGACCAAAACACCACCTCAATAACACCTCTTCAGCCCTCTGAATAATACTTTTACCATATCATATGATTTATGAGTTTGTAAAGTACAGTATATTATAATGGATGTATTGCAGGAAGTACAAAGACTGGCTGGTGGATCTGTGTCATTCTCCCTCCCCAAGTTTATACTTTACCGTCAACTTGGGGAGTTGGTGTTTAAACGCTATTTGGTGCAGTATAAGAAGAAAGTTGGTGTGCTGGATATACTCCGAAGTGTTTACAAGGACTATCTTTCTTGGTATCTTGACAGCAATAAGAAAGGTTAGTTAAACGATGTGCTTACATTATTCATATGAAAAAGAGATGAGACAATTTGGACATTTGTTTACTAAGTACCGCATTTATGAGAGACCACAGAAATTTATAGTGTGTAGCCACTCTACAGCAGTGAACTATAGGAACAGGTGGATTAAGATTATTTAAACTTTGTCTTCTGTTGTGTTGTTGAAAGTGATCATGCATGTGTACTGCAGCTCTCGCTAATTTCATTACAAAAGCTGAATTATTTTTTAACACCAGCTGTCTCTCATTGAGGCAGGGTGACCTGAAAAAGAAACACTTCCACCATCATTCACTATTGTTGTTTTGCCAGAGGTATATAGATACTATGGTTCAGATGCCCCTCCAAAGTGCAAGTATCCCACCCTTCCTTTAAAGTGTAAGGATTGTACTTCCCACCTTCAGGACTCGAGTCCAGCAGACCAGTTTTCCCTGAATCCCTTCACAAAATGTTACCTTGCTCAACTCAAACAGCTCGTCAAGTCCCAAAAAATCATTTTCCTTCACTCATATTTATTTAACATACACATGCCTGCGGGATGTCCATGCCTCTTGCACACAAAACCTCCTTTGCTTCTTCCCTCCATCCATTCTTAGGGTGAGCCTGTACTTTCGTCTGTTTTGGTATATTCTTGACTATAGTTCATAATTTATTTTTAAAAATTAGCTTTAGTTTTGAAATGTTTTGATCACTATATTTATGTAATGATTAACCTTTTCAGGGTCCAGAGGCAAAATTTCAGTGGGTGCCCCAGTGTCCAAGAAATTTTGAATTTTTTTTTTTTTCTTACAGAATTAACGATAATATTTTCGTGAAGGTAATAAAACAAAAAAAAAAAATTTTCCCAATCAGTACTTACCGAGATATAGAGGCGGAAAGTTGACCCAAAATGACTGGGTGGCGGCAACATCAGCGACTTCTGCAAAATCGCATTTCTTTATTTTACTTTTTTTTTATACTTTTTTCTTTTCTAATTTTTTCTTTTTCTAGTAACATTTGTGGCCTGTGAGACCAATACTATATATAATGTTAGTAGTAGGATGGTAGACAGCAACCACCCAGGGAGGTACTACCGTCCTGCCAAGTGAGTGTAAAACAAAAGCCTGTAATTGTTTTACATGATGGTAGGATTGCTGGTGTTTTTTGTCTGTCTAATAAATATGCAAGATTACAGGTACATCTTGCTACTTCTACTTACACTTAGGTCACACTACACATACATGTACACGTTTATTTATAAACACTCGTCTGAGTTTTCTTTGATTTTATCTTAATAGTTCTTGGTCTTATTACTTTTCCTTTTATATCCATGGGGAAGTGGAATAAGAATCTTTCTCCGTAAGCCATGCGTGTTGTAAAAGTCAACTAAAATGCCGGGAACAACGGGCTAGTAACCCCTTTACCTGTAAAGATTACTAAAAAGAATAAGAAGAAGAACATTGTCAAAGTGGGAAGTCTGAATGTGCATGGATGTTGTGCAGATGATAAGAAAGAGATGATTGTGGATGTTATGAATGAGAAGAAGCTGGATGTCCTGGCTTTAAGTGAAACCAAGCTGAAGGGGGTGTGAGAGTTTCAGTGGAGAGGAATAAATGGGATTAGGTCAGGAGTTTCAAATAGAGTTAGAGCTGAAATTAAGACACATGTGCAACATCTGGGTATCTTTATTGTAGATGTTTTGCCATCCAGTGGCTTTATCAATACAAATTCCAGGACATAACTTGAAGATAGTAGAACTATGTACAGAAAATGAGGTAATCAGTCCCTCAACCTAGGAGTAGGTGCGAAGAGCACCGTAGTCTTGGAGATTCTGAAGCAGAAGCAAGGTGCCTGACGCTTATATACTAACGTCAGGTGGAAATGGGACGGGTACCAGACAAGGGCATAGTCACTGGTAGGCGGGATCCCCCAGTGGAAGTAGGTCCTACCCATAGAGATGGGTTAGTTGTAGTAGTATTTGTCGTAGTCGAGAAGGTTATGTACATGTCCTCAGAATCAAGAGTTAGAGCTAAAGAAGGAATAGCAATAATGTTGAAGGATAAGATATGGCAGGAAAAGAGGGACTATAAATGTATTAATTCAAGGATTATGTGGAGTAAAATGAAGGTTGGATGTGAAAAGTGGGTTATAGTAAGTGTATATGCACCTGGAGAAGAGAGAAGTGTAGAGGAGAGAGAGAGATTTTGGGAAATGTTGAGTGAGTGCATGGGGAGTTTTGAACCAAGTGTGAGAGTACTTGTGGTTGGGGATTTCAATGCTAAAGTGGGTAAAAATGTTGTGGAGGGAGTAGTAGGTAAATTTGGGGTGCCAGGGGTAAATGTAAATGGGGAGCCTTTAATTGAGCTATGTGTAGAAAGAGATTTGGTAATTAGTAATACATATTTTATGAAAAAGAGGATAAATTATACAAGGTATGATGTAGCACATAATGAAAGTAGCTTGTTAGATTATGTGTTGGTGGATAAAAGGTTAATGGGTAGGCTCCAGGATGTACATGTTTATAGAGGGGCAACTGATATATTGGATCATTATTTAGTTTAGGAGAAACTTATAGAGAGGGTGTGGTAGGTAAGTTTGGGGTGCCAGGAGTAAATGATAATGGGAGCCCTTTGATTGAACTTTGTATAGAAAGGGGTTTAGTTATAGGTAATACATATTTTAAGAAAAAGAGGATAGATAAGTATACAGTGGACCCCCGCATAACGGACGCCTTGCATAGCGGACAATCCGCATAGCGGACGCTTTGATCGCTAAAATTTTGCCCCGCATAGCGCCCAAAAACCCGCTCAGCGGCCTTCGTCCGAGACGCGTCCAATGTGCGGCCTGAGCCACGCTCACATGTTCCGCGGGTGGCATTGTTTACCAGCCAGCCTCCGCGGTAACATCCAAGCATACAATCGGAACATTTTGTATTATTACAGTGTTTTTGGTGATTTTTTTCTGGAAAATAAGTGACCATGGGCCCCAAGAAAGCTTCTAGTGCCAACCCTACAGCAATAAGGGTGAGAATTACTATGGAGATGAAGAAAAAGATCATTGATAAGTATGAAAGTGGAGTGCGTGTCTCCGAGCTGGCCAGGTTGTATAATAAACCCCAATCAACCATCGCTACTATTGGTGGTACAGCTGCTGCTGCTGCTGTATCACCGTCAGCTGCTGCTGCACTGTCAGCTGCTGCTGCTGTACCACCGTCAGCTGCTCCTGCTGCTGTAGTACCGTCTGCTGCTGCTGTAGCATCATCTGCTGCTGCTGTAGCATCGTCTGCTGCTGCTGTAGCATCGTCTGTTGCTGCTGTAGCATCATCTGTTGCTGCTGTACCACCGTCAGCTGCTGCTGCTGCTGTAGCATCGTCTGCTGCTGCTGCTGCTGTAGCATCGTCTGCTGCTGCTGTAACATCGTCAGTTGCTGCTGTAGCATCGTCTGCTGCTGCTGTAGCATCGTCTGTTGCTGCTGTAGCATCGTCTGCTGCGTGCTGTAGCATCGTCTGCTGCTGCTGTAACATCGTCAGCTGCTGCTGCTGCTGCTGTAGCACCGTTGTTGGTGTGGCTTATTGAGAATACCAAGAAACAATTAACCCCAGAGGATTTGCCACCCAGGATAGCCCAAAAAAGTCAGTGTCATCGAAGACTGTCTAACTTATTTCCATTGGGGTCCTTAATCTTGTCTCCCAGGATGCAACCCACACCAGTCGACTAACACCCAGGTGAACAGGGAAAATGCCTGGAACTAGTGCTCATATTGGTGAATTTAGAGCCAGCAAAGGTTGGTTTGAGAGATTTGAGAATCGTAGTGACATACACAGTGTGATAAGGCCTGTTCTGGAAGAAAATACCAAACAGGACCTACAGTACTCAGGAGGAAAAGGCACTCCCAGGACACAGTGTCTCATCAGTCATTGCTGCATCTTCAATAAAGGTAAGTGTCATTTATTCTTCATTTAGTAGACTAGTACATGCACAATATATATTGTGCATGTACTACTCTACTATTGTGCATGTATCCTTCTCTTTGTGTGTTGGAAAATGTATATTTCATGTGGTAAAATTTTTTTTTTCAAACTTTTGGGTGTCTTGCACGGATTAATTTGATTTCCATTATTTCTTATGGGGAAAATTCATTCACATAGGGAACATTTCGCATAACAGCCAGCCCTCTTGCACGGATTAAGGTCGCTATGCGGGGGTCCACTGAATAAGATATGTAGGGCGAAATGACAGTAGTTTGTTGGATTATGTATTGGTAGATAAAAGACTGTTGAGTAGACTTCAGGATGTACATGTTTATAGAGGGGCCACAGATATATCAGATCACTTTTTAGTTGTAGCTACACTGAGAGTAAAAGGTAGATGGGATACAAGGAGAATAGAAGCATCAGGGAAGAGAGAGGTGAAGGTTTATAAACTAAAAGAGGAGGCAGTTAGGGTAAGATATAAACAGCTATTGGAGGATAGATGAGCTAATGAGAGCATAGGCAATGGGGTCGAAGAGGTATGGGGTAGGTTTAGAAATGTAGTGTTAGAGTGTTCAGCAGAAGTTTGTGGTTACAGGAAAGTGGGTGCGGGAGGGAAGAGGAGCGATTGGTGGAATGATGATGTAAAGAGAGTAGTGAGGGAGAAAAAGTTAGCATATGAGAAGTTTTTACAAAGTAGAAGTGATGCAAGGAGGAAAGAGTATATGGAGAAAAAGAGAGTGGTTAAGAGAGTGGTTAAGCAATGTAAAAAGAGAGCAAATGAGAGAGAGGGCAAGATGTTATCAACAAATTTTGTTGAAAATAAGAAAAAGTTTTGGAGTGAGATTAACAAGTTAAGGAAGGCTAGAGAACAAATGTATTTGTCAGTTAACCCTTTCAGGGTCCAAACCGTAGATCTACGCCATGAGCTCAGCTCACTCTGATAAACTGTGAGTGGTACATTTGGGCCTAGATATGAGAGAATACATCTATGTGGTATGTGTGCACCACATAAAACAGATCCTGCAGCACACTGTGTATAATGAGAGAAAAAAAACTTAAATCATGATTTTTCGATTAAAACAGCAACTTTGCAGTGTTTTTTCGTATGTTTTTTATAGTTGTATTTGCGATTTCTTGGTCTCATTTGATAGAATGGAAGACATATTACAGAAATAGAGATGATTTTGATTGGTTTTAGCACTGGAAATGGCTTGAAACTGAGCTCAAAGTAGCGGAAATGTTAAATTTTTGCCGATATTCAAGAGTAAACAAACGACCTCACACGTCTAATACACGTCAGCTGGTGGGTCTAATATACATTCACAAATATGGTGATGATATTTATACAATTATTACAGTATTGCATAACAGTAAATCTTCTATTTTTTGGTGTGAATAAAAATTCTTTGTGTGAATAAAAAAGATTCTCTACGATTTCATAAGAAAAAATAACAAATTTTTTTTTTTAAATTCTTGGACACTGGTGCGTGACTCCAGATTTGGGCCTTGGACCCTGAAAGGGTTAAGCATCCCAGTTTTATAAAGTTTTTCTTCTTCTCTTTTTTAGTAAATGTCTACAGGAAAAGGGGTTACTAGCCCATTGCTCCCGGCATTTTAGTCACCTCATACGACACGCATGGCTTACGGAGGAAAGATTCTTTTCCACTTCCCCATGGACAATAGAAGAAATAAAGAAGAACAAGAGCTATTTAGAAAAAGGAGAAAAACCTAGATGTATGTATATATATATGCATGTGCGTGTCTGTGAAGTATGACCAAAGTGTAAGTAGGAGTAGCAAGATATCCCTGTTATCTAGCGTGTTTATGAGACAGAAAAAGAAACCAGCAATCCTACCATCATGCAAAACAGTTACAGGTTTTTGTTTCACAGTCATCTGGCAGGACGGTAGTACTTCCCTGGGTGGTTGCTGTCTACCAACCTACTACCTACCTACATGTACAAGCATATATATACACACCCCTCTGGGTTTTCTTCTATTTTCTTTCTAGTTCTTGTTCTTGTTTATTTCCTCTTATCTCCATGGGGAAGTGGAACAGAATTCTTCCTTCGTAAGCCATGTGTGTTGTAAGAGGCGACTAAAATGCCGGGAGCAAGGGGCTAGTAACCCCTTCTCCCGTATAAATTACTAAATTTAAAAGAGAAACTTTCGTTTTTCTTTTTGGGCCACCCTGCCTTGGTGGGATACGGCCGGTGTGTTGAAAGAAAGAAGTCTGTTGAGTATATCTAGTAAAGTGTATGGTAGAGTTATTATTGATAGAATTAAGAGTAAGACGGAGAATAGGATAGCAGATGAACAAGGAGGCTTTAGGAAAGGTAGGGGGTGTGTGGACCAGGTGTTTACAGTGAAACATGCAAGTGAACAGTATTTAGATAAGGCTAAAGAGGTTTTTGTGGCATTTATGGATTTGGAAAAGGCATATGACAGGGTGGATAGGGGGGCAATGTGGCAGATGTTGCAGGTGTATGGTGTAAGAGGTAGGTTACTGAAAGCAGAGAAGAGTTTTTACGAGGATAGGCTCAAGTTAGAGTATGTAGGAAAGAGGGAGATTATTTCCCAGTAAAAGTAGGCCTTAGACAAGGATGTGTGATGTCACCGTGGTTGTTTAATATATTTATAGATGGGGTTGTAAGAGAAGTAAATGCGAGGGTCTTGGCAAGAGGCGTGGAGTTAAAAGATAAAGAATCACACATGAAGTGGGAGTTGTCACAGTTGCTCTTTGCTGATGACACTGTGCTCTTGGGAGATTCTGAAGATAAGTTGCATAGGTTGGTGGATGAATTTGGTAGGGTATGCAAAAAAAGAAAATTAAAAGTGAATACAGGAAAGAGTAAGGTTATGAGGATAACAAAAAGATTAGGTGATGAAAGATTGGATATCATATTGGAGGGAGAGAGTATGGAGGAGGTGAATGTATTCAGATATTTGGGAGTGGACGTGTCAGCGGATGGGTCTATGAAAGATGAGGTGAACCATAGAATTGATGAGGGGAACCGGGTGATCGGTGCACTTAGGAGTCTGTGGAGACAAAGAACTTTGTCCTTGGAGGCAAAGAGGGGAATGTATGAGAGTATAGTTTTACCAACGCTCTTATATGGGTGTGAAGCATGGGTGATGAATGTTGCAGCGAGGAGAAGGCTAGAGGCAGTGGAGATGTCATGTCTGAGGGCAATGTGCAGTGTGAATATAATGCAGAGAATTCGTAGTTTGGAAGTTAGGAGGAGGTGCGGGATTACCAAAACTGTTGTCCAGAGGGCTGAGGAAGGGTTGTTGAGGTGGTTCGGACATGTGGAGAGAATGGAGTGAAACAGAATAACTTCAAGAGTGTATCAGTCTGTAGTGGAAGGAAGGCGGGGTATGGGTCGGCCTAGGAAAGGTTGGAGGGAGGGGGTACAGGAGGTTTTGTGTGCGAGGTGTTTGGACTTCCATCGGGCATGCGTGAGTGTGTTTGATAGGAGTGAATGGAGACAAATGGTTTTTAATACTTGACGTGCTGTTGGAGTGTGAGCAAAGTAACATTTATGAAGGGGTTCAGGGAAACCGGCAGGCGTGACTTGTGTCCTGGAGATGGGAAGTACAGTGCCTGCACTCTGAAGGAGGGGTATTAATGTTGCAGTTTAAAAACTGTAGTGTAAAGCACCCTTCTGGCAAGACAGTGATGGAGTGAATGATGGTGAAAGTTTTTCTTTTTCGGGCCACCCTGCCTTTGTGGGAATCGGCCAGTGTGTTAATAAATAAAAAAATATTTAGTTGTAGCTACAGTTAGAGTAAGAGGTAGATGGGACAAGAGGAAGGTGGCAACAACAAGTAGGAGGGAGGTGAAGTGTATAAACTAAGCGAGGAGGAAGTTCGGGTGAGAGATAAGTGACTATTGGCAGAAAGGTGGGCTGGTGCAAAGATGAGTAGTGGGGGGGGGGTGAAGAGGGTTGGATGAGTTTTAAAAATGCAGTATTAGAATGTGGGGCAGAAGTTTGTGGTTATAGGAGCGTGGGGGCAGGAAGAAAGAGGAGTGATTGGTGGAATGATGAAGTAAAGGGTGTGATAAAAGAGAAAAAGTTAGCTTATGAGACGTTTTTACAAAGCAGAAGTGTTATAAGAAGAGCAGAATATATGGAGAGTAAAAGAAAGATGAAGAGAGTGGTGAGAGAGTACAAAAGGAGAGCAGATGATAGAGTGGGAGAGGCACTGTCAAGAAATTTTAATGAATATAAGAAAAAAATTTTGGAGTGAGTTAAACAAGTTAAGAAAGCCTAGGGAACATATGAATTTGTCAGTTAAAAACAGAGTAGGGGAGTTAGTAGATGGGGAGAGGGTGGTATTAGGTAGATGGCGAGAATATTTTGAGGAACTTTTAAATGTTGAGGAAGAAAGGGAGGTGGTAATTTCATGCACTGTCCAGGGAGGTATACCATCTTTTAGGAGTGAAGAAGAGCAGAATGTAAGTGTGGGGGAGGTATGTGAGGCATTACATAGAATGAAAGGGGGTAAAGCAGCTGGAACTGATGGAATCATGACAGAAATGTTAAAAGCAGGTGGGGATATAGTTTTGGAGTGGTTGGGAGGTACTACCGTCCTGCCAAGTGCTTGTAAAACGAAAGCCTGTAATTGTTTTACATGATGGTAGTATTGCTGGTGTCCATTTTTCTGTCTCATAAACATGCAAGGTTTCAGGTACGTCTTGCTACCTCTACTTACACTTAGGTCACACTACTCATTCATGTACAAGTATATATATACACAACCCTCTGGGTTTCTTCTATTTTCTTACTAGTTCTTGTTCTTGTTTATTTCCTCTTACCTCCATGGGGAAGTGGAACAGAATTCTTCTTCCGTAAGCCATGCGTGTTGTAAGAGGCGACTAAACTGCCAGGAGCAAGGGGCTAGTAACCCCTTCTCCTGTATATATTACTAAATGAAAAAGGAGAAACTTTCGTTTTTCCTTTTGGGCCACCCTGCCTCGGTGGGATACAGCTGGTGCGTTGAAAGAAAGACGTGTGTATAGTGTGACCTAAGTGTAAGTAGAAGCAGCAATACATACCTGAAATCTTGCATGTGTTTGAGACAGGAGAAAAAGACACCAGGAATTCTATCATCATGTTAAACAATTACAGGCTTCCGTTTTACACTCACTTGGCAGGACGGTAGTACCTCCCTTTAGCGGTTGCTGTCTACCAACCTACTACCTACTGTATACCAGCTCTTTCTTTCTTTCAACACACCGGCCGTATCCCACCGAAGCAGGGTGGCCCAAAAGGAAAAACGAAAGTTTCTCCTTTTACATTTTGTAATATAAACAGGTGAAGGGGTTACTAGCCCCTTGCTCCTGGCATTTTGGTTGCCTCTTACAACACGCATGACTTACAGAGGAAGAATTCTGTTCCACTTCCCCATGGAGATAAGAGGAAATAAGCAAGAACAAGAACTAAAAAGAAAATAGGAGAAAACCCAGAGGGGTGTATATATATATATATATATATTGCTTGTACATGTATGTGTAGTGTGACCTAAGTGTAAGTAGAAGTAACAAGACATACCTGAAACCTTGCATGTTTATGAGACAGGAAAATGGACACCAGCCATCCTACCATCATGTAAAACAATTACAGGCTTTCGTTTTACACTCACTTGGCAGGATGGTAGTACCTCCCTGGGTGGTTGCTGTTTACCAACCTACTACCTACTGTATGCCAGTTATCACTGTATGCCCCTTACCAAGATAAGGTGCCATCATGTTTCTCACTGTGTCACCTGAGATACCCAATAACATCATAGTATCTTTCAATGTTTAACTTCCCGTGTATACAGTAATATCCAATACCAGGCCACTGTCACAGTCACAGAGTACAAACAGTTTTATACCGAAGCGTTTCCTCTTGCTCAATATATACTGTGTGAGCGACGGTCTACCTTTGAACAAAATCAAAGACTCTTCAATTACAAGATTCTTGAATGGATAAAAGTACATGTTGAACTTTTGTTTAAAATACATAAAAACGTTTCTAATCTTGTATAACCTGTCACTTCTGTCAGGCCTGGTTTTGTCAGAGAAGTGCAACATACGTAACAGTAAGATAAACCTGTTCACTGGGATGATTTCACTGAAGACCGGGGTAGAAATTAGCCGATCTGTGGACCAGTATGCTTTTATATTATGCTTATAGACATGAAGCATAAGCATTATTGTTGCAAAAAGCAAATACATTTCAGCCACAGTTGTCTCTTTCCACCGGTGTAGTCTTGACTGTGGTGGTATGATCGTATTTGCCATGGTGTACTCAAAATACTTGTTACTTTCCCTGACAATAATTTCCTTCAATGGCTGGTCAAAGAATAATTCAAAGAATTCCAGTTCATTGGCCGTGGTTCCAAGGGGACAAGTAGGTAGAATTCCACTTTGAGAGTCATCAAAGTGGTGGAGCTTGGGAACAAAATTGGGATTTTACTGCCAATCCCAGATGCAGTTTGCTGGTGGATACTGGACATCATAAGCTGGTTGTAGCTGTGGTGTGGTGGTGGATGACACTCCACTTTGTCCTTGAGTGTGGGTCCCCGCCTGGGCTGGTGAGTCATGCATGGCCGTGGCAATTCCACCACCACCCCCCCATACCACCACTTACTGATGCCTGTGGTCTATCCATGCCAAGTGTAGCCACATCATCCTCACTATCACTATCTAAACCTGGTGTAGGGCCACGGGATGTACTCCGGGATGTACTTCGTCCCCTGGGCACTGCATAGGGAACACTACCCGAGCGCATGCGGCGGCATATATACCGACGCTTCACTGGTGAATATGATTCATCACTATCACTACTCAAATGATCATCAGGAGCAATAAAATCACAATCCACATCACTATCATCATCATTACTGAAGTTTGAGGCCTGGCCAAGCGAAAATGTTAGTTTTCTCTTGCGACGAGGTATAAGTGAACGTGACTGAGACATCCCCACACCAGAGGTAGAAGGTTGAGGATCGTCAGGATTTTCTGCACTATTTTCGATATCTTGGTCATTGCTTTCGTTCATTAATCAATCAAAGCCATAGAATTCTTCTTCTTTTCCACTTCCATCAGAGTCAGAACTATGAGTTACGAAGAGGAGAGCTGCCTTGCAGCGAGGCATGGTGAACAAAGGTTACTGAGGCGGTGTTTCCACAATGCCATGCGGGCGCCTAGAATTTTTGTTTAAGGCGCGCGCACTCCACGCAGACCCATTCTCTCAGATGTAGGCCTACCAGCCTTCTCACGCTAAATTTGACACCGCTAGAATTTTGGCATAGTTCTACGGTTTGGACCCTCAACGTAAAGCCGTAGATCTACGGCATGGACCCTGAAAAGGTTAAGAAGTAGCCGGTTGTGTGACTAGTAAAGTAACTGTAGTTTGGGAGAACCTGCCAGTAGGCTGTAGTAGGAAAGTTTTTGATATTACCAAGATAAAATTAAAAGTTATGTACTATTTCATAAAATATATTCCACAGATGGCGTAACATACATTCCACGTATACGGTGGCAGGAGTTGAATTCTAAGAAATACAGTGGTCTTAGTTTAGAACATGGGCCGGTGGAGTGGCCTGTGCCAGTGCAAGTGGCTCTCGGCAAGTTCATGTACTCAATGATACTCTTGAAAGTGACGGTGTGGAGCCCTCTTCATTCAGAAAAGTAAGTCTTCTTTCCTTATAATTTATCCATTTGTAGTAAATAATTTGTCACCCTGCCTCAGTGGGAGACTACCAACATGTTAGAAAAAAAAAATTTTTGTTTGCAAGATAGTTTTGTAATTTTTTCTTGGTTCTTATCATATTTTTAATAATGAAGATGTGCCATTAAAATCATACGTGAATTATTTGTTATTTAATGAAAGTTAAGTTATGAATGGGCTATATCGTGACTTACAGGAATGCATATCCAGCTGTGTATGAAGTAGAGAGGATGAAGGGTTATCGTACAGTGGACAACATCAAGCCATCCCCAGCTCTAGTGGAGCTCTTTCAAAAAGCTGCAAAGTCTACACTGACTTTTGAGTCAATGGTGTCACCCATGTTATGCCCTCCTTTACCATGGGTCTCCACTCAGCTGGGAGGCTATCTGCTCATTAATGCCAAGATTGTCAGGTAAGATAGGCATTGTTATATGATGTACAGCTTGAAAAGGCAAATGATAATGGATGGTTCCTCATTACTTTTCCAATTTTTTTTAATATTTACTAGTTATATTCTATGAGGATTTTCTTCTCTTTTTTAGTATTTTCTACAGGAGAAAGGGTTACTGGCCCATTGCTGCCGGCATTTTAGTCGCCTCATATGACATGCATGACTTACGAAGGAAAGATTTTTTTCCACTTTCCCATGGAGAATAGAGGAAATAAAGGAAAAAAAAAACTAGATGTGTGTATGTATATATATATGCATGTGCATGCCTGTGTAGTGTGACCTAAGTGTAAGTAGAAGTAGCAAGATATACCTGTTATCCATCGTGTTTATAAGACAGAAAAAAGACACCAACAATCCTGTCATCATGTAAAACTACCTACTGTTACAATTTGATAACTGTAGTGTAAGCACACCTCTGGCAAGACAGTGATGGAGTGATTGATGAATTTTTTTCTTTTTCGGGCCACCCTGCCTTGGTGGGAAACAGCCGATGTGTTAATAAAAAAAAAATATTCTAAGACTTATCTTGCTTTCAGGTTGCCGTATAATGCTCATCAGCAAAAGCAGCGAATGGCAGAGTGTGGTAACCAGCAGCTGTACCCTGTTATGGACTCTCTCAACCAGCTGAGCACCATACCTTGGAAAATCAATAAACCTATCCTTGATATTATTATTAAGGTAACACTTGTGCTGAATAACCATACATGCTTAAGTTTTTATTGAAAATTACAATAATATGGAGTAAGGGAGTGTAAAAGGGGAGCAATGATAGAGTGGGTGAAGTGCTGTCAACAAAGTTGCAGTTGTTAATGAAGAAATTTGGTAGTGTGTGACAAAGGAAATTAAAAGTGAATGTAGCATGAGGGCAAGATAATGAGAGTAGCAAAAAGTGCAGCCAGTGGAAGACTGTATCAGACTGGAGGAAGTATGGAGAAACATAACCTATATAGATATTAGGGAATTGATGTATCAGCAAGTGGTTTTATGAAAGACAAGATGAACCATACAGTAGACAGTTAACCCTTTGACTGTCGCAACCCCCAATCCTGAGGTCTCTCCTGGTGTTGCAAAAATTAAAAAAAAAAAAAAAAATTCTTATGAAATGATAGAGAATATTTTCCCGATGGTAATGACACCAAAAATATGAAATTTGATAGAAAATTTATGGAATTACGCTCTCGCAAAGTTGGCGACCTCGGTGATATTTACGAATCGGTGATTTCGCCCACTTTGAGCCCTATTTTCGGCTAATTCCATTGTTCCAGTCGACCAAACTCATAGCAATTTCTTTAGAACTCCATTTTTTTTCTGTCGATTGAATACAAGAAACTGCCCATTTACCAATTTCAACTACCCAATAACATGGTCAGAAATTTGCAATTTGGCCAATTTCACAAAAATTAAAAAATATGACAATTTCAAAATAGGGTCCAAAATGAACAATGCAGACATTCCTGGCTCGAAAATAACATTTTCTTTGTTCATCAGTCACGTCTCCAGGCCCCTCTGATATTACTCTTGCTTTCTATTTTGAATTTTTATTCAAACAAAAAATAGAAGATTTACTGTTATACAGACTACTGCAATACTGTAATAATTGTACAAATGTCAACCCATTCATGACTGCATATTAGAATGGCTAGTTGGACATTTATTGAACAATGACATCATTTGTTTACTTTTGAACATCGGCAAAAATCAAACATTTTCCCTACTTTGAGCTCCATTTCCAGGTTCTTTTTATAGTAAAACCAATCAAAATCACCTCTATTTCTATAATATGTTTTCCATTCTATCAAATTAGACCAAGAAAACGAGAATACAACCATAAATACTATATGAAAATAGACCACAAAGTCGGCATTTTAATTAAAAAAGCAGTTTTTTTTTTTCTCATTTTGCACTGCGTGCTGCAGGATTTTTTTTTATATGGTGCACACTGACCATACAGACCCATTCTCTCACATGTGGGTCTACCAGCGTTCTCCTGCTTGATTTGAAGCCACTAGAATTTATGAGTATTTATACGTCAAACACGGTGGCTCGTAAGATGCATATATATGACTGAAACAGTCAAAGGGTTAAGAATAATAGTATCTTTATATCTACAAGTACGTGAACAAGGTATACAGACCTAGCCTAGATGATATCAGTGACATACGGTGGACTCTCAGTTAATGATATTAATCTGTTCCAGAGAGCTTGTCCTTAACCGATTTTATCGTTATCCGATTTAATTTTTCCCATAAGAAATAATGGAGATCCAATTAATACGTTCCTGCTGTCAGGAGGCATGACAGAATAGTACTTCAATATGATGCTATTATCAACTCTATGGCTTATTTATCTATCACAGTTCATCGAATATGACGTAATAAACAATATTAATAACATAGAAAAATGATATACAGTGGACCCTCGACCAGCGATATTAATCCGTTCCTGAGAGCTCATCGTTAATGGAAATTATTGTTAGTCGAGTTAATTTTCCCCATAAGAAATAATGGAAATCAAATTAATCCGTGAAAGACACCCAAAAGTATTGAAAAAAAAAATTTTTACCACATGAAATATTAATTTTAATACACACAAACTGAAGAAGACATGCACAGTTACATGACACTTACCTTTATTGAAGATCTGGTGATGATTGATGGGATGGGAGGAGGGGAGAGTGTTGATGGTGTTAGTGTTTAGAAGGGGAATCCCCTTCCATAAGAACTTGAGGTGGCAAGTCCTTTTTCGGGGTTACTTCCCTTCTTCTTTTAATGCCACTAGGACCAGCTTGAGTCACTGGACTTCTGTCGCACAACATATCTGTCCATAGAGGCCTGTACCTCCCTTTCCTTTATGACATTCCTAAAGTGTTTCACAACTTTGTCAGTGTCACAATTAAACACTTGTTCAGGTTTCAGTTCTTCACTGTCTGTGTACTCCTTGAATTCCTGCACATATTTTTCAGCTGCGTTTTGGTCCAAACTGGCAGTCTCACCATGCCTTATCACACTATGTATGCCACTACGATTCTTAAATCTCTCAAACCAACTTTTGCTGGCCTTAAATTTACTCACATCACCACTAGTTGCTGGCATTTTTCTAATTAAATCCTCATGCAACTTCCTAGCCTTTTCACATATGATCGCTTGAGAGATGCTATCTCCTGCTATCTGTTTTTCATTGATCCACACCAATAACAGTCTCTCAACATCTTCTATCACTTGCGATCTCAGTTTCGAAAACATAGTTGCACCTTTGGCAAGAACAGCTTCCTTGATTACCGTTTTCTTGGCCACAATAGTAGCGATGGTTGATTGGGGTTTTGTGTATAACCTGGCCAGCTCGGAGACACACACTCCACTTTCATAATTAGCAATGATCTCTTTCTTCATATCCAGAGTAATTCTCACCCTTTTTGCTGTAGGGTTGGCACTAGAAGCTTTCTTGGGGCCCTTGGTGACTTATTTTGCAGGTGCAATCACTAAAAAGGCTGTGATAATATGAAATGTTCCGATTGTTTGCTTGGAAGCGACCGCGGTGGCTGGCTGGCTTGTAAACACTGGCCAGAAGTGGACGCGTCTCAGACGGAACGAATAGTGTTGGTCGATTTTTTAGCGCTAGTAGAGGCAAAATTTTTGCGTTAAAATGTATCGCTGGTTGGATTTATCGTTAATCAATGCCATCGTTGGTCGAGGGTCCACTGTATACTCTAGAATAAATAAAATATGTCATAATGTATGTGAGGATAAGTGGTGGAAGTGTTGTTGGTAGGTTTATAATGGCCACTGAGAGAAGTCGTACATATTAGTGGTGGAGGAGGCTTCTGCCACCTCCACTATCCACACACAATATATGTACGTAACTTATAAATAAGAAATATAATTTATAAAAAAGAAACATTTCCACTTACCTTGGAGGAGATGTTAGCTTAAATACGAAATTAGTTTGATGGAGTGTAGCAGATATGCAGGGAGTGTAGCAGGCATGCAGGGAATGTAGCAGGGAGTGTAGCAGACATGCAGGGAGTGTAGCAGGCATGCAGGGAATGTAGCAGGGAGTGTAGCAGGCATGCAGGGAATGTAGCAGGGAGTGTAGCAGGCATGCAGGGAATGTAGCAGGGAGTGTAGCAGGCATGCAGGGAGTGTAGCAGGCATGCAGGGAGTGTAGCAGGCATGCAGGGAATGTAGCAGGCATGCAGGGAATGTAGCAGGGAGTGTAGCAGGGAGTGTAGCAGGCATGCAGGGAATGTAGCAGGGAGTGTAGCAGACATGCAGGGAATGTAGCAGGGAGTGTAGCAGGCATGCAGGGAATGTAGCAGGGAGTGTAGCAGGCATGCAGGGAATGTAGCAGGGAGTGTAGCAGGCATGCAGGGAGTGTAGCAGGCATGCAGGGAGTGTAGCAGGCATGCAGGGAATGTAGCAGGCATGCAGGGAATGTAGCAGGGAGTGTAGCAGGGAGTGTAGCAGGCATGCAGGGAATGTAGCAGGGAGTGTAGCAGGCATGCAGGGAATGTAGCAGGGAGTGTAGCAGGCATGCAGGGAATGTAGCAGGGAGTGTAGCAGGCATGCAGGGAATGTAGCAGGGAGTGTAGCAGGCATGCAGGGAATGTAGCAGGGAGTGTAGCAGGCATGCAGGGAATGTAGCAGGGAGTGTAGCAAGCATGCAGGGAGTGTGTGACGCTGATATCTCTACGGCTTATTTATCTATCACAATTCATCTAATATGACATAATAAACAATATTAATAACTTAGAAACATGATATATACTCTAGAGTGAATAAAATATGTCATAATGTATGTGAGGATAAGTGCTGGAAGTGGTGGTGTTGGGTTTATAATGACCACTGAGAGAAGTCGTACATATTAGTGGTGGAGGAGGCTTCTGCCACCTCCACTATCCACAAACAATTTTTTTTTTTTTTTTTTTTTTTCAACAAGTCGGCCGTCTCCCACCGAGGCAGGGTGACCCAAAAAAGAAAGAAAATCCCCAAAAAGAAAATACTTTCATCATCATTCAACACTTTCACCACACTTGCACATTATCACTGTTTTTGCAGAGGTGCTCAGAATACAACAGTCTAGAAGCATATACATATAAAGATACACAACATATCCCTCCAAACTGCCAATATCCCAAACCCCTCCTTTAAAGTGCAGGCATTGTACTTCCCATTTCCAGGACTCAAGTCCGACTATATGAAAATAACCGGTTTCCCTGAATTTTTTTTTTTTTTTTTTTTTTTTTTTCAACAAGTCGGCCGTCTCCCACCGAGGCAGGGTGACCCAAAAAAGAAAGAAAATCCCCAAAAAGAAAATACTTTCATCATCATTCAACACTTTCACCACACTCGCACATTATCACTGTTTTTGCAGAGGTGCTCAGAATACAACAGTCTAGAAGCATACACATATAAAGATACACAACATATCCCTCCAAACTGCCAATATCCCAAACCCCTCCTTTAAAGTGCAGGCATTGTACTTCCCATTTCCAGGACTCAAGTCCGACTATATGAAAATACCGGTTTCCCTGAATCCCTTCACTAAATATTACCCTGCTCACACTCCAACAGATCGTCAGGTCCCAAGTACCATTCGTCTCCATTCACTCCTATCTAACACGCTCACGCACGCTTGCTGGAAGTCCAAGCCCCTTGCCCACAAAACCTCCTTTACCCCCCTCTCTCCAACCCTTTCGAGGATGACCCCTACCCCGCCTTCCTTCCCCTATAGATTTACATGCTTTCCATGTCATTCTACTTTGATCCATTCTCTCTAAATGACCAAACCACCTCAACAACCCTCTTCTGCCCTCTGACTAATACTTTTATTAACTCCACACCTTCTCCTAATTTCCACACTCCGAATTTTCTGCATAATATTTACACCACACATTGCCCTTAAACAGGACATCTCCACTGCCTCCAACCGTCTCCTCGCTACTGCATTTACCACCCAAGCTTCACACCCATATAAGAGTGTTGGTACTACTATACTTTCATACATTCCCTTCTTTGCCTCCATAGATAACGTTTTTTGACTCCACATATACCTCAACGCACCACTCACCTTTTTTCCCTCATCAATTCTATGATTAACCTCATCCTTCATAAATCCATCCGCCGACACGTCAACTCCCAAGTATCTGAAAACATTCACTTCTTCCATACTCCTCCTCCCCAATTTGATATCCAATTTTTCTTTATCTAAATCATTTGACACCCTCATCACCTTACTCTTTTCTATGTTCACTTTCAACTTTCTACCTTTACACACATTCCCAAACTCATCCACTAACCTTTGCAATTTTTCTTTAGAATCTCCCATAAGCACAGTATCATCAGCAAAAAGTAACTGTGTCAATTCCCATTTTGAATTTGATTCCCCAAAATTTAATCCCACCCCTCTCCCGAACACCCTAGCATTTACTTCCTTTACAACCCCATCTATAAATATATTAAACAACCATGGTGACATTACACATCCCTGTCTAAGTCCTACTTTTACCGGGAAGTAGTCTCCCTCTCTTCTACACACCCTAACCTGAGCCTCACTATCCTCATAAAAACTCTTTACAGCATTTAATAACTTACCACCTATTCCATATACTTGCAACATCTGCCACATTGCTCCTCTATCCACTCTATCATATGCCTTTTCTAAATCCATAAATGCAATAAAAACTTCCCTACCTTTATCTAAATACTGTTCACATATATGCTTCAATGTAAACACTTGATCTACACATCCCCTACCCACTCTGAAACCTCCTTGCTCATCCGCAATCCTACATTCTGTCTTACCTCTAATTTTTTCAATTATAACCCTACCGTACACTTTTCCTGGTATACTCAATAAGCTTATTCCTCTATAATTTTTACAGTCTCTTTTTGTCCCCTTTCCCTTTATATAAAGGGACTATACATGCTCTCCGCCAATCCTAGGTACCCTCCCCTCTTTCATACATTTATTAAACAAAAGTACCAACCACTCCAACACTATATCCCCCCCTGCTTTTAACATTTCTGTCATGATCCCATCAGTTCCAGCTGCTTTACCCCCTTTCATTTTACGTAATGCCTCACGTACCTCCCCACACTTACATTCTGTTCTTCTTCACTCCTAAAAGATGGTTATACCTCCCTGACCAGTGCATGAAATTACTGCCTCTGTTTCTTCCTTAACATTTAAAAGTTCCTCAAAATATTCTCGCCATCTACCCAATACCTCCATCTCCCCATCTACTAACTCCCCTACTCTATTTTTAACTGACAAATCCATATTTTCCCTAGGCTTTCTTAACTTGTTTAACTCACTCCAAAATTTTTTCTTATTTTCATTAAAATTTCTTGACAGTGCCTCTCCCACTCTATCATCTGCTCTCCTTTTGCACTCTCTCACCACTCTCTTTACCTTTCTTTTACTCTCCATATACTCTGCTCTTCTTATAACACTTCTGCTTTGTAAAAACCTCTCATAAGCTACCTTTTTCTCTTTTATCACACCCTTTACTTCATCATTCCACCAATCACTCCCTCCTTCCTCCTGCCCCCACCCTCCTATAACCACAAACTTCTGCCCCACATTCTAATACTGCATTTTTAAAACTATTCCAACCCTCTTCAACCCCCCACTACTCATCTTTGCACTAGCCCACCTTTCTGCCAATAGTCGCTTATATCTCACCCGAACTTCCTCCTCCCTTAGTTTATACACTTTCACCTCCTCTTACTTGTTGTTGCCACCTTCCTCTTTTCCCATCTACCTCTTACTCTAACTGTAGCTACAACTAAATAATGATCCGATATATCAGTTGCCCCTCTATAAACATGTACATCCTGGAGCCTACCCATCAACCTTTTTATCCACCAATACATAATCTAATAAACTACTTTTCATTACGTGCTACATTATACCTTGTATATTTATTTATCCTCTTTTTCATAAAATATGTATTACTTATTACCAAATTTCTTTCTACACATAGCTCAATTAAAGGCTCCCCATTTACATTTACCCCTGGCACCCCAAATTTACCTACTACTCCCTCCATAACATTTTTACCCACTTTAGCATTGAAATCCCCAACCACCATTACTCTCACACTTGATTCAAAACTCCCCACGCATTCACTCAACATTTCCCAAAATCTCTCTCTCTCCTCTACACTTCTCTCTTCTCCAGGTGCATACACGCTTATTATAACCCACTTTTCACATCCAATCTTTATTTTACTCCACATAATCCTTGAATTAATACATTTATAGTCCCTCTTTTCCTGCCATAGCTTATCCTTCAACATTATTGCTACTCCTTCTTTAGCTCTAACTCTATTTGAAACCCCTGACCTAATCCCATTTATTCCTCTCCACTGAAACTCTCCCACCCCCTTCAGCTTTGTTTCACTTAAAGCCAGGACATCCAGCTTCTTCTCATTCATAACATCCACAATCATCTCTTTCTTATCATCTGCACAACATCCACGCACATTCAGACTTCCCACTTTGACAATTTTCTTCTTCTTATTCTTTTAGTAATTTTTAAACAGGAAAAGGGGTTACTAGCCCATTGTTCCCGCATTTTAGTTGACTTTTACAACACGCATGGCTTACGGAGGAAAGATTCTTATTCCATTTCCCCATGGATATAAAAGGAAAATTAATAAGACCAAGAACTATTAAGATAAAAATCAAAGAAAACTCAGATGAGTGTGTATAAATAAATGTGTACATGTATGTAAAGTGTGACCTAAGTGTAAGTAGAAGTAGCAAGACATGCCTGTAATCTGCATATTTATGAGACAGACAAAAGACTTCAGCAATCCTACCATCATGTAAAACAATCACAGGCTTTCGTTTTACACTCGCTTGGCAGGACGGTAGTACCTCCCTGGGTGGTTGCTGTCTACCAACCTACTACCTATATGCACATAATTTATAAATAAGAAATATGTATTTGCATTTCAATTTATAACTTACATTTTAATTTATAAAAAGGTAGTAGGTTGGTAGACAGCAACCGCCCAGGGAGGCACTACCGTCCTGCCAAGTGAGTGTATAACGAGAGCCCTTAATTGTTTTACATGATGGTAGGATTGCTGGTGTTTTTTGTCTGTCTAATAAATATGCAAGATTACAGGTGTGTCTTGCTACTTCTACTTACACTTAGGTCACACTACACATACATGTATACGTTTATTTATACACACTCATCTGAGTTTTCTTTGATTTTTTTCTTAATAGTTCTTGTTCTTATTACTTTTCCCTTTTATATCCATGGGGAAGTGGAATAAGAATCTTTCCTCCTTAAGCCATGCGTGTTGTAAAAGTCAACTAAAATACTGGGAACAATGGGCTAGTAACCCCTTTTCCTGTACAGATTACTAAAAATAAGTAGAAGAAGAAAATTGTCAAAGTGAGAAGTCTGAATGTGCGTGGATGTTGTGCAAATGATAAGAAAGAGATGATTGTGGATGTTATGAATGAGAAGAAGCTGGATGTCCTGGCTTTAAACCCTTTCAGGTCTGTGCCGTAGATCTACGGTTTATGTTAAGGGCCCAAAACCATAGATCTACGCCATGAGCTCGCTCACTCTGATAACTGTGAGCAGTAAATTTGGACCTAGAAATGAGAGAATACATCTATATGGTATGTGTGCACCACATAAAACAAATCCTGCAGCACACAGTGCAAAATTGAGAGAAAAAACGAGACCATAATTTTCGATTAAAACACGATTTTGGGAGTGTTTTTTCATGTTTTTTTTTGGGTGTATTTGCAATTTTCTTGGTCTCATTTGATAGAATGAAAGATCTACTGCAGAAATAGAGATGAATTTTGTTTGGGTTTTAATATGTAAAATGGCTCGAAACTGAGCTCAAAGCAGCAGAAATGTTAAATTTTTTTGCCGATGTTCAAGAGTAAACAAATGACCTCACAAGTCTAAACATGACAGCTGGGGGGTTTCTAATATACATTCACAAATGTGGTGATATTATTTATTCATTATTACAGTATTGCATAACAGTAAATCTTCTATTTTTTGGTTTGAATAAAAATTCATTATGTGAATAAAAAATCAAAATGGAATTTATTTGTAAAGTCTGAAAATATAACTAATGAATAGAGGAAATGTTAGTTTAGTGCCAGGAATGCCTGCATTGTTTATTCTGGACCCTATTTGGAAATTGGAATATTTTGAACTCTTCCTTAAATTGGCCAAATTACCAATTTCCAGTCACTTTATTTTGTTGTTGAAACAGTGCTCAGTCAATAGAATAGAAGTAATACTAGTGAAATAGCTAAGAATTTGGTTGACTGGAATACTGTAATTGACCTAAAATGAGAGTCAAAATTGGTATAATCGCCGATGCGTAAATATCGCCGACACATCAAAATTCGCGAGAGCATAATTTCATCAATTTTCCATCAAACTTCGTAATTTTTGTTTTATTACCTTCAGAAAAAGATTCTCTACCCCAATTTCATGAGAAAAAATAAAATTATTTTTTGAAAATTCTTGGACCCTGGTGCACACTTCGAAATTTGGCCTCTGGACCCTGAAAGCAAAACTGAAGGGGGTGGGAGAGTTTCAGTGGAGAGAAGTAAATGGGATTTACCTGGAGTTTACCTGGAGAGGTCAGGGTTTTAAATAGAGTTAGAGCTAAAGGAGGAGTAGCAATAATGTTGAAGGATAAGCTATGGGGATCTGTAACAAGTGGCGTTCCACAGGGCCCGTTGTTGTTTATAATACATATCAATGATCTTGATGAGGGAATTACTAGTGAAATGAGCAAATTCGCCGATGACACAAAGATAGGTAGGATAATTGATTCAAACGTAGATATCAGGTAACTTCAGGAGGATTTAGACAAACTCAATACCTGGTCAGAAAAGTGGCAGATGCAGTTCAATGTAGATAAATGCAAGGTTCTGAAGCTCGGGAGTGTCCATAACCCTAGCATTTATAAGTTAAATAATGTAGAACTTAGCCATACAGATTGTGAAAAGGACTTGGGGGTTATGGTAAGCAGTAACCTTAAACCAAGACAGCAATGCCTAAGCGTACGTAATAAGGCAAATAGATTACTGGGATTTACATCAAGAAGTGTAAGCAACAGAAGTTCAGCGGTTATATTACAGCTTTATACATCATTAGTAAGGCCTCATCTAGATTATGCAGCCCAGTTCTCGTCTCCATATTACAGAATAGACATAAATTCGTTAGAAAACATTCAGCGTAGAATGATTAAATTAATACATAGCATTAGAAATCTTCCTTATGAAGAAATATTGAAGACCCTTAAATTACATTCACTTGTTAGACGTAATGCGTGAGGCATTACGTAGAATGGAAGGGGGTAAAGCAGCTGGAACTGACAGAATCATGACAGAAATGTTAAAAGCAGGGGAAGATATAGTGTTGGGGAAGGAACGCGGGGTAGGGGTCGTCCTTGAAAAGGTTGGAGGGAGGGGAAAGGAGGTTTAGTGGCGAGGGGCTTGACTTCCAGCAAGCATGCGTGAGCATGTTAGTTTGGAGTGAATGGAGACGAATGGTATTTGGGACCTAACAAGCTGTTGGAGTGTAAGCAGGTTAATATTTTAAAGGGTGAAGGGATTACAGGGAAACCTTTAATTTTATATAGCCGACTTGAGTCCTGGAAATGGAAAGTACAATGCCTGCACTTATGGGAAGGGTTTGGGATATTGCAGTTTGGAGGGATATGTTGTGTATCTTTATACGTATATACTTATAAACTGTTGTATTCTGAGTACCTCTGCAAAAACAGTGATTATGTGTGAGTGAGGTAAAAAGTGTGAATGATGATGAAAGTATTTTCTTTTTTGGGAATTTTTTCTTTTTGGGTCACCCTGCCTCGGGGGAAAAGACGGCCAACTTGTTAAAAAAAAAAAAATGTATGAAAGAGGGGAAGGTACTTAGGGATTGGCGGAGAGCGTGTATAGTTCCTTTATATAAAGGGAAAGGGGGCAAAAGAGATTGTAAAAATTATAGAGGGTTAAGTTTACTGAGTATACCAGGAAAAGTGTATGGTAGGGTTATTATTTAGAGAATAGAGGTAAGACAGAATGTAGAATTGCGGATGAGCAAGGAGGTTTTAGATTGGGTAGGGGATATGTAGATCAAGTGTTTACATTGAAGCATATATGTGAACAGCATTTATGGATTTAGAAAAGGCATATGATAGAGTGGGTAGGGGGGCAATGTAGCAGATGTTGCAAGTACAATGGACCCTCGAGTTTCGGCAGCCTCGACTTTTGTGAAATTCGACCTTCGGCGAGTTTTTTTTTTTTTTTTTTTTTTTTTTTTTTTTTTTTTTTTTTTTTTTTTTTGTAAAAATTTGGCCTCGAGTTTCGTGAAAAAACTCATGTTTCGGTGACCATCCGGTACCCGTCCGCCCGTCACCACGCACACAAAGTCAGTCTCCCACACCATTCACGCTCAGTGTGCCATTGTTTACCAACACGTAACCATCACCCCGCGGGTTCAGTTGTAATAATCCATTGTTTTTTTTGATTACAACTGCTAAATAAGTCACCATGAGCCAGGGAAAGCTAGTGCAAGCCCTTTGGTGAAGAAAGTGAGGAGCACGATCGAATTCAAGAAGGAAATCATTGAAAAATATGAGAGTGGAGTGCGTGTTACAGAGCTTGCCAGGATGTATGGCAAGCCCCATTCAAACCCTCACTTCGATCGTGTGAAAGGAAAGGGGAAAAAAAAGTGTGCTGTTGTTGCAAAAGGAGTGGATATGCTGACAAAAAGGAGATCACAAATCCTCGAAGAAGTGGAGAGGTTTTTGTTGGTGTGGATTACCGAAAAACAATTAGCAGGGATAGTGTTATGCAGTCGATAATATGTGAAAAGGCAAGGCACTTGCATGGCGATCTCGTAAAGAACATGCCCGCAAAAAGTGGTGATGCTTGTGATTTTTAAGGCCAGCAAAGGTTGGTTTGAGAGATTTAAGAAGCGTATGCATTCACAGTGTGATAAGGCATGGTGAGGCTACCGGTTCTGACAAAAAAGCAAACTGAGAAGTTTGTACAGGAGTTTAAGGAGTGCATAGACACTGGAGAATTCAAACCCAGCAAGTGTTTAATTGTGACGAAACAGGCCCTCTTTTGGAAGAAAATGCCAAAGAGGACCTACATCACGCAGAAGGAAGCGCACTCCCAGGACACAAGCCTATGAAAGACAGGCTTACTCTCATGTTTTGTAGTAATGATAGTGGGGATTTTAAAGTGAAGCCTTACTGGTGTTTCACTCTGAAATCCCAGTGTGTTCAAAAAAATACAGTGTCGCCAAGAGTAACTTGGTGTGTGATGTGGAAGGCTAACAGTAAGGCATGGGTCACAAGGGAATTTTCCCAGACTGGTTTAATGAAGTGTTTGGCCCCTGTGTGAAAAAATACCTCCTGGAAAATAAACTGTCACTCCAGTGCCTCCTGGTAATGGGCAATGCTCCTGCTCATCCTCCAGACTTGGAAGAGCAAATATTGGAGAAGTTTAGTTTCATCATGGTGAAGTTCTTGCCTCCTAATACTACTACTCTCCTCCAGCCCATTTGGGCCAGCAGGTCCCTTTCAAACTTCAAAAAAATCTACACCAAAGCAAATGTTTCAGAAGTGCTTTGAAGTGACCTCAGAACACTGAATTTGACCCTAAGAGAGTTCTGGAAAGATCACTTTATTTTCCTTCATTGCTAAACCTTATAGGTAAAATCTTGGGGGGGAGTGACTTCCAGGACTTTGAACTCTGCTTGGAGAAATTTGTGGCCAGATTGTGTACAAGAGAGGGAGGATTTTGAAGGGTATGTGGCTGACCCTAAGGAACCTATGCCAGTTTTGGAAACTATTGTGGCATTGGGGAACACCCTTGGGTTGGAGGTGAGTGTGTGAGGGGTGTGGAAGAGTTGGTGGAGGACCACAGGGAAGAGCTAACCACGAAGAGCTGCAAGAGCTTCATCTGCAACAGCAAGAGATCACAGCTCAGGAAACTGCTGCGGAGGAGGAGGAAGAGAGATGGAGGAAGGTGCCTTCTTCAAAGATTAACCCTTTCAGGGTCCGTCCCGTAGATCTACGGCTTTACTTCAGGGTCCAAACCGTAGATCTTTCGCCATGGGGCTCAGCTCACTCTGAAAACTGTAGTGGTACATTTGGGCCTAGATATGAGAGAATACATCTATGTGGTATGTGTGCACCACATAAAACAGATCCTGCAGCACACTGTGTATAATGAGAGAAAAAAAATGAAATCATGATTTTTCGATTAAAACAGCAACTTTGCAGTGTTTTTTTCGTATGTTTTTTATAGTTGTATTTGCGATTTCTGGTCTCATTTGATAGAATGGAAGACATAAATTACAGAAATAGAGATGATTTTGATTGGTTTTAGCACTGGAAATGGCTTGAAACTGAGCTCAAAGTAGCAGAAATGTTAAATTTTTGCCGATATTCAAGAGTAAACAAACGACCTCACACGTCTAATACACGTCAGCTGGTGGGTCTAATATACATTCACAAATATGGTGATGAAATTTTTTACAATTATTTTCAGTATTGCTAACAGTAAATCTTCTATTTTTTAGTGTGAATAAAAATTCATTATTGAATAAAAAATCAAAATGGAATTTATTTGTAAAGCCTCAAAACATAACAATGAACAGAGGAAATGTTAGTTTAGTGCCAGGAATGCCTACATTGTTCATTCTGGACCCTATTTTGAAATTGGAATATTTTGAACTTTGTGTAAATTGGCCAAATTAAATTTCCGATCACTTTATTTTGTAGTTGAAACAGTTTAAATTTGGGGATTTCTTGTGCTCATCGATAGAACAAAAAAGTAATACTAGTGAAATAGCTAAGATTTGGTGATTGCAATAATGTAATTGGCCTATATTGGAGTCAAAGTCGGCAAAATCGCCGATTCATAAATATCGCTGACATATCAAAATTCGCGAGAGCATAATTTCGTCAATTTTCCACCAAATTTCGTACTTTTTGTTTTATTACCTTCACAAAAAGATTCTCTACGATTTCATAAGAAAAAATAACAATTTTTTTTTTTGAAAATTCTTGGACACTGGTGCGTGACTCCAGATTTGGGCCTTGGACCCTGAAAGGGTTAAGGACATTTGTGGAAAGTGGACTGAAGTGCAAACATTTATGGATGAACTTCACCCTAACAAAGCTGTTGCAGGCCGTATTGGTGACATGCACAATGACAGTGTTGTGTCCCACTTCAGGGAAATCCTAAAGAAACGCCAGAAACAGACCTCTTTGGACAGGTATTTTGTGCGACAGGGGTCCAGTGACTCTCAAGCTGGTCCCAGTGGCATTAAAGGAAGAAGGGAAGTAACCCCAGATATGGGCTTCATACCTGAAGTCCTAATGGAAGGAGATTCTCCTTCCAAAAAGTAGTGTACACCTTCCTCCCATCACCTCCTCCCATCTTCCATCCATGCAGAAGTCTTCAGTCAAGGTAAGTGTAATGTTATTTTTATTTATTTTAAATGCATGTACTTGATTTCTGATTGTTTTCCCTTATGTAAATCTTTATTTAATTTGAAAAAAAAAATTTATTTTAATATTTCGGGTGTCTGGAACGGATTAATTTTATTTCCATTATTTTCTTATGGGAAAATGGTTTCGGGGTTTCGTGAATTTCGACCATCGGCGGCTCTCTGGAACGGATTAATCACGAAACACGGGGGTCCACTGTATATGGAATAGATGGTAAGTTACTAAATGCTGAAAACAGTTTTTATGAGAATAGTGAGGCTCGGTTAGGGTGTGTAGAAGAGGGGGAGCACTGCTCGTAAAAGTGGTCTTAGACAGGGATGTGTAAGTCACCAGGTTTTTTAATACAGGGGCCCTCGATAACGTCAGGCTCGATAGCGCCCTTTTTTTAGAAATCTCGCGTTTTTTTTTCCCCAAAACATTGGCTCGCAATTGGTGGGTTGACTCGCTAATCTTCGTTCACCTGGCGGTACTACTGCCTGACCCCGCCCGGTCCCCCTTCCCCAGCCTTGTGCCATTTTTTACCAGTGGCGACGGCCCCCCCCTCACTTGTTCATACGAAATATTTCAAAATATTCCATTCATTTAGTGCTTGATTGCAAAAATACTACCATGGCTCCAAAGAAAGCCCTATGCAAGCCTTTGGAAAAAGATGAATTAAAGAAAAACAAAAGAAGAATAGAAAGGGGCGTCCCCTTGGGGCCGAACGGCCGGGATGATAAAAACCCCCATAAAACCCATATTCCACCGTGGCAAAAAAAAGAAATAAAGGAAGCTTTTCCCGTTTGGAAAAAATTGTGGCCAATTGTGTCGACGAGGGATTTTGAAGGTTTGTGACTGCCCTGATGGGGCTTATCAGTTGGAAATCTTTTGGGGCACTGGGAGTTTAAAGGGATTGGATATATTTGGGGATGTGGAAGATTTGGTGGAGGACCACAACAAAGAGCTAACCAGAGGAGCTGCAAGAGCTTCACTGGAACATAAACAGATGCACTCAAAACTTGCTGCAGAGGAGGAGGAAGAGAGAGGGAAAGAAGGTCCTTCTTTCAAAAATTAAGGAGTTTTTTTGAAATAGGGTGTAGGTGGAAAGATTTAGGGAAACTACCCTGAAAGGATTTGCAAGCCACATCGGCAACTTGTCAGTAAACGAAGTCTTGCCCATTAAAGAGACGCCAGAAACGAGCTTTCGGGATATTTTTTTTTGAGAGAAAGACTCCGTGACTCTAAAGCGCCCAGTGGCTTAAGAAACGAGAAGGAATTATAAAACCCCAGAAAGGATTTGGGTACCTGGGGTTTGTTGATGGGGGGGGTTTCCCCCTTCCAAACAGTAACTAATCCAGTCTCTCTCCCCCCTCCAGTCCCCCCTACATAAGAAGAATCGCCAAAAAGGGTAAGGTTATCTTTTAATGTTTCATTCATCAGTGCCATTGTATTGTTTTGTACTACTCTTATTTCATGTAAAAAAATTTTTTTTTTTAATACCTGGTGTCGGGAATGGATTAAAGTATTTACATTATTTTTTATGGGGGAAATTTTTGATTGAGAAGTCTATTTTGATGATCTCCCACTTCCAGGAACGGATTAAAATAAACAAGGTACCACTGTTATTTATAGATGGGGTTGAAAAAGAATAAATAATAGGGTGTTTGGGGGGGTGGGTTTAAATTAGGGGAAAAATAAAAAAAGGGGAATTTTGACACAGTTACTTTTTCTGATGATACTGGCTTATGGAGATTCTAAAAAAAAGTTGAAAAGGGTTAGGGGATAATTTTGGGAGAATGAAAGTTTTCAAATATTTGGGAGTTACTGTCAGGGGATGGATTTTAAATGGGTTAACCAAAAATTGATGAAGGAAAAAAGGGTGAGGGGTTTTAGGAAAAAGAAGGGAATGATAAAGTATAGTGGCCCCAACACTCATAGGGGTGTGAAATTGGGTTTAATGCTGCCGGGGGGGTTTGGGGGTGGTGGAGATGCCCCTTTTTAAGGGGCAATGTGTGGTTTTAAAATTTTATGCAGAAAATTTTGGGACTGTAAAATTTTGGAAAGGGTGGATTAAAAAAAGTATTAGTCGAGGGCGAAGAGGGGTGGTTAAATGTTTATTTCATTTAGAGAGAATGGATCAAATAAAATGACATAGAGCGTATATATCTGTGGGGAAAAGGAAGGTGGGGGGGGGTCATCCTCAAAAAACTTTGGAGGGAGGGGCAAAGGAGGTTTTTGTTGGCGAGGTGTTTGGCTTCCACAAGCATTTGGGGGCATGTTAGATTAGGAGTGGGGGGTTTGGGGTTATTTTAATACTGAGCCCCTTTTTTTTTTTCCCTTTTTTCCCAAAGAAATGGGAAGTACAATGCCTGTTTGGAGGGATATGTTAATTATCTTTTACATATATCTTCTGAACGTTGTTTTCTGGGCCCTCTGCAAAAACAGTGATTGTGTGTGAGCAAGGTCAAAGTGTTGAATATTAAAAGTATTTTTTTTTTTGGGGTCACCCGCCTGGGTGGGAGACGGCCGACTTCTTAAAAAAAAATTTTACATTTTATTTATAAATAAGTAAGTTGATTCTTCGGGATCACAAAACAGTTATACATAGTTATCATACACAGCAGCATATGTGTAAAGTACCAGGTAACCCAAAAAATCAGAGTGACTTTTTTCCATGGGGTCCTTTTATATTTACACTTAATTACTTTATACTTACACTTTTATATGTTCACTTTTTTAGAGAGATGTTGTTTTTAATTAGTTTTTATGGGGGAGATGCGGCGGGGTTTAGGGGCGGGAAGATACTAACGCGGGCAATTTTAAATTGGCCCGATGCACACCCAACAACATTGGGAATTACTTTGTGTCGTTTTTTTATCGCTTTTTTTGTTTACTTACTTGGCATTTAATTCTACACTTTATTGCGGGCGGGGCACTATAGTTTTATCGAACCTGCTGCTTTGTACGTAATACATAGAATTACTGAATCACTGCAAAGGCACTTTTCCCCCTCCCCTTTTCCCCCTCCCTTTGTCTTTGCTAGATTTTTTTTCTTGAATTTTATTTTGTTTCTTTCCTTCTTTATCCAGGACTGGCACAAAAAAACTTTCTTTGGGGCACATGGGGTTATTTAGCATTAAAAGACAGTGGACCCCGCCCAGGATGGCTCGTTTAAGATAAATCCAACTAGCGATGCATTTTAACGAAAAAATTTTGCCTCCTGTGCAAAAATCCACCTACGCTATTCGTTCCGTTCGAGACGTGTTCATTTTGGGCCCTGATGCGCCTCCTTGTCCCAGGGTGCCAGTGTTTACAATCTACCCACCGCAGTCATTTCCCCAAACAAAAATTGAAACATTTCAATTATCAAAACCCTTTTGTGGGATTGCACCTGCAAAAAATGCCCAGGGGCCCCAAGAAAGTTCTAGTCCCAAACCCCCCTCCCCAGCAAAAGGGGAGAATACTGTGGAGATGAAAAAAGAGATCATTGATAATGAAAGGGGAGTGCGTGCTCCGAGCTGGCCAGGTTGTAAAAAGAAACCCCATCAACCCATGTACTATTTGGGGTAAAAAATGGCAATCAAGGGAAACTGCTTCCCAAAAGGTGCAACTTAGTTTTCGAAACTGAATCGCAAGGTAGAAGATTTTGAGAGACTGTTATTGGGTTGAAAATGAAAAACAATAGCGGGAGATAGCATCTCTCAAGCGATCATATGTAAAAAAGGTTTTAGGAAGTTGCATGACGTTTTAATTAAAAAAATCCAGCAACTATGGTGATGTGAGTGAATTTAAGGCCAGAAAAGGGTTTGGTTGAGAGTTTTAAGAAGGTAGTGGCTTTCAAGTGTGATAAGGTGTGAGGCCCTTCGGGGGCCACAAAGCGGCTGAAAAATATTGCGGAATTCAAGGGTATTAGACATGAAGAATTAAAGCCTGAACAAGTTTTAATTGTGACGAAAAGGCCTGTTTTGGGGGGGAAAAAGCCAAACGGGCTACATTATCAGGAGGAAAAGGGTCTTCCAGGGCAAAGCCTATGAAAGACAGGGTTACTCTGTTGATTGTGCCAAACTAGTGGATTGCAAAGTGAAACCTTTTTTGGGGTTTACTCTGAAACTCCCAGAGTGTTCAGGGAAAAAAAAAGTCTCAAGGTAATTTTGTATGCGTAGGGCAAACAGTAAGGCATGGGCACTAGGGGGCTTTTTTAGACTGGGTTTCCCATCATTTGCCCCCCCCTGTGAAAAAATTTCCTAATTGAAAAAAAATTTAAATAAGTCCTCCTGGTATTAGCAATGCCCTGGTCATCCCTCAACTTGGGAGAGTGGCTTTCAAGGACAGAGCTTCATTAAGGTAATTTTTGCCTCCTAATACCCCCCTCTCCCGAGCCCATGGACCAGCAGGGCATTTTCCCAAATTCAAGAAAATGTACACAAAGTATGTTTGAAAGGGGCTTTTTTATGACCTCAGAAAACTCAAATGACCCTAAGGAAAAATTTTGGAAAGACACTTTGCATCATCATTTGTAAACATTTTTTAATAAAGGTTGGGGGGAATGACAAGAGGACCTTAACTCCTTGGAAAAAACTGTGGCCAGAAAGTGTAGAAAAAGAGATTTTTTAAGGGTTTGAGGCTACCCCTGAGAATCCGGGATTGGGAATCCTTGGGGGGGATTAGTGGGGAGGAAACAAACCCCACCCCCGGGGAGGGTGTGGAAATTGGGGGAGGAGGACAATGAAGAACAACCAGATGAGGAAATTTTACTTCAACAGCAAAGGCCACACCTGAGGAAACTGCTTCGGAGGGGGGGATAGAAAATTGAAGAAGTTCCTATTCTAAGAAAAGGAAACTGTGCAATGTGGCTTTAAATCAAACCTTTTTGGGTGAAAACACCCTGACATAGCACTGCAAGCCGTTTGGAACCTGTACACTGACAATGTTTTGAACACTTTAAAATGTCATAAAGGAACGGGAGGTACCGGCCTCATTGACAGATATGTTGTGTACAAAAGTCCAGTGACTGAAGCGGGTTCCGGGGGCATTAAAAGAAAAAAAAGTAACCCCGGAAAAAAACTTGCTCCTCAATCCCAATGGAAGGGGGTTCCTCTCTAACACTAAGAAATCAACACCTCCCCTTTCCCCCCACCTATCAATCATCACCCAAACTTCAATAAAAGGGAAGTTCTTAAAGTGCATGTCTTTTTCAGTCTGTGTGTATTAAAAAAAAAATTTCTTGTAAAAAAATTTTTTTTTAAAACTTTTGGGTGTCCTGCAAAATTTAATTGATTTCCTAATTTTTTTGGGGAAAATTAGCTTGACTAACAAATTTTTATTAACGATGACTCTAAGGAACGGATTAAATCGCTGGCGAGGGTCCACGTACAAAAAAAAATTTGGGTAAAACAAAATATATCCATGTAAGCGTGGGAAAGGCACATGTCTTTACATGGGCTCAGGCCACACAGAAGTTTTGGATGAATTCCTTAACTAGTTTTTCATCGTTAGCCGAGCCAATATTTTTATGCAAAAAAACTTGTATTCGATTTTTATCCGTTTGATGCATCATTAATGAATGTCCACTGTAAAAAAATTAGAAAGCCACTTGTTTTGCAGAGAATTTTGGGCTAATTGGTGATTTTTTGTTTTAGGATGTGACCCCCACCTCCACTAATACCAATACCCATTTTTTCTGATGGGTGAATATAATAAAATGAGTAAAGAAACCTGCCCATTGTTTCCACCCTTTGCTGAAATCGAATCCAGACCTAACCTTGGCAGCGGAGCTTTCGCACCAGGCCCCAGGGCCCTCATGAGTACTATGGCACAGCCCCCGGCTTTTAAAACTGTAGACAATGGCAGGACCGAGAGGGTTAAATATTGTTAAGCTTGAAACAGTGGAGAGTATGTTTGAAGAAAAAAAGGGATGTGAATTTATTAGAGATTTCAGATGTGGAAAGGAAAAAAGGTGGGGTTACAAAAGGTATAAATTTGGGGCTGAGGGGGGTTGTTGGGTGGGAATTTAGAGATGAAGCAGACTAGGGTACAGGGTGTATAAATCGGGTGGAAAAAAAGGGGGGAAAGGAGTATAATAAAAGGGTTGGGGGGAAAGGGGTGAAGGGTGTTTAAGCCGTTAGATTAATTTGTGGGAAAAAAAAAAAGTGATTTTAGGTTCAGGGTGCTGTTGGAGTGTGAGTTAAGTAATTTATCAAGATAAAATTTAAGGGAAACTGATTAACTAATCTTTGATCCTGGAATAGGATACAGTCGTGCCCGGGCTCTGAAGGGGTAGAATTTGTAGTTTTAAGATCAATTTAAATTTTCATATCTACATGTTTTTTCTTATTCTTTTAGTAATTATTACGGGAAAAGGGGGTTTCTAGCCCTTTTTCCCGGGATTTTTGTTGACTTTTACAAACGCATGGCTTTCGGAGGAAAGATTCTTATTCCCCTTTCCCATGGGGGGGTTTGGATATTGGCACTTTTGGGGGAATATTGTGTTTTTTTATACGTATATACTTCAAACTGTTGTATTCTGAGCACCTCTGCAAAAACTGATTTTGTATGAGTGAAGTAAAGTTTAATGATGAAAGTATTTTTTTTTGGGCACCCTGCCTCGGTGGGGGACGGCTGACGTTTAAAAAAAAAAAAATCTACATGTTTCGGGTAAAAAATTTTCTGAATAATATTTTGTTTTCTGCTCTTTTTGGGGCATCTTACATAGATGGGAGTGGGCAGTCTGGTAAAAAAAAAAAAAATAAATACAACAGGCATGGTAGTGTTAGAAAAATGAATAAAACGAATGATTTTTGGACATATTTGTTGGAGTGTGGCACGGGAAAAATTTTTTAAAGGGGTTCAGGGAAATGGCAACCGGCTGGGTCCCGGGGGGGGAAGACAAAGCCTTCACTTTTAAAAGGGGGGTTTGGGATATGGTGTTCAGAATGACATCTGAATTGCGTATCTGGCGCCCTGCAAAGATATGATTTTGTGAAGATTGTGAAAGTTTTCTTTTTTTTGGGGCACCTTGCCCCAGTAGGAAATGGTTGTGTTTAAAAAAATAAAATACTGAAGTTAAGTACTTTTATTAATTGAAGTAAAGATACATAATTCAGCATAACCCACCTTTTTTTATTTATTTATTTTTTTATTTTTTTTTTTATTTTTTTTTTTTAAAATTTTGGGACACTTTCAGAGGTACAAAAAAAAATAAGATAAGAGCAGCATGCCAAAACCACTTTACTATGCAACATTACGGGCGGGTTAAAATTAATTAAAATTAACAAAGCAAGATGAAAACAGTGAAAAACATTAATGTAACTGATTCTATAAAGACAAGTAGTATTACAAAGACAGGCATAGGGTTTCAGCATTTTTTAAATTCATAGAATGGAGTATTCTGTTAGGTAGTGAATTTAAAAAATAAAAATTTGATTTGGGTTTTAGGTTTTAAAATTTTTGTTTTATAATTGTGAAAACATTAAGTAACAATTTATAAGGTTCATTATTTAGTATTTATTTGGTTTTGGGTGAGTAAGTATCTTTGAGAAAAGATTTTTAATTTATAAACAGGTAGTGTTTCTTTTATATTTACAGGTAATGAATTCCAGATTTTGGGGCCCTTTTATGTGCATTGAGTTTTTGCATAGCGTGAGATGGACACGAGGAATATCAAAGAGTGATCTGTGCCTTGTGTTATGGTCATGTTTTCTGTTGGGGTTTGGGCAAGGAGATGTTTGAGGGGAGGGTTAATATCAGAGTTGAGTGTTCTATTATGTAATAGGTGCAGTAATAAGTATGGATGTTTTGTATGGTAAAGTGGGTTTTGGTGTATTGAATTTTGGGTGGAGTGTGCTGCCTGTAGTGAGAATTTGTTATCATTCTAACTGCGCCTTTTGTTGGGTTATTAGTGGTCTGAGATGGTTACTTGTTGTTGAGCCCCATGCACAAATTCCATAGTGAGATAGGGGTAAATAAGAGAGTGATATAGGGCCAGGAGGGCTGACTGTGGGGGCTATAGTACCGTATCTTCGATAGTATGCCTACAGTCTTGGAAATTTTCTTAGAAATTTGTTGTATATGTGAAATGAAATTTGAGTCTATTATAAAGGGTGGATTCCTAAGAATTTTCCCTCTGTTAGCTTTGTGATAGGTGATCCGTTTATCATTATGTTAAGAGGGACATCTGTAGCTCTGTTACCAACTGAAGAAGTAGGTTTTGTCAATTTTTTAGTGTAAGTTTGTTAGTATCATCCAGGTAGATATTTTCTGTAATTCGGTATTTACAGTAATTGGCTAGCGTGACTGGGCTCGGGTGGGAGAAGACGTATGTTGTGCATCAGCAAATAGTGTGGGTTTGAGTAATTGAGAAGCATTAGGTAGGTCATTTATGTATAGGAGAAAGAGAAGAGGCCCAAAGGGCACTTCCCTGTGGGACACCAACTGTAATTGGTTGTGCAGAAAAGTTTGCCCATTTGCGTACACATATTGGCTTCTGTTGCTGAGGTAGACTTGAGGTGTTGAGGGAGTGCCCTCTTTATACCATGTGGTGATAATTTTCGTTGGAGCAAGTCATGGTCAACTGTATCAAAAGCTTTTCGTAAGTCAATGAAGATCCCCAGTGGGACTTCTTTTTTCTCTATTGCAGTGTATATATGTTCTAGCATGTGTATAATAGCATCATTAGTAAATTTTTATTAGGCCTGAATCCAAATTGGCAGGGGTTTAGTATGTTTTGGGAGATAAGGTAGGAGTAGATTCGTTTATTGAATTAATTTTTCGAAGATTTTTGAGAGAGGGTGTAAGTTGGATATTGGCCCTATAGTTTTTTCAAATCTGTTTGGGCTCCTCCTTTGTGGATCGGGGTGACCCTTGCTATTTTGAGTACTGTAGGGAAGGTGGAGGATTCAATGGATTTTTTAAAGAGTGTTGCAATGATTGGTGATAGCACTTGTGACACTTTTTTGTATATAAAGGGTGGTAAGGTATTTAAATCTCCTGCCTTGTTTTTTAGTGCGTTGATAATAAGGGAGACTTCGTATGGGGTTTGTCGGAGGGTAGGAACAAGTTGTTCGGGTAGTTGCCGGTGAGGTAGTCATTTGGTGGGGTATCTAGCTTGGGGTTTTATTGGCAAGGTTTTGTCCTATAGTGGAGAAGAAATCATTGAGTCTGTTTGCTGTTTTGTTGGTGGGAGTTGGGGTTCATCTGATTTTGCTAATTTATTTCGCTATTTCGTGATATCTTTTTTGTTCCCAGAATTTTCTGATAGGGTTTTCCAGGTCTTTTTTATATCACCTCGTAAGTTGGATAATCTGTTCTCATAATCAATTTTTTTGCCCTTTTATCAGGCTGGTTAGGATTGACGAGTAACGTTTTGTTTGGTCTCTGGTTATTTTGACCCATTCTGTACTGTTTTTCATATTGGTGTTTTGATTTATGGATTTGAGAATGCTGGGTGTTAGCCAGGGACTGTTCAGTCTCTTAGCTGTCATCTGCTTGTTTTTTTAGGGCAGTGCTTGTTATAGGGGTTTATTGAGTCTTTTTTAGAAAATTATTAATACATTCGTCAGTATCTGTATTGATTTCTAGCTCAGTGTGCCAATCAATGTTTGCTAATGCTGTTGTGAAGTTATTAATGGCTGCCTCATTGTGAAGTCTGAGGTGACTTTAGTAGTGTCTTGGGGTAATTTACCAAGAGTTGTTATGAGGAAAGTAGGGTAGTGGTCTGTGGTATTATCTGTAATTATGCCTGATTTTAAAGGGGATATGGTGTTGGTCCAGATGTGGTCAAGTAGGGAAACACTAGTCTCTGTAACTCTTGTAGGTTTTGTTACTGTTGGTAGCAACATAACAGTTACTCATTGTGTTTGTAAATTAAAGTAACGTGTGGGTCCGGGTCTTGCAGGAGATTTATATTGAAGTCACCTGAGAGTAGTAAGTGATCTTTGTTCAGGGCGTGCATCATTTTATCATACTTCTAGGTTTTGCCCAAAATTGGTAATGTTTGACTGGGGAACTCTGTAGATGTTTATCAATGTGAGAGGTTTTCGTAGGTATTTGGTTTTGAATTTGGCTATTATATATTCCCCATGTTCATCTCTTGTGCAAGTATTAGTGATACATTCTAGTTGGTCTGAGTAGTATATGGCTGGGGCCACCCCCTTGTTGGTCGGGCCCTACAGTTGTGTATGGCTGTGTAACCGGGAAATGGTATAGACATCTGTAGTATCAGGCTTTAGCCAGGTTTCAGTTAGTGTAATGATGGACATATTGGCATGTAAGGAATTTAGTAATGCTATGAGGTCATCGTAATGCTTGCTTAAAGATTGATATTGTAGTTAAAGATAGTTAGTTGTTTGTTGGCACTGAGAAGTGCCTTTGATTGTTCTGCAGTGTAGTAATTAACAGAAACTGTTGATTCTTTTTAAGTCATTAAAAAAGAGGTTGGTATCTGGATCAATGCTTGTAATCATAAGATTTGTAGTGAATCTATAGTTAGAATTAAGTATAAAACAAAGTAAATAGTCTTAAGCTAAAAAATAGCACCTGAATTATTTAACAAATGTAAAATAATGAGCTAAGGTAGTTTTTTTTTTTTTTTTTTTTTTTTTTTTTTTTTAAGCTAAAATAAAGGAGACAATATAAAAGGGACTAGTACAAATAAAGTGATGATCAAATAATGGAGCTTGGGAATATGATAGTAGGTATATAATGGAATATAATGCAAAATTGTGAACTTGTTCTACTTTAGCACCTGAGAATAGCACCTTGTTGTGACTTAGCTGTACAGTAGGGCTCCACTTTATGGCATTCCGCTAATACGGCGATTTCAACTTATGACCAAAACTAGCTATACAGCTTCCCGTCTTTCTAATACGTCACGTCCCACCTGATTTGTTTACATTTTCCGTGAGCACCTCTCTCTGTTATGTCTGGAAACTTTCCAAAATTTCAAGTGTTTTAACCCTTTCAGTGTCCAAGGCCAAAATCTGAAGTCACGCACCAGTGTCCAAGAATTTAAAAAAAAAAAAATATGTTATTTTTTCTTATGAAATCGTAGAGAATCTTTTTGTGAAGGTAATAAAACAAAAAGTACGAAATTTGGTGGAAAATTGACGAAATTATGCTCTCGCGAATTTTGATGTGTCAGCGATATTTACGAATCGGCGATTTTGCCGACTTTGACTCCCATTTTAGGCCAATTACATTATTCCAATCAACCAAATTCTTAGCTATTTCACTAGTATTACTTCTATTCTATCGATTGAGCACAAGAAATCGCCAAGTCAACTTTTTCAACTACAAAATAAAGTGATCGGAAATTGTTAATTTGGCCCAAATTTAACACAAAGTTCAAAAATATTCCCAAATTTTAAAATAGGCTCCAGAAAAACAATGTAGGTATTTCCCGGAACTAAACTAACATTTCCTCGTTCATTAGTTACATTTTTAGGCTTTACAAATAAATTCCATTTTGATTTTTTATTCACATAATGAATTTTTATTCACACCAAAAATAGAAAATTTACTGTTATGCAATATGTAATAATTGTATAAATAGCATCACCATTTTTTGTGAATGTATATTAGACCCACCAGCTGACGTGTATTAGATGTGTGAGGTCGTTTTTTTTACTCTTGAATATCGGCAAAAATTTAACATTTTCCGCTACTTTGAGCTCAGTTTCAAGCCATTTCCAGTGCTAAAACCAATCAAAATCATCTCTATTTTTTGTAATAAGTCTTCCATTCTATCAAATGAGACCAAGAAATCGCAAATACAACTATAAAAAAACATACGAAAAAACACTGCAAAGTCGCTGTTTTAATCGAAAAATCATGATTTCAGTTTTTTCTCTCATTATACACAGTGTGCTGCAGGATCTGTTTTATGTGGTGCACACATACCACATAGATGTATTCTCTCATATCTAGGCCCAAATGTACCACTCACAGTTTATCAGAGTGAGCTGAGCTCATGGCGTAGATCTATGGTTTGGACACTCACCGTAAAGCCGTAGATCTACGGGACGGACCCTGAAAGGGTTAAAATTATTGCATGCAGTGGTACCCCGAGTATGGGCCATAATTCATTCCAGAAGGCCGTTCGAGTGCTGTTACCGAATGAATTTGTTCCCATAAGGAATAATGTCAGTTAGATTAGTCCGTTTCAGACCTCCAAAAATACACTTACAAAAGGACTTACAATAATTCACTTACATAATTGTTCGAGTTGGGAGGTGGCCGAAACTTGGGGTACCACTCTATTTTATATGTAATCTTACATGCAGGTACACAATAAAATCACTAAGAGCCTATTCTTGAAGACACCATATTAATAATCTCTTGGGCGCATTAAATGATGTATATTACGTTAATACTGTATAGACATTTTCATTAACCCTTTGACTGTCGCGGCCGTATATATACGTTTGCGAGGTACCGTGTTTGACGTATATATACTCATAAATTCTAGCGGCTTCAAATCAGGCAGGAGAAAGCTAGTAGGCCCACATGTGAGAGAATGGGTCTGTGTGGTCAGTGTGCACCACATAAAAAAAATCCAGGAGCACGCAGTGCATAATGAGAAAAAAAAAACTCAGACCGTTTTTTTTAATTAAAATGCCGACTTTGTGGTCTATTTTCGTATAGTATTTGTGGTTGTATTCTCGTTTTCTTGGTCTCATTTGATAGAATGGAAACTATATTATAGAAATGGAGGTGATTTTGATTAATTTTACTATAAAAAGAACCTGGAAAATGGAGCACAAAGTACAGGAAATTGTTTGATTTTTGCCGATGTTCAAAAGTGAACAAATGATGTCATTGTCCAATAAATGTCCAAATAGCCATTCTAATACGCAGTCATGAATGGGTTGATGTAATTTTTACAATTATTACAGTATTGCAGTAGTCTGCATAACAGTAAATCTTCTATTTTTTGTTTGAATAAAATTTCAAAAAAAAAAGCAAGTGTAATATCACAGGGACCTGGAGACATGACTGATGAACAAAGAAAATGTTATTTTAGAGCCAGGAATGTCTGCATTGTTCATTCTGGACCTTATTTTGAAATTGTCGTATTTTTTAATTTTCGTGAAATTGGCCAAATTGCAAATTTCTGACCATGTTATTGGGTAGTTGAAATCGGTAAATGGGCAGTTTCTTGTACTCAATCGATAGAAAAAATAGAGTTCTGAAGAAATAGTTATGAGTTTGGTTGACTGGAATAACGGAATTAGCCGAAAATAGGGCTCAAAGTGGGCGAAATTGCCGATTTTAAATATCGCTGAAGTCGCTAACTTCGCGAGAGCGTAATTCCGTCAGTTTTCCATCAAATTTCGTTTTTTTGGTGTCTTTACAATCGGGAAAAGATTCTCTATCATTTCATAAGAAAAAATAATTTTTTTTTTTTTCGAATATTTTGCGACACCAGAAGCAACTTCAGGATTTGGCCCTTCGACAGTCAAAGGGTTAATCCATCTATGATATTTATTCAAAATTATGTAAGAAACATGTTACATAACGCACAAACATGATACACCTACAGTATAAAAATTGACATAAATATAAGATGTGTTTACCAAGCAGGCTGCGGCACAATTTTATACAACACTTCGTAAAATTAACTTAACACGGTTCGATTTGCAGAAGGGGAAAAAAATTTGGAGGATTGCCACGGATATTTGTGATAAGGAAGGAAGGCCTGAAAAAGTTTGTGTGTTTAGTACAGGCTGGTTCTACAACTTTAAGTTGCATAATAAGTTACATAATATTAAGTTTTCTGGTGAAAGTGCTTCAGCTGATCATACAGCAGCAAATAATTTCCCTGCTGAATTGCAGGAAATTATTTATGAGGATGGCTGTGAGCCACATGAAGTGTTTAACCCGTAAACGGTCCAAACGTATATATACGCTTTTTTCAACATCTGAAAGTATGTAAAAAAAGTAGACTTTCTTTTTGTTTATTTACATTTGAAAATGTGTAAAAAAACTTTGATCTACTTTTTTTTTTTTGTTATATTTGAAAATATGTAAAAAAAAATGTAGATCTACTTTTGTAGCACTACACATGTGAACGTAGATCTGCTTGGACCGTTTACGGGTTAACCCTTTCAGGGTCCACAGGCCCTCTCAGAGACTTGTTCTCAGGGTCCCCCAAATTTCAAAAAAAAAAAAAAAATAAAAATTCTCATGAAAAGATAGAGAATCTTTTCCCTATCATAATGACACCAAAATTATGAAATTTGATGGAAAACTTAGGGAATTATGCTCTTGCGAAGTTAGCTGTCTCGACGATGTTTATGCATCAGCGATTTTGCCTACTTTGAGCCCTATTTTCGGCCAATTCCAGTGTGCTAGTCGACAAAAATCATACCTATTTAGCTAGAACTCCATTTTTTCTATCAAATGAGTAGAAGAAACCACCCATTTACAGATTTCAACTATCCAATACAGTGGTCAGAATTTAGCAATTTTGCCAATTTCACACAAATTTCAAAAGATGCCAATTTCCAAATAGGGTCCAGAATAAACAAGAAAGACATTTCTGGCACTAAAATAACATTTCCTCTGTTCATTAGTCACGTCCCCATGCCCCTCTTACATTCTTTTCCTTTTCATTTTGAATTTTTTATTGTCACAAAAAATAGAGATTTACTGTTATGCAGACTACTGCATTAGTGTAGAAATGGTATAAATAATATCGGTGCACTTGTGAAAGAATATTAGACTCACCAGTTGACATGTATTGGACGCTTAGCATGATTTGTTTACTTTTGAACTTTGGTAAAAATCGAACATTTCTGCTACTTTGAGCTCAATTTCAAGGTACTTTTAATTGTAAAACCAGTCAAAATCATCTCAATTTCTGTAATATGTCTTCCATTCTATCAAATGAGACCAGGAAAACTAGAATACAACAATAAATACCATAGGAAAATACAGTGCAAAGTCGCTGTTTTAATCCAAAAACACGCACTGTTTGCTGCAGGATTTTTTTATACCACACACACTGACCACATAGACCCATTCTTTCATATGTAGGCCTACCAGCTTTCTCTGACTAGATTTGAAGGCGCTAGAATTTATGAGCACTAGTACAGCAAGGACCCTGGCACGTAAGCCGTACTAGTACGGCCGAAACCCTAAAAGGGTTAATACTGACAAGACCAGTGTTTTTTGGAAGAAAATACCAACACGAACTTATATCAATCAACAAGAGAAAAGTGCACCGAGCTTCAAGGCAGCAGCAAAGGATCACTTCACCTTGCTACTTTGCAGTAATGCATCAGGTGATTTCAAGTGTAAGCCCATGGCTATTTACCACTCTAAGCATCCTTGTGCTTTGAAAGGTGTAGATAAAAGCACCTTACCAGTAATTTGGGGGTCAAACCAGTCAGATGGAGACAAAGGAAATATTTATTGAGGGTTTTAAGCACCCTTTTATTCCTAAAGTCATTTTTTACTACCAGCAAAAACCTTGCATTAAAGGGTTCTTTTTTATCTTGTTTAATTTCCCCGTACTCTCCCAAGTTTTGCTGGATGTGACCCCACATGAAAAAAGTTGTATTTTTTACCCCAAATAAAAACCCCTTCAAATTCAACTATGGATTGGGGAGTTATTAAGTCATTAAGGTAAACACAAAAAAAAATTTTATGAAAAAACTATTTGCTAAAATGGCCCTTTGTTTCCAGTTTGGCAGTACCAATCTTCTGGAATAAATTTAACGTTGAGATTTTATAGCTTTGCTAAAAGTGCTGGAATCGGGGCTCCGTCAACATTACATACGGTGGGAAAGTTAGGCCCTTCTGTATTAATTCTTTCACTTTTTTTTTTCCCTTGCTTGAGAGTAAATTTTGGGAAATTGTTCGCTGGCAAGGAGTTACCATGTGATGGCTTTAAAGTATAAATGAAATGTGAAAAGCTCTTAGAAAGATATGAAAACGAGTCCAAAAAGAAATTTGGCAAGCTCGATGCCAGAACAAGGGAGCCACGTAAGAGAAGATGAAAACCTGAAAAAAAACAGTTAAACACTGCGCAGTTATGTGAGCGTTCCTATTTTGTTAAAGCTGCGATTTTTTCTTGAAGGGACCCTGACCAAAGTAGAAGTGTGTTTTAAACTACAGGTCCTGTAAATATACTGCAGGGAAAAAAGACCAAAAAAATCCTTTAAAAAAAATTTTATCACACTCCAATTTAACCTTGATTTTTTAGTACCGACCTCCCATCAACTTCTGCCGAAAACCCAAAAAACCATCCCCTCAGCCAGTAGGGTCAAACCATGCATTCCACTCTTTTCCAATATCACAAAACCGCCCCGCATTTCAGTAAAGATACTTTTTTATTTCGTTGCAATTGTAGTCTTTATTATTTATTTTTTTAATAATTTGAACAAAAGGGTAAAAAAAAAACACAGGTAAACAGTAGCCAAAGCCATTTACATACATAAGGGGGGCTTAAAATTAACTTAAATTAACTAAGCAATGATGAAATCAGTGATAAAACTTTATTGTAAACTAACAGTGGGGCCAAAAAAGGGTTTTCAAGACAGGTCATATGTTGCTACATTGCTGTACATTCAGTAGAATGGAGTTTTGTTGGTAGTGTTTTTGAAAAAAACAATTTAAATTGGGGTCTTAGGTTTAGCATTTATGTGATTAATTATGAGAAACATTTAAGATATACAATTTATAAGGTTCATTTTATTCAGTATTTTTTTGGGTTTTTGGGGTGAGTAAGTGATCTTTGAAAAGGGACTTAAATTTTATAAACGGGTGTTTTCTTTTATTTTTACGGAAATGAATTCCAGTTTTTAGGTTTTTATGTGCATTGATTTTTTTCAAGTGTGAGAGGCTCGAGGAACTAAAAGAGTGTCTGGGCCTTTTTTATGGTCATTTTTTTTCTGTTGGGGTTGGGCAAGGGGAGATTTTTGAGGGGAGGGTAATTCGGGTTAAGTGTTCTTGTATTAAGGGGCAGTAATAAGTAGGATGTTTTGTATGGTGAGTGGGGTTTTTAGTGTTTGAATATTGGTGGAGGTGCTGCCTGTAGGGGGAATTTGTTATCATTCTGACTGCAGCCTTTTTTGGGGGTAATTAGTGGTTGAGAGGGTTTTAATTGTTTTTTGACCCCCGCAAAAATTCCATAGGTGGATAGGGGTAAATAAGAGAGTGATATGGGGCCAGGAGGCTGCTGGGAACATAGTCCCGTTCTTCGATAGCATCCTACTCTTTGAAATTTTTTTGGGGAAATTTTTGTATAGTGTATGAATTTGAGTCTTTTATCGAGGGGGTTTCCCAAAGAATTTTCCCCTCTGTTGCTTTGTGATGGGTGACCGTTTACATTATTTTAAAAGGGGGACATCTGTAGCTCTTTACCAACTGAATGAAGTGGGTTTTTTGTCAAGTTTAGTGTAATTTGTTGTCTTCATCCAGGAAATTTTTTCTGTAATTCGGTACAGGGGGACCCCCCCATAGCGATTTTAACCCGTGCCGAGGGTCATTGTTAGCAAATGATGGTATCAAATGAATTTCCCCATAAGAAAAAAAGGAAATAAAATTTTAATCGTGCAAGACCCCCAAAAGTATGAAAAAAAAAATTTTTACCACATGAAATATCTTTTCCTACCACAAAGGAAGGATACATGCACAATGAAGTAGTACTGCACAATATATATTGTGCATGTACAGTCTACAAAAAGAAGAAAAAAAAAAAACCTTTTACCTTTTTGAAGATGCGCAATGACTGATGAGCACTGTGACCGGGGGAGTCCCTTTTCCCCGAGTATGTGGGTCTTTTTTTGGCTTTTCTTAGAACAGGCCTTTTCACCTTTGTATGCATACTTTTTAAATCTCTAAACCAGGCTTTTTCCCTTTCACCTGGGTGTTAGTCGAGGGGGGGGGTTGCATCCTGGGAGAAAGATTAAGGACCCCAATGGAAAAAGTTAGACATCTTATGAGGCTTTTTTGGGGTTATCCCGGGGGGGCAAATCCCCTGGGTTATTTTTTCTTGGATTCTCAATAAGCCCCACCAACACGGGGTACAGCGGCAGCAGCAGTGACGGATACGCAGCAGCAGTCGTTCTACAGCGCAGAGCGATCTACAGCAGCGCAGATGGTATACACAAACAGCAGAGGTACTAAGCAGCAGCACATGACGGTGGTACAGCAGCAAGCACTGTACACCAATAGTACGATGGTTGATTTGGGGGTTTATTTACAAAAACCCGGCCAGTCGGGGGACCGCACTCTACTTTCATACTTTCAAAATCTTTTTCTTCATCTCTATAAATTTCCCCCCTTATTGCTGTAGGGTTGGCACTAAAACTTTTTTGGGGCCCATGGTCATTATTTTTTCAGAAAAATCACCAAAAAAAACTGAATAATACGAAATTTCCGATTTAGCTTGGATGTTACTGCGGAGGCGGCTGGTAAAAAATGCCACCACGGGAATGGGGCTGGCTAAGGGGGCACATTGGACGCGTCTCGGAAAAGAAAAAGCGGTGAAAGGGTTTTTTTGGGGGTATGCGAGGGAAAAATTTTTGCGATAAAAAGCGAGCGGTATGCGGATTAAAAGTTATGTGATGCCAAAGGTTCGGGGGGGGCCACGTATTTCAGTATTGGCTAGCGGAATGGGGTCGGGGGAGAGAAAACGTTTTGTATGTCATTCAAATGTGTGGGTTTGGTAATTGCAAGCATTTTGTAGTCTTTTTTGTATAGGAGAAAAAAGAAGGGGGCAAAGGACACTTCCCCCGGGGGCACCAATGAATTGGTTTTGGGGGGAAAAAAGTTTGCCCCATTTGTGTACACATATTGGGTTTTGTTGCTGAAATATACTTAGGTAGTTGAGGGAGTGCCCTCTTATACCATGTGCAACAATTTTTTGTGGAGCAAGTCATGGTCAACTGTATCAAAATCTTTTCATAAGTCAAGAAGATCCCCAGTGGGACTTCTTTTTTCTCTATTGCAGTGTATATATGTTCTGCATGTGTTAATGCATCATTTATTTTTTTTTGGCCTAACCAAATTGGGCGGGGGGTTTAGTATGTTTTGGAGATGAGGAGGGGTAGATTGGTTTATGAATTAATTTTTGAAGATTTTTGAGAGAGGGTGTAAGTTGGATATTGCCTATAGTTATTTAAATCTGTTTTGGGCTCCTCCTTAGGAGGGGTGACCTTTCTATTTTAGAATGTAGGGAAGGGTTTAGGATTCAATGGGTTTGTTAAAGAGTTTGCAATGATTGGTTAGGACTTTGACACTTTTTTGTAATTAAAGGGTGTAAGGGATTTAAAAACTCTGTCTTTTTTTTTTTTTTTTTTTTTTTTAATAAACTTTTTTTTTTTGTTTTTTTTTTTTTTTTTCTTTTTTCCTTATTTACTTTTTTTTTTTTTTTTCTTTTTTCTTTTATTTCCCTTTTTAAAATTTTTTTTTTTTTTTTTTTTTTTTTTTAATAAATTTTAAGGGGAATTTTTTAAATAAAGTTTTTAAAAAGGGTGGAAAAGAGTGTTTTGTTTGGCTTTTGGGGGTTATGTGAACCATTTGATTTTTTCAAGGGGTTTTTTTTATGTTTGAGAATCTTGAGCCTGGGGTGTTGCTTTTCGTTTTTTAGTTTTTTGGGGTTCTTTTTGGGGTTTGCTTTTTTTAAAAAATTTTATTTCGTAATTCTGTTAGATTTCTGTAGTTCCAGTCTTTTTTACTCTGTTGGTTTTTAATCTGTTTCAATTAATACAATTTTTTTTGGGGTTTTTACCCGGTTGTTATGAGGAAAGTGGGGGTTTGGGCTTGGTTATTTTGATTTGATTTTTTTAAGGGGTTGGTTTTCGATGTGGAAAATGGGTTGCCTGAAACTTGTTTTGTTCTTTGGTGCCCCGTTTAGTTTTTTTAGCGTGTTTTTGGGGGGTTTTTATTTAGAATTTTAATTCTTTTTTTTCTTCTTGTTTCTACTCCGGTTTTTCTAATTTTGTTTGCTGTGGAAATTTTTGGTGTTTTTTTGGAAGGTTTTTTTAGGGAATTTGGTTTGTTTGTAAATTTCCCCCGATTTTTTTATTAGGAAAATTTTAGTTTGGGCTGAGGTTTTCTGTGAACCCCTTTTATTTTAAGTTGTGTTGGCTTTGGGGAAAGGGGAAAGTCGTGAAACAGGTTTGGGGTTTTTGTTGTGAATGAGGAATTTTGCTGGGAATTTTGTAACTTTGGGGCTCTTAAGTTTTTAAGGGCTGAAGTAGTTTTAAAATTGTTTTTGTTGTTTGGTCTAGAATCCAATTTTTGGTTTATAATTCTTAAAAAGTTTGACTTTTAATCTTAAGAGTTTATCGGACGTTTTTTAAAATTTGATGAATTTAGTTAAATTAAATCATTTTTCAAAATAAAAAAAAAAAATAAATTTTTAAAAAAATGTAAAAAATGTGACTTGTTTTTTTTTTTTTTGTAAAAAAAGGAGACAATTTAAAAGGGGCAAAAAAATTTTGTTGGGGTAAATGAGACAAATAAGGAGCGGGAATTTAGTAGTATAATTTAAAGGGTTTTTTAAAGTTAGAATTAGGGAAAACAATATAAAAGGTAGGTATTAGGTTGGTATAGGTAGTAGGTTGGTAGACAGCAACCACCCAGGGAAGTACTACCATCCTGCCAGATGACTGAAACAAAAACCTGTAACTGTTTTGCATGATGGTAGGATTGCTGGTTTCTTTTTCTGTCTCATAAACACGCTAAGATAACAGGGATATCTTGCTACTCCTACTTACACTTTGGTCACACTTCACAGACACGCACATGCATATATATATATACATACATCTAGGTTTTTCTCCTTTTTCTAAATAGCTCTTGTTCTTTTTTATTTCTTCTATTGTCCATGGGGAAGTGGAAAAGAATCTTTCCTCCGTAAGCCATGCGTGTCGTATGAGGCGACTAAAATGCCGGGAGCAATGGGCTAGTAACCCCTTCTCCTGTATACATTTACTAAAAAAGAGAAGAAGAAAAACTTTATAAAACTGGGATGCTTAAATGTGCGTGGATGTAGTGCGGATGACAAGAAACAGATGATTGCTGATGTTATGAATGAAAGAAGTTGGATGTCCTGGCTCTAAGCGAAACAAAGCTGAAGGGGTAGGAGAGTTTCAGTGGGGGGAAATAAATGGGATTAAATCTGGAGTATCTGAGAGAGTTTAGAGCAAAGGAAGGGGTAGCAGTAATGTTAAATGATCAGTTATGGAAGGAGAAAAGAGAATATGAATGTGTAAATTCAAGAATTATGTGGATTAAAGTAAAGGTTGGATGCGAGAAGTGGGTCATAATAAGCGTGTATGCACCTGGAGAAGAGAGGAATGCAGAGGAGAGAGAGAGATTTTGGGAGATGTTAAGTGAATGTATAGGAGCCTTGAACCAAGTGAGAGAGTAATTGTGGTAGGGGACCTGAATGCTAAAGTAGGAGAAACTTTTAGAGAGAGTGTGGTAGGTAAGTTTGGGGTGCCAGGTGTAAATGATAATGGGAGCCCTTTGATTGAAGTTTGTATAGAAAGGGGTTTAGTTTATAGGTAATACATATTTTAAGAAAAAAGAGGATAAATAAGTATACAAGATATGATGTAGGGCGAAATGACAGTAGTTTGTTGGATTATGTATTGGTAGATAAAAGACTGTTGAGTAGACTTCAGGTGTACATGTTTATAGAGGGGCCACAGATATATCAGATCACTTTCTAGTTGTAGCTACACTGAGAGTAAAAGGTAGATGGGATACAAGGAGAATAGAAGCATCAGGGAAGAGAGAGGTAAAGGTTATAAACTAAAAGAGGAGGCAGTTAGGGTAAGATATAAACAGCTATTGGAGGATAGATGGGCTAATGAGAGCATAGGCAATGGGGTCGAAGAGGTATGGGGTAGGTTTAAAAATGTAGTGTTAGAGTGTTCAGCAGAAGTTTGTGGTTACAGGAAAGTGGGTGCAGGAGGGAAGAGGAGCGATTGGTGGAATGATGATGTAAAGAGAGTAGTAAGGGAGGAAAAAGAAGTTAGCATATGAGAAGTTTTTACAAAGTAGAAGTGATGCAAGGACGGAAGAGTATATGGAGAAAAAGAGAGAGGTTAAGAGAGTGGTGAAGCAATGTAAAAAAGAGAGCAAATGAGAGAGTGGGTGAGATGTTATCAACAAATTTTGTTGAAAAATAGAAAAAGTTTTGGAGTGAGATTAACAAGTTAAGAAAGACCTAGAGAACAAATGGATTTGTCAGTTAAAAATAGGAGAGGAGAGTTATTAATGGAGAGTTAGAGGTATTGGGAAGATGGAGGGAATATTTTGAGGAATTGTTAAATGTTGATGAAGATAGGGAAGCTGTGATTTCGTGTATAGGGCAAGGAGGAATAACATCTTGTAGGAGTGAGGAAGAGCCAGTTGTGAGTGTGGGGGAAGTTCGTGAGGCAGTAGGTAAAATGAAAGGGGGTAAGGCAGCCGGGATTGATGGGATAAAGATAGAAATGTTAAAAGCAGGTGGGGATATAGTTTTTGGAGTGGTTGGTGCTATTATTTAATAAATGTATGGAAGAGGGTAAGGTACCTAGGGATTGGCAGAGAGCATGCATAGTTCCTTTGTATAAAGGCAAAGGGGATAAAAGAGAGTGCAAAATTATAGGGGGATAAGTCTGTTGAGTGTACCTGGTAAAGTGTATGGTAGAGTTATAATTGAAAGAATTAAGAGTAAGACGGAGAATAGGATAGCAGATGAACAAGGAGGCTTTAGGAAAGGTAGGGGGTGTGTGGACCAGGTGTTTACAGTGAAACATATAAAGTGAACAGTATTTAGATAAGGCTAAAGAGGTCTTTGTGGCATTTATGGATTTGGAAAAGGCGTTATGACAGGGTGGATAGGGGGGCAATGTGGCAGATGTTGCAAGTGTATGGTGTAGGAGGTAGGTTACTGAAAGCAGTGAAGAGTTTTTACGAGGTTAGTGAGGCTCAAGTTAGAGTATGTAGGAAAGAGGGAAATTTTTTTCCAGTAAAAGTAGGCCTTAGACAAGGATGTGTGATGTCACCGTGGTTGTTTAATATATTTATAGATGGGGTTGTAAGAGAAGTAAATGCGAGGGTCTTGGCAAGAGGCGTGGAGTTAAAGATAAAGAATCACACACAAAGTGGGAGTTGTCACAGCTGCTCTTTGCTGATGACACTGTGCTCTTGGGAGATTTGAAGAGAAGTTGCAGAGATTGGTGGATGAATTGTGGTAGGGTGTGCAAAAGAAGAAAATTAAAGGTGAATACAGGAAAGAGTAAGGTTATGAGGATAACAAAAAGATTAGGTGATGAAAGATTGAATATCAGATTGGAGGGAGAGAGTATGGAGGAGGGTGAAACGTATTCAGATATTTGGGAGTGGATGTGTCAGCGGATGGGTCTATGAAAGATGAGGTGAATCATAGAATTGATGAGGGAAAAAGAGTGAGTGGTGCACTTAGGAGTCTGTGGAGACAAAGAACTTTGTCCTTGGAGGCAAAGAGGGGAATGTATGAGAGTATAGTTTTACCAACGCTCTTATATGGGTGTGAAGCGTGGGTGATGAATGTTGCAGCGAGGAGAAGGCTGGAGGCAGTGGAGATGTCATGTCTGAGGGCAATGTGTGGTGTGAATATAATGCAGAGAATTCGTAGTTTGGAAGTTAGGAGGGGGTGCGGGATTACCAAAAACTGTTGTCCAGAGGGCTGAGGAAGGGTTGTTGAGGTGTTTCGGACATGTAGAGAGAATGGAGCGAAACAGAATGACTTCAAGAGTGTATCAGTCTGTAGTGGAAGGAAGGCGGGGTAGGGGTCGGCCTAGGAAGGGTTGGAGGGAGGGGGTAAAGGAGGTTTTGTGTGCGAGGGGCTTGGACTTCCAGCAGGTATGCATGAGCGTGTTTGATAGGAGTGAATGGAGACAAATGGTTTTTAATACTTGACGTGCTGGTGGAGTGTGAGCAAAGTAACATTTATGAAGGGATTCAGGGAAACCGGCAGGCCGGACTTGAGTCCTGGAGATGGGAAGTACAGTGCCTGCACTCTGAAGGAGGGGTGTTAATGTTGCAGTTTAAAAACTGTAGTGTAAAGCACCCTTCTGGCAAGACAGTGATGGAGTGAATGATGGTGAAAGTTTTTCTTTTTCGGGCCACCCTGCCTTGGTGGGAATCGGCCAGTGTGATAATAATAAAAAAAAAAATATAAAAGGGACTAATATAAGTTGTGGTGAACAATAAAGTGGTAATCAAAAAAAAAAAAAAGAGCTTTGGAATATAATGGCAAAATAGAGAACTTATTACACTTTAGCACCTGAGAATAGCACCTTGATTATTTTAACAATTGTGAATATATGAACTAAGGTAGTTATATAAAGCTAAAATAAAGGAGAAAATATATAAGGGACTAAATTAAGTAATGGTAAACAAAGTTAAATAGACAGATAGTCACTATGAAATAATATTGGTTTAGGAGTAAGATCTGATTTGTAATATTAAATAAGTTGAGGAGTTTATTGCACAATAAAAAGTAAAAAAAAATATGAGGTAGTTGGTACTAGCTAGCAAAAGATAGTTTTGGGATTTGCAAAAAAGTAATTGGAATATACAACATATGACAATGAACTAGAATTACATACTGTATTCACTTTTATTTTTGTAAAATCTGTTGGTCTAAATAAAAGTTGTTTGGCTTTTTAAGGGCTCCCAGGAATGTAACCCTATTTTACCCATAAGTTCTTCAGTTTATCTAACATGGTTTTTACCTGACACAGTGTTTTCAGGAACTTAACTACAGTGGACCCCCGCATAACGATATTAATCCGTTCCTGAGAGCTCATTGTTATGCGAAATTATCGTTATGCGAATGAATTTTCTCCATAAGAAATAATGGAAATCAAATTAATCCGTGCAAGACACCCCAAAGTATGAAAAAAAAAATTTACCACATGAAATATTAATTTTAATACACACAAACTGAGAAAGACATGCACAATTACATGACACTTACCTTTATTGAAGATCTGGTGATGATTGATGGGATGGGAGGAGGAGAGAGTCTTAGTGTTTAGAAGGGGAATCCCCTTCCATTAAGACTTGAGGTGTCAAGTCCTTTTTTGGGGTTACTTCCCTTCTTCTTTTAATGCCACTAGGACCAGCTTCAGAGTCACTGGACTTCTGTCGCACAACATATCTTTCCATAGTGGCCTGTACCTCTCGTTCCTTTATGACTTTCCTAAAGTGTTTCACAACAGTGTCAGTGTAATAGTCACCAGCACGGCTTGCAATAGCTGTGTTAGGGTGATTGTCATCAAAAAAGGTTTGCACTATAAGCCACATTGCACACATTTCCTTAATCTTTGAAGTAGACAACTTCTTCAATTTCTCTCTCCCCTCCTCCGAACCAGTTTCCTCAGGTGTGGCCTCTTGCTGTTGAAGTTGATCTAGCAGCTCATCAGTGGTTAGTTCTTCATTGTCCTCCTTCACCAACTCTTCCACATCCTCCCCACTAACCTCCAACCCCAAGGACTTTCCCAATGCCACAATGGATTCCTCAACTGGCATAGGATTCCCAGGGTTAGCCTCAAACCCTTCAAAATCCCTTTGGTCTACACATTCTGGCCACAGTTTCTTCCAAGCAGAGTTCAAGGTCCTCTTAGTCACTCCCTCCCAAGCCTTACCTATAAGGTTTACACAATTGAGGATATTAAAGTGATCTCTCCAAAACTCTCTTAGAGTCAATTGAGTTTCTGAGGTCACTACAAAGCACCTTTCAAACAGAGCTTTTGTGTACAGTTTTTTGAAGTTTGCAATAACCTGCTGGTCCATGGGCTGCAGGAGAGGAATGGTATTAGGAGGCAAAAACTTCACTTAATGAAGCTCATGTCCCCATAAAGTCGCTCTGCCACATCTGTAGGATGACCAGGGGCATTGTCTAACACCAGGAGGCACTTAAGGTCTAATTTCTTTTCAGTTAGGTAATCTTTCACATTGGGGGCAAATGCATGGTGTAACCAGTCATAGAAAAAGTCCCTAGTGACCCATGCCTTACTGTTTGCCCTCCCCCAGCACACACAAATTAGCCTTGAGGATATTCTTTTGCCTGAACGCTCTGGGAGTTTCTGAGTGATACACTAATAAAGGCTTCACTTTGCAATCACCACTAGCATTGGAACACATCAACAGAGTAAGCCTGTCTTTCATAGGCTTATGTCCTGGGAGTGCCTTTTCCTCCTGAGTAATGTAGGTCCTGCTTGGCATTTTCTTCCAAAACAGGCCTGTTTCATCACAATTAAACACTTGTTCAGGTTTCAGTCCTTCACTGTCTATGTACTCCTTGAATTCCTGCACATATTTTCAGCTGCTTTGTGGTCCGAACTGGCAGCCTCACCATGCCTTAGCACACTATGTATGCCACTACGCTTCTTAAATCTCTCAAACCAACCTTTGCTGGCCATAAATTCACTCAAATCATCACTAGTTGCAGGCATTTTTTTTAAATTTAAAACCTCATGCAACTTCCTAGCCTTTTCACTTATGATCACTTGAGAGATGCTATCTCCTGCTATCTGTTTTTCATTTATCCATACCAATAAGAGTCTCTCAACATCTTCCCTCACTTGCGATCTCTGTTTCGAAAACACAGTTGAACCTTTGGCAAGAACAGCTTCCTTGATTGCCGTTTTGTTGCCCACAATAGTAGTGATGGTCGATTGGGGTTTATTATACTACAACCTGGCCAGCTCGGAGACACGCACTCCACTTTCATACTTAGCAATGATCTCTTTCTTCATCTCTATAGTAATTCTCACCCTTATTGCTGTAGGGTTGGCACTAGAAGCTTTCTTGGGGCCCATGGTCACTTATTTTGCAGATAAAATCACCAAAAACACAGTAATAATACGAAATGTTCCGATTGTATGCTTGGATGTTACCGCGGAGGCTGGCTGGTAAAAAAATGCCACCGCGGAACATGTGAGGCTGGCTCAGTCCGCACATTAGACGCGTCTCGGACGAACAGCGTTGAGCGGGTTTTTTAGCGGTATGCGAGGCAAAATCTTAGTGATAAAATGTATCGGTATGCGGATTTAACGTTATGTAATGCCAACGGTATGCGGGGGTCCACTGTACTGTGTAATATAACGGTCTATTGTATATTACGTGTGGGTGGGGTGGCCAGGCAGGTTACCATACCTCCCACACCTGACTTTCTACAGATAAATACTTTTAACCTCTCACCCTACATTAAGACCATTAAAACTACAAATATTTTAAGGTAAGTAATGAGTGTACTGTATACAGGTACCATCCAACTTACGACCAAGTTTGGTTCCAACCAACCAGTCATAAGTCAAAATGGATGAAAGTCGAACCTTACTACCGAATATCAGCATCACATATTTGTAATGTCTATTTAATTGTTTTATTTTGGTATTTCATGTTTTACTTTACTTTTTATGCTGTTAGTACTGTATTTTATACTGTGAGGTTTAGGATAAACACTTTGTACAACACAAACAGTTGTTTATTTCCCTGAAATTTGGCATACAAAACAGGTCATAAGTTGTATGTTGTATGTCGAGCAGGTCGTAAGTCGGATGGTAGGTGTATGCATTTTTTCACTTTAGGGTGCTTTAACCCTTTGAGGGTCGACAGGCCCTCTCCGAGACTCGTTCTCAGGGTCGGCCAAATTTAAAAAAAAAAAAAAAATTTTCTCTTATGAAAAGATAGAGAATCTTTTCCCGATCATAATGACACCAAAAGTTTGAAATTTGATGGAAAACTTACGGAATTATGCTCTCGCGAAGTTAGCGGTCTCGGCGATGTTTACGCATCGGCGATCTTGCCCACTTTGAGCCCTTTTTTCGGCCAATTCCACTGTACTAGTCGACAAAAAACATGAATATTTCACTAGAGCTCCATTTTTTCTATCGAATGAGTGCAAGAAACCACCCATTTATCAATTTCAACTATCCAGTACAGTGGTCAGAATTTAGCAATTTTACCAATTTCACAGAAATTTCAAAAAATGCCAGTTTCTGAATAGGGTCCAGAATAAACAAGAAAGACATTCCTGGCACTAAAATGACATTTCCTCTGTTCATTAGTCACGTCTCAAGGCCCCTCTTACATTCTTTTGCTTTCCACTTTGAATTTTTATTCTCACAAAAAATAGAAGATTTACTGTTATGCAGACTACTGCATTAGTGTAAAAAATGGTATAAATAATATTGGTGCACTTCTGAAAGAATATTAGACTCACCAGTTGACATGTATTGGACGCTTGGCATGATTTGTTTACTTTTGAACTTTGGTAAAAATCGAACATTTCTGCTACTTTGAGCTCAATTTCAAGGTACTTTTCATTGTAAAACCAGTCAAAATCATCGCAATTTCTGTAATATGTCTTCCATTCTATAAAATGAGACCACGAAAACTAGAATACAACAATAAATACCATACGAAAATACAGTGCAAAGTCACTGTTTTATTCCAAAAAAAACGGTCAAAGTTTTTTTTTCTCATTATGCACTGTGTGCTGCAGGATTTTTTTTATACTGTGCACACTGACCATATAGACCCATTCTTTCATATGTAGGCCTACCAGCTTTCTCCCACTAGATTTAAGGGCACTAGAATTTAGGCATACTAGTACATCAAAATCCCTGGGTTGTAAGCCGTACTAGTACGGCCGAAACCCTCAAAGGGTTAAAAATCGTAGTATATTACATGTGGGTGGGGTGGCCAGGAGGGCTACCATACCTACCACACCTGACTTTTTAAGATAAATTTTAAGATAAATTCTACAGGTCTCCTTCCACTCTCTCCCTCCCTCCCTCTGCGGCCTGGTCACAGACCGGGCCGCTGGGGCGTTGACCCTCGGAACTCTCTCCAGGTAAACTCCAGGTAAACATTTGTGAGGGTTAGGGGATCAAGAACCTCACGAATGTTGAAAAATCGTGAATTTATGGTGCACAAATATATTGTAGGGAAATATAATAATAGCATTTACATAGCCAACAGTACTGCTTCCTTAACCTATTGAACCATGAACAATCATAAAACACAGGAAAACATCGTAAAATATTGTACTAGTGCCAGCCCTTTGGTAAAGAAGGTGAGAAAGACTATAGAATTCAAGAAAGAACTTGTAGCAGAGTAACAAAGTGGAGGAGGAATAGAGAGGGGAGAATATGCCTTCTTCAGTGATTCTGTGATATGTATGATACTAAAGCAGCACTAGTTGATAAAGGCTATAGCACCAGCCAGTGATAAAGTGTAGCATTAACAGTGTAGCAAGTAAGTTAAGCGATTAATCAATAGAAAAAGGACAGCACGAACCTAACTCCTCCAATGTTGTTGGAGGTATGTAGGGCTACTGAGAACACCGCCGCCTCTGCTGGCCTTCACCACCACTATGTACGGCTTATGCTCTCAGTGGCCCTTATACACCCAACAACAACAACACCACAATTTCACTCATTATTAATATTGTTATTAATATTAGTAACGAGTGGCTATTACTGTTATTAATATTGCTATTACTGTTATTAATATTGTTTATTATGTCATATTGGATCAATTGTGAGAGATAAATAAGCCGTAGAGTTGATATTGGTGTCATATTGAAGGATTATCTTGTCCTGTCACCGAACAAACTCTGCCGCTGCCACAATTCCTGATATATGTAATGACATTTTAAATATGATTTAGCGGCTGGGCATTCGCAAATGTTTGAAGCACGCAAAAGTGCTATATATTTAGATTACAAATAGTATTTTCAGATAAATACTGAGTGTGTATTTTACCTTTTATTGTTTTTTAATACCTAGTTCTATTGCTAACTTAATACAGTGGACCCTCGACCAACGGCATTAATTCGTTCCAGAGAGCTAGCCGTTAGTCGAATTTGCCGTTAGTCGAATTTACCGTTAGTCGAATTAATTTTCCCCATAAGAAATAATGGAAATAGAATTAATCCATTCCAGACACCCAAAAGTATTAAACAAAATAATTTTTTTTACATGAAATATACATTTCCCTACACAAAAATGAATGGGATATGCAAAACAAACAATAATTAAATGCAACTTACCTTTATTGTGGAGTTGTTGATGAGTGATGAGACGGTAGGAGGGCAGATGATGCAGGTGTTCTATTGTTTGGAAGGGGAATCCCTTTCCAGAAAGACTTCGAGTACTAAGTCCTTTGGTGGGGTTACCTCCCTTCTTGGTTTTTTAATGCCACTAGGACCAGCTTGAGAGTCACTGGACCCATGTCACACCAAAAATCTGTCCAGCCCAGCTCTGTTTCTCACATGCCCTTAGGATTTCCCTAAAATGGGACACAAAAGTGTCATTGTACATGTTGCCAAACGGCTTGCAGCAGCTGTGACAGGATAAAATTCATTGATAAATGCTTGCACCTTTGTAAACATTGTACACATTTCCCTAATCCTTGACAAAGTCATCTTCCTCCGTCTCTCTTCCTCCTGCTCTGAAAAACATTCCTGAGATGTGATATATTGCTGTTGCACCTGAAGCTCTTGCAGGTCCAAGATAGTACTGATGGTTGAATGGGATTTGTTGTACAGTGAACCCCTGGTATTCGATGGCATCGGTATTCAATAAATCCGGTATTCGATGCATTATATCGCAAAAATTTTGCCTCGGTATCCGATCGAAAACCCGGTATTCGATACGATTCGTATGTGTCCACGTATGGCCTGAACTGCCCCATGTGTGCCAGTGTTTACAAGCCAGCCAGTGTGCACGCATCTAAGGATACATTCGGTACATTCCACATTATCACTGTTTTTGGTGCTTGTTTCTGCAAAATAAGTCACCATGGGCCCCAAGAAAGCTTCTAGTGCCAACCCTTCGAGAAAAAAGGTGCTATTGACTATTGAAATGAAGAAAGAGATAATTGCAAAGTACGAAAGTGGAATGCGTGTGTTGGAGCTGGTCAGGTTGTATAGTAAACCCCAATCAACCATCTCTACTATAGTGAGCAGGAAAACGGCAATCAAGGAAGCTGTTCTTGCAAAAGGTGCAACTGTGCTTACAAAACAGCGACTGCAAGTGTTAGAAAATGTTGAGAGACTGTTATTGGTGTGGATGAATGAAAAGCAGATAGTACGAGATAGCATCTCTCAAGCGATCATTTGTGAAAAGGCTAGGCAGTTGCATGACGATTTAGTAAAGAAATTGCCTGCAACTAGTGCTGATGTGAGTGAATTTAAGGCCAGCAAAGGTTGGTTTGAAAGATTTAAGAATCGCAGTGGCATGCATAGTGTGATTAGGCATGGTGAGGCTGCCAGTTTGGACCAAAAAGCAGCTGAAAAATATGTGAAGGAATTCAAGGATTACATAAACAGTGAAGACTTGAAACCTGAACAAGTGTTTAATTGTGATGAAACTGGCCTGTTTTGGAAGAAAATACCAAGCAGGACCTACATTGCTCAGGAGGAAAAGGCACTCCCAGGACATAAGCCTATGAAAGACAGGCTAACAATGTTGATGTGTGCCAGTGCTATTGGTGATTGCAAAGTGAAGCCTTTATTGGTATATCACTCAGAACTCCCAGAGTGTTCAGGAAAAACAATGTCCTCAAGGCTAATTTGTGTGTGCTGTGGAGGGCAAACAGTAAGACATGGGTCACTAGGGACTTTTTCTATGACTGGTTACACCATGCATTTGCCCCCACTGTGAAAAATTATCTAATTGAAAATAAATTGGACCTTAAGTGCCTCCTGGTATTAGACAATGCCCCTGGTCATCCTTCAGACTTGGCAGAGCGACTTTCTGGGGACATGAGCTTCATTAAGGTCAAGTTTTTGCCTTCCTAATACCACTCCTCTCCTGCAGCCCATGGACCAGCAGGTCATTTCCAACTTCAAGAAACTGTACACAAAAGCTATGTTTCAAAAGTGCTTTGTAGTGACCACAGAAACTCAACTGACTCTAAAAGAGTTTTGGAAGGATCACCTTAATATCCTCAATTGTATAAACCTGATAGGTATGGCTTGGGAGGGAGTGACTAAGAGGACCTTGAACTCTGCTTGGAAAAAACTGTGGCCAGAATGTGTAGACAAAAGGGATTTTGAAGGATTTGAGGCTAACCCTGAGAATCCTATGCCAGCTGAGGAATCTATTGTGGCATTGGGGAAGTCCTTGGGGTTGGAGGTTAGTGGGGAGGATGTGGAAGAGTTGGTGGAGGAGGACAATGAAGAACTAACCACTGATGAGCTGCTAGATCATCTTCAACAGCAAGAGGCCACACCTGCGGAAACTGCTTCGGAGGAGGGGATAGAGAAATTGAAGAAATTGCCTACTTCACAGATTAAGGAAATGTGTGGAATGTGGCTTAAAGTGCAAACCTTTTTTGATGACAATCACCCTAACACAGCTATTGCAAGCTGTGCTGGTGACTATTACACTGACAATGTTGTGAAACGCTTTAGGAAAGTCATAAAGGAACGGGAGGTACAGGCCTCTATGGACAGATATGTTGTGTGACAGAAGTCCAGTGACTCTGAAGCTGGTTCTAGTGGCATTAAAAGAAGTGAAGTAACCCTGGAAAAGGACTTGCTACCTCTAAGTCCTAATGGAAGGGGATTCCCCTTCTAAACTCTAACACCTCTCCCATCCCATCAACCATCACCAGATCTTCATTAAAGGTAAGTGTCAGTTATTCTATTGTTATTGTTGTTATTGTAATTATTCTATTGCATTAAACTTAATATTTCATGTAGTAAAAATTTTTTTTTCATACTTTTGGGTGTCTTGCACGGATAAATTTGATTTCCATTATTTCTTATGAGGAAAATTGGTTCGCTTTTCGATATTTTCGGTATTCGATGAGCTCTCGGAACGAATTAATATCGAATACCGGGGGTCCGCTGTACGTATAGCCTTTCCAACTTGGAATACGCACTCCACTTTTGTATTTTTCAACGATCTCTTTCTTCATTTCCATCGTAATTCTCACTCTTTTTACCACAGGCTTGGCACTAGAAGCTTTCTTGGGGCCCATGGTGTATTAGCAGTTACAAGACTTAAAAAACTGGAATAGTACAATATTTCAGGACATGTGATCGACCAACGGCTTGTAAACAAGCACACTGAGTCTTGAGCGCTAGGGCCCCCCAGACCGAACCGTTAATATTTTCGCCATTTGTAGGCTGTTTTTTTTACACAAAGCGCGTTAGATGAATTTGCCTTGCTTGGTGCGCCGTTGGGTGGTCACTGTATATGTTATGTAAAACTTTACTAGATTATATGCATTTATAGTAGAAATGGTTGTGCTGTGCCTGACTTACCTGCATATAAGTGGCCTACTGTAATTGCCCCTTTTATGTGCTTATCATTTGTTTTTTTATGGTAAAGCTAAAAAACTAAATAAAGGAAGGTTAAATCCACATCTTTATTAAAATACTTTTTTTTTTTTTTATCATTACTAGCTGTTCAATGACAAAGGCTGTGAAAAGTTGAACATTCCACAGCCGCCCTCTCAGTGCCCAGAGCCTGGGAAAATCCATCCTGGTATGAAGAGTTCTGAGGCTCACAAGACATATCGACAATGTTTGGAGTACGATAAGAAAAAGAATGAAATGTACTCACTCTGGTGTGATGCATTATACAAACTTTCTCTTGCAAATCATGTAGGTATTCTGTTTCAGTTGCTGTTATTACTGTAAACACATTTTGATCAATTGACTACATATGGTGGGAAAAAGAGCATGCATGTTACAACCTGTTTCCAAATTAAATAAACCAGTATTTCCTTAAGTGACACTTTGTGCATTTCTGTACTCTTGAGATATGCTGGAAATTTTAATATTTGTTATTCTTGATTAGGTTAGGTTAGTATACAATAACCTAGATTTGTGTATAGTTACTTAATTAACAGTAATGGAAGTAAATAAAATAGGTGCTTATTTCTGGCAGTGCTAAGAGCATTATTCTAAGTGTGCATTTTCTTATGAACAATAAGAAATTTGGAGTATGGGCTGCATGATCACGAATAAAAAAGTAGGAAAAAATTATGGAAAAATTCAAAACTGCTTAATGAAAGTAATGCAGTAAAATGGAATACAGTTGTCTTCAAAATTCAATCATTGTTAGCAGTCAGAAGTAGAATTGTGTAAATACTTGCATTGAGGAATATCATAGTATTTTGTGTTGTCTGCCTTAGCACATGAAGCATTATTGTGCATCTGTTTTGTCATTGATGTGACACTAATCACTACTAGTTTTATCTTGACTTTCACTATTTACATTTTAATGTTTGACTTAACCCTTTCAGGGTCCAAGGCCAAAATCTGAAGTGGTGCTCCAGTGTTCAAGAATTTAAAAAAAAAAAATTTTATTTTTTCTTATGAAATGGTAGAGAATCTTTTTGTGAAGGTAATAAAACAAAAAGTACGAAATTTGATTGAAAATTGACGAAAGTATGCTCTTGCGAATTTTGATGTGTCAGTGATATTTACGAATCGGTGATTTTGCCAACTTTGACTCCCATTTTAGGCCAATTACATTATTCCAGTCGACCAAATTCTTAGCTATTTCACTAGTATTACTTCTATTCTATCGATTGAGCACAAGAAATTGCCAAGTCAACTATTTCAACTACAAAATAAAGTGATCGGAAATTTGTAATTTGGCCAATTTAACACAAAGTTCAAAATATTCCAATTTCAAAATAGGTCCAGAATAAACAATGTAGGTATTCCTGGCACTAAACTAACATTTCTTCTGTTCATTAGATACGTTTTCAGGCTTTACAAATAAATTCCATTTTAATTTTCTATTCACATAATGAATTTTTATTCACACCAAAAAATAGAAGATTTACTGTTATGCAATATTGTAATAATTGTATAAATATCATCACCACATTTGTGAATGTATATTAGGCCCACCGGCTGGTGTGTATTAGACGTGTGAGGTCGTTTGTTTACTCTTGAACATCGGCAAAATTTTAACATTTCCGCTACTTTGAGCTCAGTTTCAAGCCATTTCCAGTGCTAAAACCAATCAAAATCATCTCTATTTCTGTAATATGTTCTTCCATTCTATCAAATGAGACCAAGAAATCGCAAATACAACTATAAAAAACATACGAAAAAACACTGCAAAGTCGCTGTTTTAATCGCAAATCACAGTCTCAGTTTTTTTCTCTCATTATACACAGTGTGCTGCAGGATTTGTTTTATGTGGTGCACACATACCACATAGATGTATTCTCTCATATCTAGGCCCAAATGTACCACTCACAGTTTATCAGAGTGAGCTGAGCTCATGGCCTAGATCTACGGTTTTGACCCTGAACGTAAAGCCGTAGATCTACTGGACGGACCCTGAAAGGGTTAAACTGTGTATGGATGGAAGTCATGATAACACTGTTATGGGCAGTTAGGTTAGGTAAGGTTCATCAGGAAAGAGAACAAATGTCTCCTGATGCGAGTCGTAGATGATGACACACCATTGGAGCTTTTGGCCATCTGACTGAGGCATTCTGCTGGCTTTCTGGTGAACCCCTTTAAAAATTATTGTCATAGTTATAACCATTTAGTATGGGGAGTGTTTTTCTTTTAATAAAAATTTTTACAGGATTGTGGACCATCAAAAACTGAATGCAGCTATGAAAAGAAAACTGAAAAATATTGCGTACTTGTACAAGTTGGCCATCACTAATTCAGTAATCAGTAATTTGGTTCCATCAGTAATCTGGCACTAATTTTGGCTAGCATTCCTTCAAATTTCCATGGTCGCCACACCAACCTGCCACTACTTTTTGGTGGTGCTACTTGTTGCATAAATCATTCCAATTTCCTTTTCTCCATTTATTATTATAACCTGTTCACTTTTAGCCCTAGCCATAGTTCCAATGAATAAAAGAAATGCTTCTCGTTGTGTAAAGCACATGCACCATACATTGTCCATAAAAGATAAGGTGGCTTTGAAGCCACTGTCAGTCGCCATGAGCTCAGCTCACTCAGATAAGCTGTGACTGGTAAATTTGTGTGGTAAGTGTGCTCTATATAAAAAAAATCCAGCACGTAGTGCATAATGAGAAAAAAACTGCAACCATGTTTATGGTGTAAACCTGATTTTGCAGTGTATTATTGTATGGTTGTATTCTCATTTTTTTGGTCTTATTTGATAGAATGGAAGATGTATTACAGAAATAGATATAATTTTGATTGGTTTCATGCTGGAAAGTGCCTTGAAATTGACCTCAAAGTAGCAGAAATGTTTAATTTTTGCTGATGTTCAAGAGTAAACAAACGTCACCGTTCAATATGTTCAACTGGCCAGTCTGACATGCAGTCATGAATGGGTGGACATTGTTTATACAATTATTAAAAAAATTGCAGTAGTCTGCTTAAGAGTAATTCTTCTATTTTCTTGTGTCAATAAAAATTCAAAATGGAAAGCAAGCATAATATAAGAGGGTTCTGGTGATGTGACTAATGAACAGAGAAAATGTTATTTTAGTGCTAGTAATGTCTGCATTTTTATTCTGGATCCTATTTTGAAATTGGCATCTTTTGAAATTTGTGTGAAATTGGCCACATTACTGATTTCTGACCACTTTATTAGGTAGTTTAAATAGGTGAATGGGCTGTTGCATGTGCTCAATTGACAGAATAGAAGGAATACTAGTGAAATAGCTATGAGCTTTGGTAGACTGGAACAATGGAGAGGGCCAAAAATAGGGCATAAAGTGGGTGAAATCACCAATGCATAAATATCACCATTGGGTTAAGTGTATTCTAACCTAACCACTCTGTAATCTGTGATGTAATTAGTGATGGCCATCCTGTACTTATGTTTTTTATACTGTATTTTATCAGTGAGGTCGAGTCAGAAATGTAAAAGTAAGACTTGACAATTTCCTCCACGAGTTAAGTGAAGTATCAAGCTGAGGGGCAGCATAACATTGCATGTCTGTGACAAATTAGAGTAATGTCTTCTGATTTTGTAATCATGAGAATGCAGTTCTGTTGCTAGTGTTTTTTTTATAAATATTCACACTAAATAATGCAAATGATATTCACTCCTAACAGCTTCGTGATCGTGTTTTTTGGTTCCCTCACAACATGGACTTCCGAGGTCGTGTGTACCCCTGCCCTCCATATCTCAACCATTTGAGTTCAGATGTATTCCGTTCAATCCTACAGTTTGCCAGAGGAGAGAAGCTTGGACCTAATGGCTTAAAATGGCTAAAGGTAAGAGCATTCCATCCAGTACTGAGACAGGTGAATGTTATGTAGCAGTAGAGACCGTTTTGCAGAAGATTTATATGCAGTTATGCCTCGCTTCCTAACAGACTGACAGTTTAGTAATTTAATAAACATTTTCTATTTTTTTTTTTTTTTTTTTTTTATTGCTAGCGTCCAAGGTAAGATGATAAAATTATCACCATTACTTACTGCTTAACTTTCTCTCAAAATTAATATGGTGCAGTATCTCCATCTGGCTTAAAAAATGAAGGCATAATACTTTTCATCCTTGAAACTTTAAGCATGGCTAGTTTTCCTGAATGTCTTCTTAAGTACAGTACTATGTTTACACTATAAAAGTACACACGATCACAAAGATCACTAGTAGCCACTCGGTTGAGGACCATGTTGTTTAGAACATGGGACAGACTGGATGAAGGGAAAAAAAAAAAAGTTATTTATGGGCAGTACTGTACGTGAATTTTATCAGAAGACCAGTGACTCAGGTTATTCTGGGGCATTCTAATGACCAAAAACTATTTGTGCTTTTTTGTTAAAAAAGAAATCAGGAGGAAATGCATGTTACTTGTGTGACCCTGGAAATTGAATGCAAGTTGGAATTATTGTGGTTCAGCAGAATGATGACAGTGTGCCCAAGTGAATATTGTAGTCTGTCCTGCCTGCCCTCACTAGGATACCATTCACAGCATAGGAATTCCAGGTTTCATCTTAGTCCTCACTAAGAACAATGATTTTGCCTTCTCTGGAGTCACTAGCAGCCCTGGCCCCCTTCATATTTTCCCTGGATCACTAGAACTCTGCCAGATGGATCCCTGTGTACATATGTGACGTCTGGAAAAAATTCATGGAGAATGGACACCGGGTCATCTCAAAAACTTGAGTTAGTTTTCAAGAATACCAACAGACCAGGCCCTTGAGCAAAATGATGGTATGCTCAAGAGTTCAGGAGATCCTGTGGGACTCCCAAATTACATCTGCCTTCAAAAAACGAATGATGACTGGTCTTGAGCAAGCTCTGCTTCTGAACGAGTTTGAGAGTGCAGTGTTGTGGATGCTTTTGTGGTCAGTACAGTCTGCACAGTAGAAACTGCATGTCATTGCTGGTAGATTGCACTTTCTTTGTTCATGAGACAATAAAAGAAAGCTCTGTGTAACTGTTCAGTTCTCCAGCACCCAAAATTCAGACCAAACATGCTTAGCTGGTCACAAGACAGATGGGGACATCTCCAGATTGTATATTGTGATACAGCACACACAGGCTGACAGGCACATTTTTTAAGCATGAAAATCACCCACATCCTCCTTCCGTATCTAACAGGAAAAAAAATACTGTTGGTAAAGAGGCTGGAGATGCATACCCATACATACTATGCCACCAGATCCTCCAACTTCATTTAGCATAAAGATCCTGCAGAGTGTGGTTGTTCTGCTACTTTTGCTAAGCATTTGTCACCACCTTAACCCTTTCACTTTCTCTTGTGTAGATCTGCGTTATTGATGCCAGTGTCACTCAATATGGTGGGCAGCAAACCACTAGCAGGAACATCCTGGTTGACCAGGAGAGCACTAGACAAGCCTGGTCCATGGCCAGGCTCTGGGAGTAGAAAAACTCAGAATACATCAAAGGAGGTTTTCCAAGTGTCATGAAGCAACTGGAGAGCATTACCAGAGTAGGCATGGTATGTGATACATTACTAGCAGTATTAAGACATCAAACAAGAGAGAAGAGGGGCAGAAGTAAGCTGACCACATCAAGTCAAACAATTAGGAACCCTTCAGATTCCTTTCCAGCAAAATGGCAAGCATGGATTTCCTACCTAACAGAAGGTGTCATCACCTGGCCAGACAGTGACTTCCTGAGAAGGGGGACAGAGCATGCCTCAATGTAGTCTCAGTGATTCATCTGGAAGATGGATTAATGTGTGGCTTGTCAGCTTGCCCAATTCAGACAGTGAATACCATTGTTGTGCTCATGGTTGAAAAGCTCTATCTTCTGCTGATGTGTGTCTAGTTGTAATCATACAGATGGCTTTGGTACTGGTAACAATTTCACATATCTGCACATAATCAGCATGGGAAGTGTGCAAGTTCTACCCTCAAGTCACATTGTCATCAGTCCTCATTGTTAGTTAAACATGGTCAGTATCATCTTCAAACTCCTTGAACACTACACAGTTGTCCTTAGTGACAAGACCAGCAACCAGGACACTGGAAAGAAACAGATGCCCTAAGAAAAAATCAACAAAAAATATCCTACCTATGCAGAATGCATTGTTTGAGTACTTGCAGTGAGCTGGGCACCAAGCTGGGATCTGGACCACTGATGTAACCCTACAAGAAGCTTCATTTCCTGAGGGCCGAGGCTGGACTCAGGACAACGGCCAGCACAACTTGTCTCATGTGAACCTGGCTCCCTATGGATTAGAAACATGCAGTGAGCTAGGTAAATGTGGTTGCAATGCCATGAAAGGCTGTGGTGGGAGATGCACGTACAAGAAAGCCTGGTTGAAGTACACAAAACTTCACAGCTATAAATGTCTCAAATAAACACATCAGCAAAGATCTACACAAACACACACATCCTAAAAACAGTTTTCATTATTATGACACATGCAATCATGTAAATTTTGGCATGATGACTGTCTTATGTAACTGCTCTGCCTATCATGCTACATGTGTAATACATATGGTACTCGTGTAGTATCTTGAAAATTCCTGGAGATATGCAGGTGTAGTAGTATATACAAAATATGAGATGGATGTACAACATGACACTTATCTGTCTCAGACTTTCTGACTTCTGCAACATTAACTGGCAAAGACCATACTTCAGTCTTGTATATAAGTGCCTGTCCATAGACTTCCTTCCAAACATTTCTTAATAACCTACAGCTTTTTTTCTTTCATTCTGTAAGTACTTCATCTTTTATAGGTCTACTTGCTGATACTTGCACTCATAAGTACCAAAACACATTCACTTCCATTCTTCTTTCTTCTACTTTGATCCCTTCTCCTTCATTTCCTATACTTTCACTCACTATTATCATTTTATTCTACATTTATTTTCAACTTTTTTTTATTTTACACAGGTGAAGCTGCTGCTCTGACCTCTTCCACATTTTTTTTTACTTTTCCAAAAGTACTCTTCAAAATCATATTAAATCAAAATATTTATTTCCTTGTGAAGCTTACAATATATTTACCTGGAGTTTACCTGGAGAGGGTTTCGGGGGTCAATGCCCCCGCAGCCCAGTCTGAGACCAGGCCTCATGGTGGATCAGGGTCCGATCAACCAGACTGTTATTGCTGGCTGCACGCAAGCTGACGTACGAACCACAGCCCGGTTGGTCAGGTACTGACTTTAGGTGCCTGCCCAGTGCCATCTTGAAGACAGTCAGGGGTCTATTGGTAATCCCTCTTATGTATGCTGGGAGGCAGTTGAACAGTCTTGGGCCCCTGACACTTATTGTGTTCTCTCTCAGTGTACTCGTGGCACCCCTGCTTTTCATCGAGGGAATGTTGCATCTCCTGCTGAGTCTTTTGCTTTCATATGGAGTGACATTCGTGTGCAAGTTTGGTACCAATCTCTCCAGGACCTTCCAAGTGTATATTATCATGTATCTTTCCCGCCCTGTGTTCCAGGGAATACAGATCAAGGACCTTCAACCGTTCCCAGTAGTTTAGGTGCTTATCGTACTTATGTGTGCCGTGAAAGTTCTCTGTACACTCTCCAGGTCTGCAATGTCGCCAGCCTTGAAGGGGGCCGTTAGTGTACAGCAGTATTACAGCCTAGAGAGAACAAGTGATTTGAAGAGAATCATCATGGGCCTGGCGCCCCTAGCTTTAAAGGTTCTCATTATCCATCCTATCATTTTCCTAGCAGATGAGGTAGATACATTGTTGTGGTCTTTGAAGGCTTGATCCTCTGACATTATCATTCCCATGTCCTTCACATTACAGTGGAACCCCGGTTTACGTTATTTTTTTCATTCCAGAAGTATGTTCAGGTGCCAGTACTGACCGAATTTGTTCGCATAAGGAATATTGTGAAGTAGATTAGTCCATTTCAGATCCCCAAACATACACGTACAAACGCACTTACATAAATACACTTACATAATTGGTTGCATTGGGAGGTGATCGTTAAGCGGGGTTCCACTGTACTTTTCCACTCTATTGTATGGTTAGAATTTGTCGTATACCCTGATACATTTTTTTTTGTGGTTTACATGTTTTTTTTTTCTTTGTCTTTGACAAGTCGGCCGTCTCCCATTGAGGCAGGGAGACCGAAAGAAAATCCCCAAAAAGAAAATACTTTCATCATCATTTAACACTTTCACCTCACTTATACATAATCATTGTTTTTGCAGAGGCACCCAGATACAACAGCAATATCCCAAACCCCTCCCCTCCTTTAAAGTGCAGGCATTGTACTTCCCATTTCCAGTACTAAAGTCCAGCTACATAAAAATAACCGGTTTCCCTTAATCCCTTCCCTAAATATTACCCTGCTCACACTCCAACAGCTCATCAGGTCCCAAAAACAATTTGTCTCCATTCACTCCTATCTAACACGCTCACGCATGCTTGCCCTTCGTCCACAAAACCTCCTTTATCCCCTCCCTCCAACTTTTTCAAGGACGACCCCTACCCCGTCTTCCTTCCCCTACAGATTTATGCACTCTCCAAGTCATTCTACTTTGATCCATTCTCTCTAAATGGCCAAACCATCTCAATAACCCCTCTTCAGCCCTCTGACTAATGCTTTTAGTAACTCCACACCTTCACCTAATTTCCACACATCGAATTTTATGCATAATATTTACACCACACATTGCTCTTAGACAGGACATCTCTACTGTCTCCAACCACCTCCTCACTGCAGCATTTACAACCCAAGCTTCACACCCATATAAGAGAGTTGGTACCACTATACTTTCATACATTCCCTTCTTTGCCTCTATAGATAATGTTTTTTTGTCTCCACATATACCTCAATGCACCACTCACCTTTATTCCTTCATCAATTCTATGGTTCACCTCATCCTTCATAAACCCATCCGCTGAGACGTCAGCTCCCAAATATCTGAAAATATTCACTTCTTCCATACTCCCTCTCTCCAATGTGATATACAATTTTTCTTTATCTAAATCATTTGATACCCTCATCACCTTACTTTTATCTATGTTTGCTTTCAACTTTCTACCTTTACACACCCTCCCAACCTTGTCCACTAACGTTTGCAACTTTTCTTTAGTATCTCCCATAAACACAATATCATCAGCAAAAAGCAACTGTGTCAACTCCCATTTTGTATTTGATTCCCCATAATTTAATGCCACCCTTCTCCCGAACACCCTAGCATTTACTTCTTCTACAACCCCATCTGTAAATATAAGAACATAAGAACATAAGAAAGGAGGAACACTGCAGCAGGCCTGTTGGCCCATACTAGGCAGGTCCTTTACAATTCATCCCACTAACAAACATTTGACCAACCCAATTTTCAATGCTACCCAAGAAATAAGCTCTGATGTGCAAGTCCCACTCAAATCCAACCCATCCCACTCATGTATTTATCCAACCTAAATTTGAAACTACCCAAAGTCCTAGCCTCAATAACCCAACTAGGTAGACTGTTCCACTCATCAACTACCCTATTTCCAAACCAATACTTTCCTATGTCCTTTCTAAATCTAAACTTATCTAATTTAAATCCATTACTGCGGGTTCTCTCTTGGAGAGATATCCTCAAGACCTTGTTAATATCCCCTTTATTAATACCTATCTTCCACTTATACACTTCGATCAGGTCTCCCCTCATTCTTCGTCTAACAAGTGAATGTAACTTAAGAGTCTTCAATCTTTCTTCATAAGGAAGATTTCTAATGCTATGTATTAATTTAGTCATCCTACGCTGAATGTTTTCTAACGAATTTATGTCCATTCTGTAATATGGAGACCAGAATTGAGCTGCATAATCTAGGTGAGGCCTTACTAATGATGTATAAAGCTGCAGTATGACCTCTGGACTTCTGTTGGTTACACTTCTTGATATAAATCCCAGTAATCTATTTGCCTTATTACGTACGCTTAGGCATTGCTGTCTTGGTTTAAGGTTGCTGCTTACCATAACCCCCAAGTCCTTTTCGCAATCTGTATGGTTAAGTTCTACATTATTTAACTTATAAGTGCTAGGGTTATGGACACTCCCGAGCTTCAGAACCTTGCATCTATCTACATTGAACTGCATCTGCCACTTTTCTGACCAAGAGTAGAGTTTGTCTAAATCCTCCTGAAGTTCCCTAACATCTACGTTTGAATCAATTATTCTACCTATCTTCGTGTCATCGGCGAATTTGCTCATATCACTAGTAATTCCTTCATCAAGATCATTGATATATATTATAAACAACAACGGGCCCAAGACTGATCCCTGTGGAACGCCACTTGTTACTGATCCCCACTCGGATTTAACCCCATTTATGGACACTCTTTGCTTCCTGTCTGTGAGCCATGATTCGATCCACGAGAGCACCCTTCCCCCAATGCCATGAGCTGCTACTTTCTTCAACAGTCTTTGGTGCGGAACTCTATCAAATGCCTTACTAAAATCTAAGTAAATAATATCAAATTCTTTATCGTGGTCAACAGCCTCAAAAGCTTTACTGAAGAAAGTTAATAAATTAGTTAGACAAGACCGGCCTCTTGTGAATCCATGCTGAGTATCATTAATCAAGCTATGCTTATCGAGATGACTTCTTATAATCTCAGCTATAATTGACTCTAGTAATTTGCCTACAATTGAGGTCAGGCTTATTGGGCGGTAATTTGACGGTAACGACTTGTCCCCTGTTTTAAAAATAGGAATTACATTAGCCATCTTCCACATATCAGACACTACACCTGTTTGAAGAGATAAATTAAAAATATTAGTTAATGGTTCACAGACTTCCATTTTGCATTCCTTTAGAACCCTTGAAAAAACCTCATCAGGACCCGGTGACTTATTTTGCTTCAGTCGGTCTATCTGCTTCACAACCATTTCACTAGTGACTGTGATGTTACATAATTTATCTTCTTCTGATCCACTATAAAAATTAATTACCGGAATATTATTAGTGTCTTCCTGTGTAAAAACCGAGAGAAAATAATTATTTAAAATCGAGCACATTTCATTCTCTTTGTCAGTAAGATGCCCATAGTTATTTTAAGGGGACCTATCTTATCTCTGACTTTTGTTCTATAGACCTGGAAAAAACTTTTTGGGTTAGTTTTAGAATCCCTAGCAACTTTAATTTCATAGTCCCTTTTAGCTTTTCTTATCCCCTTTTTAATGTCCCTCTTAATGTCAATATACTGATTCATAAGATGACCCTCGCCTCTTTTGATATGCCTATAAATTCCTTTCTTATGCCCTAGTAGATATTTCAGCCTATTATTCATCCATTTTGGGTCATTTCTATTTGATCTAATTTCCTTATAAGGGATAAACGTTCTTTGAGCAGCATGTATTGTGTTCAGAAAACTGTCATATTGATAGCTCTCTTCGTTACCCCAGTCAACAGATGATAAGTGTTCTCTAAGCCCATCGTAATCTGCTAAGCGAAAATCTGGGACTGTTACTGAGTTATCCCTACTATCATACTTCCATTCAATTCTACATGTAATTGATTTGTGGTCGCTAGCACCCAGTTCCTCTGAAACTTCTAAATTATTAACAAGGGATTCATTGTTTGCCAGAACTAAGTCAAGCAGGAGAAATTCCAATCAATATGACTAAAGTTAAAGTCTCCTAGAATTACTACATTATCGTGCCTTGTGGCCCTAACAATTTCCTCCCATAATAGTCTCCCCTGGTCCCTATCTAAATTTGGCGGACGGTATATCACACCTAAAATTAATTTTTCATGCCCCAAATTAATTTTTCATGCCCTTTCAGGGTTTCCGATGTACTAGTGCGGCTTACTCACCAGGGTTATTGACGTACTAGGGCGCCTAAATTCTGGCGCCTTCAAATCTAGTGAGAGAAAGCTGGTAGGCCTACATATGAAAAAAATGGGTCGGTGTGGTCAGTGTGCACAGTATATAAAAAAATCCTGCAGCACACAGTGCGTAATGAGAAAAAAAACTTTGACCGTGTTTTTGGTTTAAAACAGCGACTTTGCACTGTATTTACATATAGTTGTATTCTATTTTTCCTGGTCTCATTTTATAGAATGGAAGACATATTACAGAAATTGAGATGATTTTGATTGGTTTTACAATGAAAAGTACCTTGAAATGGAGCTCAAAGTAGCAGAAATGTCCAATTTTTGCCAAAGTTCAAAAGTAAACAAATCATGCCACGCGTCCAATACACGTCAACTAGTGAGTCTAATATTCTTTCACAAGTGTGCTGATATTATTTATACCTTTTCTACACTAATGCAGTAGTCTGCATAACAGTAAATCTTCAATGTTTTGTGAGAATAAAAATTCAAAGTGGAAAGCAAAAGAATGTAAGAGGGGCCTGGGGACATGACTAATGAACAGAAGAAATATTATTTTAGTGCCAGGAATGTCTGTCTTGTTTATTCTGGACCCAATTTAGTAATTGGCATCTTTTGAAATTTGTGTGAAACTGGCAAAATTGCTAATTTCTGACCACTTCGTTGCATAGTTGAAATTGGTAAATGGGTGGTTTCGTGTATTCATTCGATAAAAGAAATAGAGTTCTAGCGAAATAGTTATGATTTTTGTCGACTAGTATACTGGAATTGGCCGAAAATAGGGCTCAAAGTCAGCGAAATCGCCGATGCGTAAACATCGTCGAGACAGCTGATTTCGCGAGAGCATATTTCCATAAGTTTTCCATCAAATTTCATACTTTTGGTGTCATTATGATTGGGAAAAGATTCTCTATCTTTTCATAAGAAAAAGTAATTTTTGTTTTTTCCGAAAAATTTTCGACCCTGAAAACAAGTTTAGGAAAGGGCCTCTTGACCCTTTAAGGGTTAAACAACCATGGAGACTTTACACATCCCTGTTTAACCCTTTGAGGGTCGACAGGCCCTCTCCGAAACTCGTTCTCAGGGTCGGCCAAATTTCAAAAAAAAAAAAAATTATTTTTTCTTATGAAAAAAAAGAGTTTTTTTTTCTAAAAAATTATAGGATAAACAAAAAAAATTTTACCATCAATACTTACGGAGATATGGATGCATGAAGTTTGCAGAAAATGAGCCGCGTATGGCAACAGCGGCGACTGCCGCTCACCCGGTAAACTTGATTTACTTGTATTTGAAGGTTTATTGTTTTTTTCACTATTTTATTTTTTTCACATAACTTATGTGGCCTATGAGACCAAAGTAAGGTGCAATGTACATTTATACAAATCGTTGTATACAAAAACAATAAGCACACAAACATAATTATCAATATATTGTTTATAAAATTGTTTACAAAAACAAACAATACAAAACATTGTTTATTATTATTGTTCTATAATATATATTTCCAATATACAGTCACTGAAAATATTCCTATTAGTTCTGCAGTTGTGGAACTCTGAAACATGGTGTCATACCAATGGTGTTTTATCTTTCTCCCTCATTCTATCTCTTTCAATCTGTTCTCTCTTTCTATCTGTCTGTCTATCTCTGTCTCACAGGTACACAAAAATTTACAAGTATACATAGTATAAATTCCCTAGGATAACCCAAAAAACCAGACAAAGTGCTATACTCGGCTTAAAGATGTGAGTAAAGTGATGACGCAGTCTTGTGGCTCTCTGAGACAGAGAGCTGATGGATAGACAGGGAGCTTGACAGACAGGCAAATAGATAGACAGAATGTTTAGTATCCCAGAAAAAACAAAGGGAGCGGGCGATGTTCCCATCTCATCTTTTGGCATCAGCTCTACCCTCATTTACCCTATCAAACGTCGCACTTATCAGATTTTATCCCCCCTTATCTTGTTACTGTCATGGGTGAACATTTATTACATATTTATTATTATTACCTATTATTATTATGTATTATTATTATTTTGTATTATTATTATTATGTATTATTATTATTATGTGTTATTATTATGTATTATTGTTATCATTACGTATTCTTCTTCTTTCCTCCTCTCCCCCTCCTTTCCTCCTCCTCCTCCTCCTCCTCCTCCTCCTCTTCTTCCTCCTCCTCCTCTTCTTCTTCTCCTCCTCCTCTCCTCCTCCCCCTGCCTCCTCCTCCTCTGACTCCTCCTCCTCTTGCCTCCTCCTTCTTGCCTCCTCCTCCTCTTGCCTCCTCCTCCTCTTGCCTCCTCCTCCTCTTGCCTCCTCCCCCTCTGCCTCCTCCTCCTCTGCCTCCTCCTCCTCCCCCATTCTTGGAACAAGTTTGAAGGCTTGTAGTTCATAATCACTATCATATCATCACCAATGCTCACATCTGAGTCTGGGATTTTGGAAAATAGGAGTTTCCTCTTTGTTTCTGGTACAACTGAACTTGAACAAGATGGCCCAGCACCAGAGGGGGAAAAAGGGCTGGGGGTTGTCGGGGTTTTTCCTCACTATTCCCCATATTATGGTCATTAGTTTCGGTAAAAACCTCACCAAACCTTGAAACTCATCTTCACTGTCACTTCCATCTGTATTAGAACTGTCACTGGGAACAAAGTGTCCCAATTCGCGAGGAGTGAGGAACTTCTTACCGCAGGGCTGGAAATTGTGTACTATGATGGCATTCCCACAATGCACCACTGGGTCCCAGATTTTTTTCCTACTGCGCACACCCACCACACAGACCCATTCTCTCACATCTAGGCTTATCAGCCTATTCCTGCGAGATTTGAGGCCGCTAGAATTTATGCGTACTAGTATGTCAAAAACCCCTACGCGTAAGACGTACTAGTACGACGAAAACCCTCAAAGGGTTAATACCTACTTTCAACGGTAAGTAGTCTCCCTCTCTTCTACACACCCTAACCTAAGCCACACTATCCTCATAAAAACTCTTTACAGCATTTAGTAGCTTACTACAGTGGAACCTCAAATTTCAAACTTATTATTTATCAGACTCTTCGAAAATCGACCGCTTTTTTCGAACCAACTTTGCCCCTATTATGGAGCTCGCCCCTATTTTCGAATCGCTGGGTACCAGACCTGTTCACCAGCCCGCTCTGTCCACGTCCCGTCACAGGCACCGTGAGCCAGTCTGGCTTTGTTGATGCTTCAGTGAACACTAACCTGCGGTCTCATTCAAACATTTTTTGATTAATTCATTGTGTTTAGTGCTTGTGGGAATGTGATATAAGCTACCAATGTGCCCAGAGAAACTTGCTAGTGGTACCCCTGTGGTAAAGAAGTGAGAAACACCATAAATGTGAAGAAGGAAATAATACAGAAGTATGAGAGTGGTGTGAGACTTGTTGAGCTTGCCAGGATGTATGGGAAAAAACAAGTCGACCATTGCTTCTATCCTGGCAAAGAAAGAACAAATCAAGGAAGCTGATGTTGCAAAAGGTATTAATATGCTAACCAAAAAAAGACCACAGACAATCGATCAGGTTGAGAAGTTGTTGCTGGTGTGCATCAAGGATAGAGAGATGGCAGGTGATAGTGTTTCAGAGACGATTATTTGTGAAAAGGAAAGGCAAGGAAGTTGCATGCTGATCTGGTACAGAAAACTTCTGGAACCAGTGCTGATAGTGAATTTAAAGCCAGCAGAGGCTGGTTTGACAGATTTAAGAAGCATAGTGGCATACACAATGTTGTAAGGCATGGTGAGGCAGCCAGTTCAGACAAACGGGCAGCTGAGAAATTTGTACAGGAGTTTAAGGTTTATGTAGACACTGAAAAACTCAAACCCCAACAAGTGTTCAGTTTTGATGAAACAGGCCTGTTTAGGAAGAAAATGCCAAAGAGGACCTACATTACTCAGGAGGAAAAGGCACTCCCAGGACACAAGCCTATGAAAGACAGGCTAACTTTTTTTTCTGTGTTAACGCTAGTGGTGATTTTAAAGTGAAGCCTTTACTTGTGTATCATTCAGAAAATCCCAGTGTTTAAGAGAAGCAATATCATACAGAACAAGTTATGTGTCTTGTGGAAAGCAAATGATAAGGCATGGGTCACAAGGCAAATTTTCAAAGAGTGGGTCCATGAAGTGTTTCGCCCCAGTGTGAGAAAATACCTCCTAGACAATAATTTGCCACTCAAGTGCCTCCTGTTCATGGACAGTGCTCCTGCTCATCCTCCAAACTTAGTAGATCTCTTGTCTAAGGACTTCAGTTTTATAACATTGAAGTTCTTGCCTCCTAACACCACTCCTCTCATCCAGCCCATGGACCAGCAGGTCATTTCTAACTTCAAAAAACTCTACACAATAGCAGTGTTTGAAAAGTGCTTTGAAGTGACCACAGACACTAAGTTGACTCTAAGAGAGTTCTGGAGGAATCACTTCAACATCCACAGCTCCATAAACCTTATAGGTAAGGCTTGGGAGGGAGTGACTTCCAGGACTTTGAACTCTGCTTGGAGACAATTGTTGCCAGATTGTGTCCGAAAGAGGGATTTTGAAAGGTTTGAGGCTGACCGTCCCAGATGGCCCTCTGCCTGTTGTGGACTCTATTGTGGCATTGGGGAACAACCTGGGGTTGGAGGCGAGTGATGAGGATGTGGAAGAGTTGGTGGAGGACCACAGGGAAGAGCTAACCACTGAAGAGCTGCAAGAGCTTCATCTGGAGCAGTATCAGACCACAGCTGAGAAACTTGCTTCAGAGGAGGAGGAAGAGGGAGTGGATGAGGTGCCTTCTTCAAAGATTAAGGAGATTTGTGCCAAGTGGAATGATGTCCAAATGTTTGTGCAGAAGTACCACCCTGAGCAAGCTGAAACAAGCCATCTTTGCAACAAGTTCAGTGACAGAACCATGTCCCATTTTAGGGAAATCTTAGAAGCACCAGAAACAGAGGACTGTGGACAGTTATTTTGTGAGACAGGGGTCCAGTGGCTCTCAAGCTGGTCTTAGTGGCATTAAAAGACAGAGAAGGGAAGTAACCCCAGAGAGGCCTTTGATACCTGAAGTCCTCATGGAGGGGGATTCCCCTTCCAAACACTAACCCCAACTCCCTCTCTTCTCCTCCCTATCTTCCAGATGCCATCACCAATCTTCAATAAAGGTAAGTAAAAATACAGTGGACCCCCGCATAGCGACCTTAATCCGTGCAAGAGGGCTGGCTGTTATGCGAAATGTTCGGTATGCGAATGAATTTTCCCCATAAGAAATAATGGAAATCAAATTAATCCGTGCAAGACACCCAAAAGTATGAAAAAAAAATTTTTACCACATGAAATATACATTTTCCTACACACAAAGAGAAGGATACATGCACAATAGTAGAGTAGTACATGCACAATATATATTGTGCATTTATTTATATTGTGCATGTACTACTCTACTAAATGAAGAATAAATGACACTTACCTTTATTGAAGATGCAGCAATGACTGATGAGACACTGTGTCCTGGGAGTGCCTTTTCCTCCTGAGTACTGTAGGTCCTGTTTGGTATTTTCTTCCAGAACAGGCCTTATCACACTGTGTATGCCACTACGATTCTTAAATCTCTCAAACCAACCTTTGCTGGCTCTAAATTCACCAATATGAGCACTAGTTCCAGGCATTTTTCCCTGTTCACCTGGGTGTTAGTCGACTGGTGTGGGTTGCATCCTGGGAGACAAGATTAAGGACCCCAATGGAAATAAGTTAGACAGTCTTCGATGACACTGACTTTTTTGGGCTATCCTGGGTGGCAAATCCTCTGGGGTTAATTGTTTCTTGGTATTCTCAATAAGCCACACCAACAACGGTGCTACAGCAGCAGCAGCAGCTGACGGTGGTACAGCAGCAACAGACGATGCTACAGCAGCAACAGACGATGCTACAGCAGCAGCAGACGATGCTACAGCAGCAATTGACGATGTTACAGCAGCAGCAGACGATGCTACAGCAGCAGCAGCAGCAGACGATGCTACAGCAGCAGCAGCAGCTGACGGTGGTACAGCAGCAACAGACGATGCTACAGCAGCAACAGACGATGCTACAGCAGCAGCAGACGATGCTACAGCAGCAGCAGACGATGCTACAGCAGCAGCAGACGGTTTACTACAGCAGCAGGAGCAGCTGACGGTGGTACAGCAGCAGCAGCTGACAGTGCAGCAGCAGCTGACAGTGCAGCAGCAGCTGACGGTGGTACAGCAGCAGCAGCAGCAGCTGTACCACCAATAGTAGCGATGGTTGATTGGGGTTTATTATACAACCTGGCCAGCTCGGAGACACGCACTCCACTTTCATACTTATCAATGATCTTTTTCTTCATCTCAATAGTAATTCTCACCCTTATTGCTGTAGGGTTGGCACTAGAAGCTTTCTTGGGGCCCATGGTCACTTATTTTCCAGAAAAAAATCACCAAAAACACTGTAATAATACGAAATGTTCCGAATGTTCCGATTGTATGCTTGGATGTTACCGCAGAGGCTGGCTGGTAAACAATGCCACCGGCGGAACATGTGAGCGTGGCTCAGGCCGCACATTGGACGCGTCTCGGACGAAGGGCGCTGAGCGGGTTTTTGGGCGGTATGCGAGGCAAAATTTTTGCGATCAAAGCGTCCAGTATGCGGATTGTCCGTTATGCAAAGCGTCCGGTATGCGGGGGTCCACTGTATTATTTTATATGTTTATTTAAATTTATTAATAATTGTACACTATATTTGTTGTGTGTATGTAAAACTATAATGTAATACTATCTATAAAATATATTTTTTGTGAATATTTTCGGGTTTCTGGAACGGATTAATTTTTTTTTTTTTTTAACAAGTCGGCCGTCTCCTACCGAGGCAGGGCGACCCAAAAAGAAAATACTTTCATCACTCAACACTTTCACCTCACTCACACATAATCACTGTTTTTGCAGAGGTGCCCAGAATACAACAGTTTAGAAGTATATACGTACGTATAAAGATGCACAACATATCCCTCCAAACTGCCAATATCCCAAACACCTCCTTTAAAGTGCAGGCATTTTACTTCCCATTTCCAGGACTCAAGTCTGGCTATATAAAATAACCGGTTTCCCTGAATCCCTTCACTAAATATTACCCTGCTCACACTCCAACAGCTCGTCATTTCCCAAATACAGTGGACCCCCGGTATTCGATGGCATCAGTATTCGATAAATCCGGTATTCGATACATTATATCGCAAAAAATTTTCCTCGGTATTCAATACGATTCGTACGAAACGTGTCCACGTGTGGCCTGAACTGCCCCTTGTGTGCCAGTGTTTACAAGCCAGCCAGTGTGCGCGCATCTAAGAATACATTCGGTACATTCCATATTATCCATATTATCACTGTGTTTGGTGCTTGTTTCTGCAAAATAAGTCACCATGGGCCCCAAGAACGCTTCTAGTGCCAACCCTTCAAGAAAATAGTCGCTAATGACTTATGAAATGAAGAAAGAGATAATTGCAAAGTACGAAAGTGGAGTGCGTGTGTCGGAGCTGGTTAGGTTGTATAATAAACCCCAATCAACCATCTCTACTATAGTGACCAGGAAAATGGCAATAAAGGAAGCTGTTCTTGCAAAAGGTGCAACTGTGATTACGAAACAGCGACCGCAAGTGTTAGAAAATGCTGAGAGATTGTTATTGGTGTGGATAAATGAAAAACAGATAGCAGGAGATAGCATCTCTCAAGCGATCATTTGTAAAAAGGCTAGGCAGTTGCATGACGATTTGGTAAAGAAATTGCTTGCAAATAGTGGTGATGTGAGTGAATTTAAGGCCAGCAAAGGTTGGTTTGAAAGATTTAAGAATCGTAGTGGCATACATAGTGTGATTAGGCATGGTGAGGCTGCTAGTTCGGACAAAAAAGCAGCTGAAAAATATGTGAAGGAATTCAAGGATTACATAGACAGTGAAGGACTGAAACCTGAACAAGCGTTTAATTGCGACGAAACAGGCAGCAGGACCTACATTACTCAGGAGGAAAAGGCACTCCCAGGACATAAGCCTATGAAAGACAGGCTTACTCTGTTGATGTGTGCCAATGCTATTGGTGATTGCAAAGTGAAGCCTTTATTGGTGTATCACTCTGAAACTCCCAGAGTGTTCAGGAAAAACAATGTCCTCAAGGCTAATTTGTGTGTGCTGTGGAGGGCAAACAGTAAGGCATGGGTCACTAGGAACTTTTTCTATGACTGGTTACACCATGCATTTGCCCCCACTGTGAAAAATTACCTAACTGAAAAGAAATTAGACCTTAAGTACCTCCTGGTATTAGACAATGCCCCTGGTCATCCTACAGACTTGTCAGAGCGACTTTCTGGGGACATGAGCTTCATTAAGGTCAAGTTTTTGCCTCCTAATACCACTCCTCTCCTGCAGCCCATGGACCAGCAGGTCATTTAAGAAACTGTACACAAAAGCTATGTTTCAAAAGTGCTTTATAGTGACCACAGAAACTCAACTGACTCTAAAAGAGTTTTGGAAGGATCACTTTAACCCTTTGACTGTCGCAACCCCCAATCCTGAGGTGTCTCCTGGTGTCGCAGAATTTAAAAAAAAAAAAAAATTATTTTTTCTTATGAAATGATAGAGAATCTTTTCCCGATTGTAATGACACCAAAAAAACGAAATTTGATGGAAAACTGACGGAATTATGCTCTCGCGAAGTTAGCGACCTCGGCGCTGTTTACAAATCGGCGATTTCGCCCACTTTGAGCCCTATTTTCGGCTAATTCCATTGTTCCAGTCGCCCAAACTCATAGCTATGTCTTTAGAACTTCATTTTTTCTATCGATTGAGTACAAGAAACTGCCCATTTACTGATTTCAACTACCTAATAATGTGGTCAGAAATTTGCAATTTGGCCAATTTCACGAAAAACTAAAAAATATGACAATTTCAAAATAAGGTCCAGAATGAACAATGCAGACATTCCTGGCTCTAAATATAACATTTTTCTTTGTTCATCAGTCATGTCTCCAGGCCCCTCTGATATTACTCTTGCTTTCTATTTGAATTTTTATTCAAACAAAAAATATTAGACTTACTATTATGCAGACTACTGCAATGCTGTAATAATTGTATAAATAACATCAACCCATTCATGACTGCATATTAGAATGGCTAGTTGGACATTTATTGGAAAATGGCATCATTTGTTTACTTTTGAACATTGGCAAAAATCAAACATTTCCCCTATTTGAGCTCCATTTCTAGGTTCTTTTTATAGTAAAATCAATCAAAAACACCACAATTTCTGTACTATGTTTTCCATTCTATCAAATGAGACCAAGAAAACGAGAATACAACCATAAATACTATACGAAAATAGACCACAAAGTCGGCATTTTAATTAAAAAAAACGGTCGGAGTTTTTTTTTTCTCATTATGCACTGCGTGCTCCAGGATTTTTTTTATATGGTGCACACTGACCACACAGACCCATTCTCTCACATGTGGGCCTACCAGCTTTCTCCTGCTTGATTTGAAGCCGCTAGAATTTATGAGTATATATATGTCAAACACGGCACCTCGTAAAACGTATATATACGGCCGCGACAGTCAAAGGGTTAATATCCTCAATTGTATAAACCTGATAGGTACAGCTTGGGAGGGAGTGACTAAGAGGACCTTGAACTCTGCTTGGAAAAAACTGTGGCCAGAATGTGTAGACAAAAGAGATTTTGAAGGATTTGAGGCTAACCCTGAGAATCCTGTACCAGTTGAGGAATCCATTGTGGCATTGGGGAAGTCCTTGGGGTTGGAGGTTAGTGGGGAGGATGTGGAAGAGTTGGTGGAGGAGGACAGTGAAGAACTAACCACTGATGAGCTGCTAGATCATCTTGAACAGCAAGAGGCCACACCTGCGGAAACTGCTTCGGAGGAGGGGATAGAGAAATTGAAGAAGTTGCCTACTTCAAAGATTAAGGAAATGTGTGGAATGTGGCTTAAAGTGCAAACCTTTTTTGATGACAATCACCCTAACACAGCTATTGCAAGCCTGCTGGTGACTATTACACTAACAATGTTGTGAAACACTTTAGGGATGTCATAAAGGAACGGGAGGTAAAGGCCACTATGGACAGATATGTTGTGCGACAGAAAACCAGTGACTCTGAAGCTGGTCCTAGTGGCATTAAAAGAAGAAGGGAAGTAACCCCAGAAGAGGACTTGCTACCTCAAGTCCTAATGGAAGGGGATTCCCCTTCTGAACACTAACACCTCTCCCCTCCTCCCATCCCATCAATCATCACCAGATCTTCATTAAAGGTAAGTGTCAATTATTTTATTGTTATTATTCTATTGCATTAAACTTAATATTTCATGTAGTAAAAGTTTTTTTTTTTCATACTTTTGGTTGTCTTGCACAGATTAATTTGATTTCCATTCTTTCTTATGAGGAAAATTGATTTGGTTTTCGGTATTATCGGTATTCGATGAGCTCTCAGGAACGGATTAATATCGAATACCGGGGGTCCACTGTGCTTATCGTCTCCATTCACTCCTATCTTAACACGCTCACGCATGCTTGCTGGAAGTCCAAGCCCCTCGCCCACGAAACCTCCTTTACCCCCTCCCAACAACCCTTTCGAGGATGACCCCTACCCTGCCTTCCTTCCACTACAGATTTATACGCTCTCATGTGATTCTACTTTGATCCATTCTCTCTAAATGACCAAACCACCTCAACAACCCCTCTTCAGCCCTCTGACTAATACTTTTATTAACTCCACACCTTCTCCTAATTTCCACATTCCGAATTTTTTTGCATAATATTTGCACCACACATTGCCCTTAGACAGGACATGTCCACTGCCTCCAACCATCTCCTCGCTGCAGCATTTGCAACCCAAGCTTCACACCCATATAAGAGTGTTGGTACCACTATACTTTCATACATTCCCTTCTTTGCCTCCATAGATAACATTCTTTGTCTCCACATATACCTCAATGCACCACTCACCTTTTTACCCTCATCAGTTCTGTGATTAACCTCATCCTTCATTAATCCATCAGCTGATATGTCAACTCCCAAATATCTGAAAACATTCACTTCTTCCATACTCCTCCCCAATTTAATATTCAATTTTGCTTTATCTAAATCATTTGATACCCTCATCACCTTACTCTTTTCTATGTTCACTTTCAACTTTCTACCTTTACACACACTCCCAAATTCGTCCACTAACCTCTGCAATTTTTCTTTAGAATCTCCCATAAGCACAGTATCATCAGCAAAAAGTAACTGTCACTTCCCATTTTGTATTTAATTCCCCATAATTTAATGCCACCCCTCTCCCGAACACCCTAGCATTTATAGTGGAACCTCGCCTAAAGAACGGATTGCATAATGTTAAATCCGCCTAGCGATACATTTTAACGCAATTTTTGCCTCGGCTAGCGCTAAAAAACTCGCTCAACGCGGTTCATTCGAGACGCGTCCACGTGCAGCCTGAGCCAGCCTCACTTGTTCCATGGGTGCCAGTGATTTCAAGCCAGCCACCGCTGTCGCTTCCAGGCATACAATCAGAACATTTCATATTATCACAGCCTTTTTAGTGATTGTACCTGCAAAATAAGTCACCATGGGCCCCAAGAAAGCTTCTAGTGCCAACCCTACAGCAAAAAGAGTGAGAATTACTATGGATATGAAGAAAGAGATCAATGCTAAGTATGAAAGTGAAGTGCGTGTCTCCGAGCTGGCCAGGTTGTACACAAAACCCCAATCAACCATCGCTACTATTGTGGCCAAGAAAATGGCAATCAAGGAAGCTGTTCTTGCCAAAGGTGCAAATTTGTTTTCGAAACAGAGATCGCAAGTTATTGAAGTTGTTGAGAGACTGTTATTGGTGTGGATAAACGAAAAACAGATAGCATGAGATAGCATCTCTCAAGCGATCATATGTGAAAAGGCTAGGAAGTTGCATGACGATTTAATTAGAAAAATGCCTGCAACTAGTGGTGATGTGAGTGAATTTAAGGCCAGCAAAGGTTGGTTTGAGAGATTTAAGAATCGTAGTGGCATACATAGTGTGATAAGGCATGGTGAGGCTGCCAGTTCGGACCAAAAAGCAGCTGAAAAATATGCGCAGGAATTCGAGGAGTACATAGACAGTGAAGAGTTGAAATCTGAACAAGTGATTAATTGTGATGAAACAGGCCTGTTTTGGAAGAAAATGCCAAACAGGACTTACATTACTCAGGAGGAAAAGGCACTCCCAGGACATAAGCCTATGAAAGACAGGCTTTCTGCGGAAATGAGCTTCATTAAGGTCAAGTTTTTGCCTCCTAATACCACTCCTCTCCTGCAGCCCATGGACCAGCAGGTCATTTCCAACTTGAAGAAACTACACAAAAGCTCTGTTTGAAAGGTGCTTTGTAGTGACCTCATTAACTCAATTGACTCAGAGAGTTTTGGAGAGATCACTTTAGCATCCTCAGTTGTGTAAACATTATAGGTAAGGCTTGGGAGGAAGTGACTAAGAGGACCTTGAACTCTGCTTGGAAGAAACTGTGGCCAGAATGTGTAGACAAAAGGGATTTTGAAGGGTTTGAGGCTAACCCTGGGAATCCTATGCCAGTTGAGGAATCCATTGTGGCATTGGGGAAGTCCTTGGGGTTGGAGGTTAGTGGGGAGGATGTGGAAGAGTTGGTGGAGGAGGACAATGACGAACTAACCACTGATGAGCTGCAAGACCATCTTCAACAGCAAGAGACCACACCTGAGGAAACTGCTTCGGAGGAGGGGATGCATAAAGTGAAGAAGTTGCCTACTTCAAAGATTACGGAAATGTGTGCAAAGTCGCTTGAGGTGCAAAGCTTTTTTGATGAAAATCACCCTCAGACAGCTATTGCAAGCCGTGTTGGCAACCTGTACACTGACAATGTTGTGACCCACTTTAGGAAAGTCATAAAGGAACGGGAGGTACAGGCCACTATAGACAGATATGTTGTGCGACTGAGGTCCAGTGACTTTCAAGCTGGTCCTAGTGGCATTAAAAGAAGAAGGGAAGTAACCCGGAAAAGGACTTGCCACCTCAAGTCCTAATGGAAGGGGATTCCCCTTCTAAACACTAACACCATCAACACTCTCCCCTCCTCCCATCCCATCAATCATCACCAGATCTTCAATAAAGGTAAGTGTCATGTAACTGTGCATGTCTTCTTCAGTTTGTGTATTAAAATTAATATTTCATGTGGTAAAATTTTTTTTTTGTTCATACTTTGGGGTGTCCTGCACGGATTAATTTGATTTCCATTATTTCTTATGGGAAAAATTAATTCGCCTAATGATAATTTCGCCTAACATTGAGCTCTCAGGAACGGATTAATAGTGTTAGGCGAGGGTCCACTGTACTTCTTTTATAACCCCATCTATAAATATATTAAACAACCATGGTGACATTACACATCCCTGTCTAAGATCTACTTTAACTGGGAAGTAGTCTCCCTCTCTTCTACACACCCTAATCTGAGCCTCACTGTCCTCATAAAAACTCTCTACAGCATTTAGTAACTTACCACCTATTCCATATACAGTGGACTCCCGCCTTACGATATTAATCCGTTCCTGAGAGCTCATCGTAAGCTGAAATTATCGTAATACGATTTAATTATTCCTATAAGAAATAATGGAAATCAAATTAATCTGCTCCTGACACCCCAAAGTATGAAAAATAAATTTACCACATGAAATATTAATTTTAATACACACAAACTGAAGAAAACATGTACAATTACTACTCTACTAAGAATAGAATACATGACACTTACTTGTATTGAAGATCTGGTGATGATTGATGGGATGGGAGGAGGGGAGAGTGTGGAAGTTGTTATTGTTTAGACTGGGAATCCCCTTCCATTAGGACTTGAGGTAGCAAGTCCTTTTCCATGGTTACTTCCCTTCTTCTTTTAATGCCACTAGGACCAGCTTGAGAGTCACTGGACCTCTTTCACACAACAAATCTGTCCATAGAGCTCTGTGCCTCCCATTGTCATTGTACAGGTTGCCAAGATGGCTTGCAGTAGCTGTGTCAGGGTGATTTTCATCCACAAAGGTTTGCAGTTCAACCCACTTTGCACACATTTCCTTAATCTCTTTTTTTCAATTCCATACTAATTCTTGCCCTTTTTACCACAGGGATGGTACTAGAAGCTTTCTTGGGGTCCATGGTGACTTTTTTGCAGTTAAAAGCACTAAAATCACTGGGATAATGTGAAATGTACCGAATGTATGCTTAGATGCGACCGCACTAGCTGGCTTGTAAACACTGGCGCTGAGGCCACACGTGGAATGCATCCTGGACGAATCATGCAAGGCGAGTTTTTTTTACCGTGAGGCGAGGCAAAATTTTTGCGTTAAAATGGTTTGTATGGAGAATTTAACGTAAAGTGATGCGTTCACAAGGCGGGGGTCCACTTTATTATTGTTGTTATATTATTATTATTATTATTATTATTATTATTATTATTATTTTTATTATTATATAAACAATTTGTAATTTTTATTCACACAAAAAATGTAAGATTTACTGTTATTCCTTATTGCAATAATTTGTAAATAATGTCAACCCATTCACGACTGCATATTGGAATTGACAGCCAAGCAATGAACCATTTCTCGTAGGTTGAGCTCTATTTCAAGGCACTTTTCATCATGAAAGCAATATATCTTCCATTCTATCAAATGAGACCAAAAAAACGAGAATACAACCATAAAAACCACTCGAAATTACCGCAAAGGGGTGGCTAATTGCTGAGAAGTGTACTCCATTATTTATTCTTAGATTTCTTTCATTTTTGGTGTACGCTAAGAAGCATCTTTCCATCATACATTGTCCAAGTTTCAATAAGATAGTCCAACAAACAAATGAGATACAATTCCTGAGATCAAGAGCAAGAGTCCCTCACCAGTGTCAAGGAACCTGCCTTGAGGTCTCCTCGCTTGTGGAAATTTTGCTTGCGTATAGAAGCAAAAAATCGATGCATCGACTGCTCGTATTTGGAATAACTCGCACATGGACACGCTCACAAGTAGAGGTTCCACTGTATTGGTATTATTGGATATAGACTATTCTTGATGGTATTGTTATCAGCTTAAAATTGAATATCAGTATTGGTATCGGCATTTTGAAGTTGTTGAAAGCCCTGGCCTCAACATGTCCAGTTCTTCTGGATTAGATTACATAGTTATTGTTAAAGACAGTATTTTTATATTATTGGGTAATGTTATTAACACACACAAAAAGAGTATCATCAAATGTTTGAAATATTCCTGTTGGGTATTATACCATTAGTGAGAAAACAGTGATTCCAGAGGAAGATTCTTCTTAGGCATCATCACTCTTCAGGTATGATGATAAAACCAGTATGAAGAGCAGCTTGAGTATTGGCTATTTATTGGCAATATCACCAGCAAAATATAGAGGATGATTGGCATAAGCTTCTCTTTCAGTTACATCTGATAAATCTGACTGGCTTTGTCAAGAGAAAAGCTTTGAGTGATCGCTTGAAGTACTGTGACGAAGTAATGGAAGACATATTAGACTCTGCTGATAAGCCTATGACTGGTAAACGATGGTGGGTTAAGAGTGATGAACCTTGGCAGACACTGGCAGCATGCAAAGAGGTTAGTGTGACTGTTACATTCATGTGATTTTCTTGCTAGCACTAAATACAATATTCAATTTTACAGTATAATGATACATATCGGTGTATGGAAATGTGGAGACAAAGCAGCAGTGTTTGTATTATTGAATGTTATTAGTGCAATCAAAATAAATTCTCTTGTGACAAATACAATCATGTCTCAACATTCACAGATGTTACATTTCTGGAAACCCAGTAATTACAGAAAAATTTGTGACAGTACAGTAGTATTTGTGAACACTAAAGCAGGATGTGAAGGAGAGTCATCAATGCCAGTAATTTAGTACAAATTTTGTTTCAGAGGCACTGTTGCTTTAAATATTGCTCTAATCTCATTAATATTGATGAGAAATAATGTTAAAAAAATTAGAAATTTTGGTGTTGACTATGCAGTAAATACATTTTGAGCAAAATCCTGTTGTTAATTTCCAGAGCAGAGGTTGTATGCTAAGCCAAATGACAATGGTCATTGCATAAACAAATCCACATTTTTTATCTGTTTGTACCAAAAATATGAGCACGTCTCGCATTCACTGTGCATTTTTATTTAATTTTGTTCTTTCCTATTGTAGAACTACACAATTGTTTTAACAGTTAGCAGCAGCCCTCCGATGTGGTGATCCTTCAAACTATGTTTGCCATCTGCCGATTCACCAGGATGGTTCGTGTAATGGTTTGCAGCATTATGCTGCTCTTGGCCGTGATAAGAGTGGAGCTATATCTGTGAACTTGGCACCCAGTGAAGTACCACAGGTATGTTCAAGTTAAATATATTTTTGAATCCTGGAGGTGGGAAGTACAATGCCTCCATTTTAACCCTTAAACTGTCCAAACGTAGATCTATGTCCATGTGCGGGGGGCTCGGAACGTAGATCTGTGTCCATGTGCAGGGGGCTCTGAACGTAGATCTGTGTCCATGTGCAGGGGGCTCTGAACGTAGATCTATGTCCATGTGCGGGGGGCTCTGAACATAGATCTATGTCCATGTGCGGGGGGCTCTGAACATAGATCTATGTCCATGTGCGGGGGGCTCTGAACGTAGATCTATGTCCATGTGCAGGGGGCTCTGAACATAGATCTATGTCCATGTGCGGGGGGCTCTGAACGTAGATCTATGTCCATGTGCGGGGGGCTCTGAACGTAGATCTACTTTTTTTTTTACATGCTTTCAAATGGGGAAAATCAAGGTCAGAGCGCTAAGCATGTGAATATAGATCTACGTTTGGACAGTTTAAAGGTTAAAGGAGGGGTTTGGGATATTGGCTGTTTGGAGTAACATCTAAATTGTCATGTCTGAGCACTTCTGCAAAGACAGTGATTATGTGTGAATGATGGGAATGGGAATATTTACAAGCAACTGGCACTAGCGAACTATTGCTGGAGGTCCAGAGAAGTGGAAATAACAGAGGAGTATTTACAACAGTCATAAGTAATAAAACGAGTGATGGTAGCATTGAGGTGCAGGGAATCGCAGTATACATAAATTAAGCATACAATCGATGAAAAGGCATGAGTCTACTGTGTGACTGGTTTTTCCCCGTTACTTCTCGTAAGTTTACTGCTATGGAAGTGCAGGGGAAAGTTACCGTAGGCCTAGTGCCAAGTGAACAATATAACGATCCCAGTGTAGTGCAGTGAAAAGAAAAGTGTACCTTGAACGAATACATTGTATATCCTTGAGATAACCAGTGATAAAATAAAAGGAAATAAAATAAAAAACAATTGTGAAGTGTGGCAGTGGTGGGTCAATGTACCTGTCCTGGTGTTGACATGTGACAAGTGATACACCAAGGTACCAGTTACCACATATAACGAATAGACTAGGATACCGACACATAGTTAGGTGTTACCACACAGTGGGTCGTGTTTTGTACTGAAGGTCTGTTTCTCATCTCATAAGGAATATAGTGAATATAGTGCATAATATACGGAAGATATTCATGGGTCGACCATCACCTGCGAGAAAAAAAAAATTGTCCGAGGTGACGGTGAAGTGCAAACTATCATACAAGTGTTATAACGAGGAAAAAAGGATATAAATAGGCAGTGATATAGTAAACTGAACTTATGGATAAGAGTTAATCCTTTTAATCCCAAGTGTAGTGCAAAACTATGGTATAATTATATGGGAACAAGTGCGCAAGTGCCACCCGCACCCCACCTCCAAGCCCCCGCCTCGTGCCCCACCCCATTCCCCAGATCCTACCCCACCCATCCAACAACCCCACCCATGGCCCCCCTCCTCGCACCCTCACCTTCTTTCCACAGACCCCTATCTCCCAGCTTACCACCCCACTGCACAGCCCCCTCCTATTGTCCCTACCCTCTCCCCAAGGATACCCACCGCCCTGCCCACCCCACCTACCAGCCACCCCACCACCAGCCACACATAACAAATACACCATCCACCACATACACCTGTTTAAAATCATGGCCAGGAATAAAGGCTGTTGTATATGTGAAAAAATCTTTGGGAGAAACATGAGGGGCATTGATTGTGAAATATGCGATAAAACATCACATATATCATGTACAAAGCTCCATGCAACCATGACAAATGACCCAAAACAAGAAAGTCATTTCTGGATTTGTCCCAGTGAAAGGGACAGCTGGTTAAGCATAAGAGAGGTTCTGAAAAGTGAAAACCTAGAAAGCATAAGGAAGTTTCTAAGGAGCTTGCCAGAGTTATACAAAGAGTGGAAAACAGGTGAAAAGGAACAAAAAAAGGAGGAAAATGCAAATATAGATGGAAACCAAGGAGTGAAAGTAAGAGCAAGAGTAGAAAACGTCATACAGAGCAAGTCGGAAAAGGAAACAGGGATACATAACACAGCGGAAAGGGGAAGGGAGGATGAGAAAACTAGAACAGGTACAAACGAAAACGAGCAAAGGGAAGAAATTAGCCTAGAAGAAAGTGAACAAGGGAACTCAGATCAGGTGGCAAAACTTGGGCAAGACACAGAACCAATTAATATAGGTAGTCAGAACATTTGCAGTTATTATGCTGAAGGTATGTGCCTATATGGCAGAGATTGTTGGAATAAACACACCAGAAAATGTGCGAACATGTTGAGGAAGAGAAAGTGTCGTATCAACAAAGAGTGCAGCAGGTACTTCCATCCAGTAATGTGTAAAGCTTCAACACAGTCCAGAGAATGTTATGACCTGAGCTGCCCAGACCATCATGTAAAAGGAACGCAGTGCTACAGAGTTAGCAGAGAAAGAGAAATTGAACAGCATTCTTTTTTAGACAAAAAGAGAAAAGATCAAAACAAAGGAAGAAACAAACAGGAGGAATGGTACAGAGAGGACAGGTGGGCAGTAAAATGGGGCGTACCAAACCAGGCATCAGCCCATCAAGGCCGAATAAGCAAACAAACACGAAGCCAGTACTGGAGAAACCAGGGGCATGTACACCAGGGGACATACCAGGTAGTACACCACCAGTGGTACTAATGAAACACAAAGCAAGACAAAACATCCCACTTGGTAATTCCTGCTTCATATTTGCAAATGTACAGGGTTTGAAGCGAATGCCATATTCGGAGGATTTACAGAAACACATGCAAGGAATGTTTTGGACGGAGAGATAAAGATAGAAAACTACAACATGTATAGATGTGATAGAATCAATAGGTCACAGGGAGGAGTAGGAATCTATGTAAAGGATACTTTCTGTTGCACAGAAGTGCTGAATTCTACGAATGATATAGTAGAAATTCTAGACATTAAAGTTGAAAATAGGAATTTGGTAATTATCCTAGTATGCAAACCACCATCGGCAACTGCTGAGGAATTCACAGATCAGTTAAGTAAGATAGATAGCTATCTGGATAGGCTAGAAAATCCTACACCAAATATTTTACTCCTTGGAGATTTTAATCTCCCTCGTAAAATGGAAGATGGAGCAACGTAATGTTATACCAGAAATATCCCTGGGAAGCACCCTGGCTCAACAGGTACATACCAGGGAAATAATGAGGTTTTGTGAAAAGTACTCTTTAAACCAACAGGTAATTGATTTCCCACTAGAAATGAAAATTTCCCTGGATTTGATATTCACAAACAACGAGGAACTGACAGAGACATAACAGTTTCCAAAATTATTTACCTCGATCATAACATCATAGAGGCTCAAACTAGTATTAACTTAAGGGTAGGAAACTGCATCGCTAAAGTTAGAGACGGGATGTTCAGTAAGTTTAATTTTAACAACCATAGAATTAACTGGGAAAAATTAAAACAAGAGCTATCAAACATAAACCCCGGGAATCAGACATGAGCGACCTAAATCCCCACCAGTGCCTAGAGAAGCTGAATACAGAAGCATACAAAGCATGTATGAAACATGGGACCACTGAAGAAACCCCGAGGAAGATCATATATAGAGAGAGAGTGTAGGAGATGGTGCAGAAGAAGAAAAAGGGTTACTGAACTGCTTAATAACACAGATTGCTACAAAAAGAGGAAAGATAGACTTAGCAGAGAGTTACTGAAATTTGAGCAAAAACTTAAGATGTCATACCTCACAGAAGAAGTACAAAGGGAACAAAAGGCCATACAGGGGATTGCAAGAAACCCAAAATATTTCTATTCCTAAGCAAAATCCAAGCTAAGAACTACCTGTAGAATTGGACCACTACTGAGAGGAGATTCGTATACTGACGCTGAACAGGAAATGAGTGAAATCCTAAAAGAATAGTATGAGTCGGGTTTTTCAGCAACCCACTAAATGACAGCAAGGTAGAAAATGCAGAAATATTTTTCACTCCAGAAGATGGCCACACAGACCAACTAACTGACATAAGTACAAATCCCATAGATTTCGAAAAAGAAAAAAGGACAACATGCCCACTCACTCAGCACCTGGACCCGATTCTGGAATGCTCTATTTATAAAGACGTATAAAGCACCCTTAGCACGAGCACTTGGCATTCTTGGAGAAAGAGCTCAGATGTATGTGAAATACCAGAGGCCGTAAAGAGTGCAGACAGCTCCTTTGCATAAGGGAGGTAGTAGAGCACTAGCTAAAAATTACAGACCAGTAGCCTAACTTCTCACATCATAAAAATATTTGAAAGTGTGGGTGAGACGGCAGATTACAAATTTCATGGACCCCGCACAACCAACATAACCCAAACCAACATGGTTTTAGAGTAGGACGATCATGCCTGTCACAGCTGCTGAAGCATTATGACAGAATTACGGAGGCTTTGAAAGATGACCAAACCACAGATTTTGATTTACACGATTTTTTCAAAGGCATTTGACAAATGTGACCATGGAGTGATAGCGCCATGGGCATTACAGAGAAGGTAGGCAGATGGATTTTTGGGTTCCTAATACACACAACACAAAAAATAGTAGTGAACAGGGCAAGATCCAGCATAAGCGAGGTCAAAAGCTTAGTGCCCCAAGGCACTGTCCTGACACCTCTGCAGTTAATCATCCACATAACAGACATAGATTAAAACACCTGGCACACTTTTGTATCATTTGCAGATGACACTAAAATAAGCATGAGAGTCACTATGGTAGAGGACACTGAAAAAGTACAGGTCTCCCTCCACATTCGCGAGGGTTAGGGGATCAAGAACCTCGCGAATGTTGAAAAATTGCGAAAGTTTGGTTCACAAATATATTGTAGGGAAATATGATAATAGCATTTACTTAACCTAACAATACTGCTTCCTTAACCTTTTGAACCATGAACAATCATAAAACACATGAGAACATTGTAAAATATTGTACTAGTGCCAGCCCTTTGGTAAAGAAGGTGAGAGAGACTACAGAATTCAAGAAAGAACTCGTAGCAGAGTAACAAAGTGGAGGAGGAAGAGAGAGGGGAGAATGTGCCTTCTTCAGTGATTCAATGATATGTACAATATTAACCTGTAAACGGTCCAAACGTATATATATGTTCTTACTGCTAGTGCCCCAAACGTATATAAACATTTTATTTTTCCTGCCTTCAAATATGGCACGATTGGCCTGAGATGCCTTGTCAGCATGGAATGGGTCATAACACTCAGTGTGCACTGGGAGCACTTAGTACCTTGTGGGAGCACCAGTTCAAATGAACGCCAGCTAGAGCAAACAGAGCAGCAAACACCTGCGATTCACTGATTTCATGTAGTATTAACTCTCCCATTTTAAGAGGAAAGTGATGTTTACCCCGAGTTTAGTGGCTTTGAGGTGGATGTGGCCATAAGTGGTCGAGGAAATATAAAAAAACCTCGATAATAACCCATGTGCAACATTTGTGCAACACCCTTTCAGAATGTCTTATAACCTAAGCCCTAAGTAAACAGAAACAATTCTGGAACATCACACACGGCAAGGGCTGGGTTCGATTCCCAGCCAAAGTAGAAACATTGGACGTGTTTCTTTCCACCTGTTGTCTATGTTCCCCATCAGTAAAATGGGTACCTGGGTGTTAGTCGACTGGTGTGGGTCGCATCCTGGGACACTGACCTAATTTGCCTGAAATGCTCAGCATAACAAGGGACTTTATATATAGTAGTATGTCATTGTTGTCAGCTAGGACTGTATACCTTGTACATGTACTTGTAGTAAATAAAGATATTATTATTATTAATACTTGTTCAGCAGGCTGGCTGGCCACCTGGCTGGCCACCTGGTTGGCCGGCTGCTGGTGGCCTGGCTCCGTTTGTTTGTCTATATCTGTCTCTCTGTCTCTATCTTTGTCTGTCTCTGTCTATCTCTTTCAATCTGTCTCTGTCTATCTTTGTCTCACAGATACATATAAATACAAGTATACATAGTATAAATTACCTAGGATAACCCCAAAAATCCAGACAAAGTGCTATACTCTGCTTGAAGATGTGAGTAAAGGTGATGGTGCAGTCTTGTGGCTCTCTCTGAGACACAGACAGACAGACAGACAGACAGGGAGCTTGACAGACAGACATGTTTGTGTACCGGCCAAAACAAAGCGAGGGCCGATGCTCATCAAATGTCACCTCTGATCTTTTCTTATCAAGTGTTATCACCGCAGCCTCACATATGCTCATCAGTTGCCCAGCTCTTATCTAATGTTAACTCATCACGTCACTGCCAGGGGCGGACTGAGGCTTGTTTTTCATGTTTCAAGGGAACCTATTAGTATTATTATTTTTCTTCTTTTTCTTTTGCTTCTTTTTCTTCTTTTTCTTTTTCTTCTTTTTCTTTTTTTCTTTTTCTTTTTTCTTCTTTTTCTTTTTCTTCTTTTTCTTCTTTTTCTTCTTTTTCTTCTTCTTTTTCTTCTTTTTATTTTCTTCTTTTTCTTCTTCTCTTCTTCTTCTTCTTCTTCTCTTTCTTCATTCTTCTCTTCTTCTTCTTCTTCTTCTTCTTCTTCTTCTTCTTCTTCTTCTTCTTCTTCTTCTCTTCTTCTTCTTCTTCTCTTCTTCTTCTTCTTCTTCTTCTTCTTCTCTTCTTCTTTCTTCTTCTTCTTCTTCTTCTTCTTCTTCTTCTTCTTCTTCTTTCTTCTTTCTTATTATTATTATTATATACTTCCACATATCCAAAACATTGCGGGACATATAATATTTTTATTATTTTTTTTTTTTATTATCACACTGGCCGATTCCCACCAAGGCAGGGTGGCCCGAAAAAGAAAAACTTTCACCATCATTCACTCCATCACTGTCTTGCCAGAAGGGTGCTTTACACTATAGTTTTTAAACTGCAACATTAACACCCCTCCTTCAGAGTGCAGGCACTGTACTTCCCATCTCCAGGACTCAAGTCCAGCCTGCCAGTTTCCCTGAACCCCTTCATAAATGTTACTTTGCTCACACTCCAACAGCACGTCAAGTATTAAAAACCATTCGTCTCCATTCACTCCTATCAAACACGCTCATGCACGCCTGCTGGAAGTCCAAGCCCCTCACACACAAAACCTCCTTTACCCCCTCCCTCCAACCTTTCCTAGGCCTACCCCTACCCCGCCTTCCTTCCACTACAGACTGATACACTCTTGAAGTCATTCTGTTTCGCTCCATTCTCTCTACATGTCCGAACCACCTCAACAACCCTTCCTCAGCCCTCTGGACAACAGTTTTGGTAATCCCGCACCTCCTCCTAACTTCCAAACTACGAATTCTCTGCATTATACGTATTCACACCACACATTGCCCTCAGACATGACATCTCCACTGCCTCCAGCCTTCTCCTCATTGCAACATTCATCACCCATGCTTCACACCCATTTAAGAGTGTTGGTAAAACTATACTCTCATACATTCCCCTCTTTGCCTCCAAGGACAAAGTTCTTTGTCTCCACAGACTCCTAAGTGCACCACTCACCCTTTTCCCCTCATCAATTCTATGATTCACCTCATCCTTCATAGACCCATCCGCTGACACGTCCACTCCCAAATATCTGAATACATTCACCTCCTCCATACTCTCTCCCTCCAATCTGATATCCAACCTTTCATCACCTAATATTTTTGTTATCCTCATAACCTTACTCTTTCTTGTATTCACTTTTAATTTTCTTCTTTTGCACACCCTACCAAATTCATCCACCAATCTCTGCAACTTCTCTTCAGAATCTCCCAAGAGCACAGTGTCATCAGCAAAGAGCAACTGTGACAACTCCACTTTATGTGTGATTCTTTATCTTTTAACTCCACGCCTCTTGCCAAGACCCTCGCATTTACTTCTCTTACAACCCCATCTATAAATAAATTAAACAACCACGGTGACATCACACATCCCTGTCTAAGGCCTACTTTTACTGGGAAATAATTTCCTTCTTTCCTATGTACTCTAACTTGAGCCTCACTATCCTCGTAAAAACTCTTCACTGCTTTCAGTAAGCTACCTCCTACACCATACACCTGCAACATCTGCCACATTGCCCCCCTATCCACCCTGTCATACGCCTTTTCCAAATCCATAAATGCCACAAAGACCTCTTAGCCTTATCTAAATACTGTTCACTTATATGTTTCACTGTAAACACCTGGTCCACACACCCCTACCTTTCCTAAAGCCTCCTTGTTCATCTGCTATCCTATTCTCTGTCTTACTTTTAATTCTTTCAATAATAACTCTACTACACTTTACTAGGTATACTCACAGACTTATCCCCTATAATTTTTGCACTCTCTTTTGTCCCCTTTGCCTTTATACAAAGGAACTATGCATGCTCTCTGCCAATCCCTAGGTACCTTACCCTCTTCCATACATTTATTAAATAATTGCACCAACCACTCCAAAACTATATCCCCACCTGCTTTTAACATTTCTATCTTTATCCCATCAATCCCGGTTGCCTTACCCCCTTTCATTTTACCTACTGCCTCACGAACTTCCCCCACACTCACAACTGGCTCTTCCTCCACTCCTACAAGATGTTATTCCTCCTTGCCCTATACACGAAATCACAGCTTCCCTATCTTCATCAACATTTAACAATTCCTCAAAATATTCCCTCCATCTTCCCAATACCTCTAACTCTCCATTTAATAACTCTCCTCTCCTATTTTTAACTGACAAATCCATTTGTTCTCTAGGCTTCCTTAACTTGTTAATCTCACTCCAAAACTTTTTCTTATTTTCAACAAAATTTGTTGATAACATCTCACCCACTCTCTCATTTGCTCTCTTTTTACATTGCTTCACCACTCTCTTAACCTCTCTCTTTTTCTCCCATATACTCTTCCCTCCTTGCATCACTTCTACTTTGTAAAAACTTCTCATATGCTAACTTTTCTCCTTACTACTTCTCTTTACATCATCATTCCACCAATCGCTCCTCTTCCTCCCGCACCCACTTTCCGTAACCACAACTTATGCTGAACACTCTAACACTACATTTTTAAACCTACCCATACTCTTCGACCCATTGCCTATGCTCTCATTAGCCCATCTATCCTCCAATAGCTGTTTATATCTTTCCCTAACTGCCTCCTCTTTTAGTTTATAAACCTTCACCTCTCTCTTCCATGATGCTTCTATTCTCCTTGTATCCCATCTACCTTTTTACTCTCAGTGTAGCTACAACTAGAAAGTGATCTGATATATCTGTGGCCCCTCTGTAAACATGTACATCCTGAAGTCTACTCAACAGTCTTTTATCTACCAATACATAATCAACAAACTACTGTCATTTTGCCCTACATCATATCTTGTATACTTATTTATCTCTTCTTTCTTAAAATATAGTATTACCTATAACTAAACCCCTTTCTATACAAAGTTCAATTCAAAGGGCTCCCATTATCATTTACACCTTGGCACCACCCAGACTTACCTACCACACCTCTCTAAAAGTTTCTTTCCTACTTTAGCATCAGGTCCCCTACCACAATTACTCTCTCACTTGGTTCAAAGGCTCCTATACATTCACTTAACATCTCCAAAATCTCTCTCTCTCCTCTGCATTCCTCTCTTCTCCAGGTGCATACACGCTTATTATGACCCACTTCTCGCATCCAACCTTTACTTTAATCCACATAATTCTTACATTTACACATTCTATATTCTCTTTTCTCCTTCCATAACTGATCATTCAACATTACTGCTACCCAAACCATACCCCTGGCCGGGATTGAACCCGTGGTCATAGAGTCTCAAAACTCCAGCCCGTCGCGTTAGCAACTAGACCAGCTGGGCTGGAGTTTTGAGACTCTATTACCGCTGGTTCAATCCCGGCCGGGGGTATGGTTTGTTTGCAATCGTTTCATTACGATTTCTTGAGCCATGTTACTGCTACCCCTTCCTTTGCTCTAACTCTGTCAGATACTCCAGATTTAATCCCATTTATTTCCCCCCACCTAAACTCCCCTACCCCCTTCAGCTTTGTTTCGCTTAGGGGCAGGACATCCAACTTCTTTTCATTCATAACATCAGCAATCATCTGTTTCTTGTCATCTGCACTACATCCACGCACATTCAAGCATCCCAGTTTTATAAAGATTTTCTTCTTCTCTTTTTAGTAAATGTCTACAGAGAAGGGTTACTAGCCCATTGCTCCGGCATTTTAGTCGCCTCATACGACACGCATGGCTTACGGAGGAAAGATTCTTTTCCACTTCCCCATGGACAATAGAAGAAATAAAGAAGAACAAGAGCTATGTAGAAAAAGGAGAAAAACCTAGATGTATGTATATATTTTGCATGTGCATGTCTGTGAAGTGTGACCAAAGTGTAAGTTGGAGTAGCAAGATATCCCTGTTATCTAGCGTGTTTATGAGACAGAAAAAGACACCAGCAATCCTACCATCATGCAAAACAGTTACAGGTTTCTGTTTCACAGTCATCTGGCAGGACGGTAGTACTTCCCTGGGTGGTTGCTGTCTACCAACCTACTACCTTTAAATATAAATAAATATAAATACATATAAATACTTAGTTTATATTCCAAGACAAAAGTAAATGACCAAGGCATGTGTAAATGTCCACTTGTCAATATGTTTGTGACAATTTGAGTACAATTTCAGTACCTAATATTAGTGTCAGAACAAAGATTGGTTATGAAATGACAAGAACTACTATAAATTGTAATTATCAGAACATAAAAATTATAAATAATAATATGAAAAATTGAAAAAAAAGGTATATCGGCAACACTTCTGCAAGTGGCAGGACTCGATGTTGCTGTTACGTGAGCATCCAGTGCCAACTTCTCGGCCTCATATCTCTGTAAGTACAGTGGACCCTTGCCTAACGCTATTAATCCGTTCCTGAGAGCTCAACGTTAGGCAAAATTAACGTTAGGTGAGTTAATTTTCCCCATAAGAAATAATGGAAATCAAATTAATCTGTTCCTGACACCCCAAAGTATGAACAAAAAAAATTTTTACCATATGAAATGTTAATTTTAATACACACAAACTGAAGAAGACATGCACAGTTACATGACACCTTTATTGAAGATCTGGTGATGATTGATGGGATGGGAGGAGGGGAGAGTGTGGATGGTGTTAATGTTTAGAAGGGGAATCCCCTTCCATTAGGATTTGAGGTGGCAAGTCCTTTTCTGGGGTTACTTCCTTTCTTCTTTTAATGCCACTAGGACCAGCTTGAGAGTCACTGGACCTCTGTCGCACAACATATCTGTCCATAGAGGCCTGTGCCTCCCGTTCCTTTATGACATTCCTAAAGTGTTTCACAACATTGTCAGCATACAGGTTGCCAACACGGCTTGCAATAGCTGTGTGAGGGTGATTTTCACCAAAAAGGGTTTGCACTTTAAGCCACATTGCACACATTTCCTTAATCTTTGAAGTAGGCAACTTCCTCAATTTCTCTCTCCTCTCCTCTGAAGCAGTTTCCTCAGGTGTGGCCTCTTGCTGTTGAAGATGATCTAGCAGCTCATCAGTGGTTAGTTCTTCATTGTCCTCCTCCACCAACTCTTCCACATCCTCCCCACTAACCTCCAACCCCAAGGACTTCCCCAATGCCACAATGGATTCCTCAACTGGCATAGGATTCTCAGGGTTAGCCTCAAACCCTTCAAAATCTCTTTTGTCTACACATTCTGGCCACAGTTTCTTCCAAGCAGAGTTCAAGGTCCTCTTAGTCACTTCCTCCCAAGCCTTACCTATAATGTTTACACAACTGATGATGCTGAAGTGATCTCTCCAAAACTCTCTTAGAGTCAATTGAGTTTCTGAGGTCACTACAAAGCACCTTTCACACATAGGTTTTGTGTACAGTTTCTTGAAGTTGGAAATGACCTGCTGGTCCATGGGCTGCAGGAGAGGAGTGGTATTAGGAGGCAAAAACCTGACCTTAATGAAGCTCATTTCCGCAGAAAGTCACTCTGCCAAGTCTGAAGGATGCCCAGGAGCATTGTCTAATACCTTGAGGCATTTAAGGTCTAATTTCTTTTCAATTGGGTAATTTTTCACAGTGGGGGCAAATGCATGGTGTAACCTGTCATAGAAAAAATCCCTAGTGACCCATGCCTTACTGTTTGCCCTCCACAGCATACACAAATTAGCCTTGAGAACATAGTTTTTCCTGAACACTCTGGGAGTTTCAGAGTGATACACCAATAAAAGCTTCACTTTGCAATCACTACTAGCATTGTCACACATCAACAGAGTAAGCCTGTCTTCATAGGCTTATGTCCTGGAGTGCCTTTTCCTCCTGAGTAATGTAAGTCCTGTTTGGCATTTTCTTCCAAAACAGGCCTGTTTCGTCACAATTAAACACGTTCATTTTTCAGTCCTTCACTGTCTGTGTACTCCTTGAATTCCTGCACAATATTTTCAGCCCCTTTGTGGTCCGAACTGGCAGCCCACTATGCCTTATCACACTATGTATGGCGCTACAATTCTTTAAAACTCTCAAACCAACCCTTTTCTGGCCTTAAATTTACTCACATCATCACTAGTTTTCAGGCATTTTTCTAATTAAATCGTCATGCAACTTTTTACCTTTCACATATATGCTTGGGATGAATCTCCTGTATTGTTTTTCGTTTACCACCCCAAAAAAAGTCTCTCAACATCTTCTATCACTTGCGATCTCTGTTTCGAAAAAAAAGTTGCACCTTTGGCAAGAAAGCTTCCTTGATTGCCTTTTTTCTTGGCCAAAAATAGTAGCGGGGTTGTTTGGGGTTTTTTGTGTAAAAATGGCCGCCGAGACACGACTCCACTTTCAACTTAGCAATGACCTTTCTTTATATCCATAGTAATTCTCACTCTTTTAGCTTAGGGGTTTGGGACTAGAAGCTTTCTTGGGGCCCATGGGACTTATTGTTTTTATGTCATATTGGGGAAATTGTAAGAAAAATCAGTTTTTAGAGTTGATAGGCAAATCTCCACCTTCAAAATTCCCCAAACATATGAATGTATACTTTAAATATGTTGGGCGGCGGGGTATTCGTTAATGTTCGAACCCCAGAAAGGGGAACTGCGAAGTGGAGGGAGACCTGTAAGGAAAGATGAAAAGGGGGTTTTCCAGTGGGCAGTGGAGAACAACATGATGTTCAATGGTGATAAGTTCTAGCTGCTTTGGTATGGAAAGAATGGAGAACTCAAAAGGACCACTATATACAAAACTCAAGAGGGTCACCAAATAGAATGTAAGGAATATGTAAAAGATCTGGGAATAATTATGTCAGCTGAACTTTCTTTTAAAGATCATAACAAGACAAAGATCACAACAGCCAAGAATATGATGTGGTGGGTATTGAAAACTATCAAAACGAGGGAAATAACGCCAGTGGTAACACTCTTCAAATCACTAGTGCTCCCTCACTTGGAATATTGCTCAGTGCTGATTGCCCCGTTCAAAGCAGGAGAAATATCGAATCTGGAACAAATACAGAGATCGTGTATGGCTCACATTGAGCCAGTAAAGCACCTAAACTGCTTGTAATGCCTTCAAGGCTTGAACTTGTACTCATTGGATGGGAGGAGAGAAAGATGCATGATAATACATACCTGGAAAGTATTCGAGGGCCTGGTCCCAAATCTGCACACTGCCATAACAATATACTGGAGTAAAAGATATGGGAGGAAGTGTAAAATAAGCCCAGTGAGGAGCAGGGGTTCAGTGGGAACAATAAGGGAACACTGTATCAACAAACGGGGTCCCAGACTATTCAACATCTTACCAGAAGATATCAGAAACATGGCTGGAACAAGTGTAGAAGCCTCAAGAGGAAACTGGCAAATTCTTCACAGGTGCCAGATCAAAACCCAAACTGTGTGGATATGTGGGGCAGCAGGCCTCCAGTAGCAACAGCCTGGTTGACCAGGCAAGCACCAGACAAGTCTGACCCATGGCCGGGCTCAGAGAGTAGATAAACTCTCGAAACTCTTCAGAGGTATATCAAAGGTTCCATAGAGTCTGCCAAAAGTCGAAATTCATGAAACTCGAAACTATGTTCCCCATAAGAAATAATGTAAATTCAATTAATCTGTTCCAGACACACAAAAGTATTAACAAAAATAGATTTACATAGAGAAAAGAATGAGAAATCAAGTATAAAATAATAACATCACAATTACCTTTATTGGAGACTCTTGTTTGTGTATGGAAGATGGGAGGAGGGGAGAGGATGGAGAAGTTACATTAGTGTTTAGAAGGGGAATCCCCTTTCATAAAGACTTTAGGTACCAAGTCCTTATCTGGACTTGGTACCTAAAGTCTTTGTTTTTTAATGCCACTAGGACCAGCCTGAGAGTCACTGGACCTCTGTCACACAAAAAAACTGTCCAAAAGCTCTTCGCCACCCACACAAAACGCCACCGCTACCCCCATCCAACCCCTCCCCCCTCTCCACAAACTATACCCCTACCACCATCACAACCACAAACCCCCCTCTACCACTATCCTACGCCCCTACCCCCATTTCAACACTACCCCCTTTTCCACAACACAACCCCCTACCCCCCCACTTCTATTTTTCTACAGACTTTTTTTTTACGTGTGGGTTTCCCCTCTCCTATGAGGTCGGGGCCCCAGCACCCCGCTTTCATATTTTTGAAATAAAAAAAATTTTATTACCCTTTTAAAAGTTTTGGAGTATCTACTCTCTCAGCCCCGCCATGGGCCAGGCTCGTTTGGCGCTTGGCTGGTCAACCAGGCTGTTGATGCTGGAGACCCTCTACCCCACATACCCATCACAGCCTGGTTGATCTGGTACCTGGTGAAGATACTTTCTTTAATTCTATTGTATTTCCACCTTCTTTACCAAAGGCCTAGCACTTGGCTCTTTCTTTGGGCCCATGGTGGCTTATTTAGCAGTTGCAATCACAAAAAAGAATGGATTATTACGAAATGCATCGTATGAACACGTGAGGTGATGGTCACTCTCCCAGAAACAGTGCCACACTGACTCTGAATGGTGTGTAGGAGCCTTTGTGTGCGTGTGGCCACTGGGAGGCCGCTCGGACGCGTTTCGTACGAAAGCCGAAGTTCGAAGCAAGTCACAAAACAAGCTATATTTTGATGAAAAGAGTTGCCGAAAGTCAAAATTCACGAAGCGTGAGGCTCACAAAACTCGGGGGTCCACTGATTTTAGCTGCCAAAATAAAGGCAGTAATATTATAAAGTACCAAAAACTTTTTTTCCAACTGAATACATTTTGGCAATAAATATTTTATTTTGATGGCGAGCTGCTACAGTACCAATATTGTCACCACCACCACCACCACACATTTTGATGGTGAGCTGCTACAGTACCAATATTGTCACCACCACCACCACACATTTTGATGGTGAGCTGCTACAGTACCAATATTGTCACCACCACCACCACACATTTTGATGGTGAGCTGCTACAGTACCAATATTGTCACCACCACCACACATTTTGATGGTGAGCTGCTACAGTACCAATATTGTCACCACCACCACCACACATTTTGATGGTGAGCTGCTACAGTACCAATATTGTCACCACCACCACACATTTTGATGGTGAGCTACTACAGTACCAATATTGTCACCACCACCACACATTTTGATGGTGAGCTGCTACAGTACCAATATTGTCACCACCACCACCACACATTTTGATGGTGAGCTGCTACAGTACCAATATTGTCACCACCACCACACATTTTAAATTTACTTTAAGCAACTTGTTAAGGAATTTTACACTTTGCATGCTGTGTGTGTGTGGGGGGGGGAGGGTGTATTGAAAGAATTAAGGGTAAGACGGAGAACAGGATCACAGATGAACAAGGAGGCTTTAGAAAGTGTAGTGGATGTGTAGATCAAGTGTTTACATTGAAGCATATAAGTGAACACTATTTAGATAAAGGTAGGGAAGTTTTTGTTGCTTTTATGGATTTAGAAGAGGCATATCATAAGGAAGCAATGTGGCAGATGTTGCACGTGTATGGAATAGGTAGTAAGTTACTAAATGCTGTAAAGAGTTTTTATGAGGATAGTGAGGCTCAGGTTAGGGTGTGTAGAAGAGAGGGAGACTACTTCCCAGTAAGAGTAGGTCTTAGACAGGGATGTGTAATGTCACCATGGTTGTTTAATATATTTATAGATGGGGTTGTAAAAAAAAAAAAAGTGAATGCTATGGTGTTGGGGAGAGGGGTGGGATTAAAATATGCACACTCTAATACAAAATGGAAGTTGGCACAATTATATTTTGCTGATGATACTGTGCCTTTGGGAGATTCTGAAGGGAAGTTGCAAAGGTTAGTGAATGAGTTTGGGGAGGTGTGTAAAGGAAGGAAGTTGAAAGTAAACATGGATAAGTGTAAGGTGATAAGGGTATCAAACGAGTTAGGTAAGAAAAATTGAATATCAAATTGGAGGGAGGGAGTATGGAGGAAGTGAATGTGTTCAGGTATCTGGGAGTGGACATATTGGCAGATGGGTATATGAAAGACAAAATAAACCATTGAATTAATGAAGTGAAAAAGGTGTTTGGTGCATTGAGGTATCTGTGGAGACAGAATGTTATCCTTGGAGGCAAAAAGGGGAATGTATGAGTGTATAGTGGTAACAACACTCTTGGTATTTAACCCTTATAATGTCCAAACATAGATCTACGTTCGCATGCGTAGTGCTCCAAAAGTACATCTACATTATTTTACATATTTTCATATATAAAAAAATCGTAGATCAATTTTTTTACACGCTTTCAAATGTAAAAAAAAAAAAGATTACGTTTTTTTACATATTTTCAAATGTTGAAAAAAGTAGATCTACGTTTGGACAGTTTAGGGGTTAATGGTGCGGCAGATGGTTTAATGAAGGATGGGATAAATCATGGGAATAAAATAAGGGAAATTAGTTGTATGATCATTGTTATTATTACATTCATGGGTGGGTGCTAAAACCATAAAGGGCCATATACATATCACCATGGAGGATGTGAGGCATTCAGGTTCAGTCCAATGAAGGCGGGGTGAGGTGGTAGGGCAGATCTAATTTTTTGTATCAAGATCCCCCTCACTGGCACCAAGAAACTTTCCTTGAGGGGAATAGATAGCAAGAGAGTTTAGTACAGTATGTGGAATGAAATTGGTTTGTCAGAAAGCTTTGAAAATGTTTTGTTTGGTATGATTACATTTTTGTGACTGTTTATGCAAAGAATAAGAAATAAAAGAATTAGATTAAGTTGTGGTGGTATGAAATGTATAATACAAAAATCAGGAGTGGACATAGATAATTTTGATATGAAGAAAGAATGGGGCAATATAGTATGGCAAAGAGTGTATATAAACCTGGGTTGGATGGAAGGCAGTCTAGAATGCATAGGAGAGAATAACTGGAGGAGTGTATGAAAGGGGTGTTCATTGGTAGGGGTTTGAATATTCAGCAAGAATTCATCACTGTGTGAAGGTGAAGGAGTGGTCTCTTGTTGGTATTTTATGTGCTGTTTTAGCCTGAGCAAGACGATATCAATGAAGGGACTTTTGGAAACCTGCCGGTCTGACTTGGAAGCACAATGTGCCTTCACTTGGTTGTCTCCCACAGAGGCAGGGTGACCCAAATAAAAGAAACACTTTCACCATCATTCACACATAATCACTGTCTTTGCAGAGGCGCTCTGATGACAGTTTAGATGTCACTCCAAACAGCCAATACCCCAAACCCATCCTTTAAAGTGGACTCAAATTTGGCTAACCAGTTTACCTTAATTCCTTCACAAAATATTACCCTGCTCACACACTAACAGCTCATCAGGTCCCAAAAACCATTCGCCTCCATTCACTCCTAACACACTCACACATGTCTGCTGCATATCCAGGCCCCTTGCACACAAAACCTCTCTTACTACCTTCCCCCATCCTTTCCTAGGACAACCCTTACCCCTCCTCCCCTCCACTATAGATTTATACTCTCCAAGTCATCCTGTTTTGCTTCATCTTCTCTAAATGACCAAACCACCTCAACAACATCTCTTAAGCTCTCTGAATAATACTTTTAGTAACCCCACGCCTACTAATTTCCACACTACGAATTTTCTGCACCATATTTACACCACACATTGCCCCTTTTACACGACATCTCCAGTACTTCCAGGCTCCTCCTTGCTGCAGCATTTAGAACCCAAGCTTCACACACACATATAAGAGTCTTGGTACCACTATACTCTCGTACATTCCCTTCTTTGCCTACATGGATATTTTTTTTTTTTAACTCCACAGATACCTCAATGCACCCCTCACCTTTTTTCCTTCATCAGTTCTATGGTTAACCTTGTCCTTAATAAACCCATCCTCTGACAAGTCTACTCCAAAAGACATTGGGGCCCCACGGCGATTTCAAATTATGACCAAAATTTGCTATATGGCGAGCGGTCTTTCAGATATGGCGCGTCCCACCCAGTTTGTTTACGATCTCCATGAGCACATTTCTATTATGTCTGGAAATTTTCCAAAATTTCCAGTGTTTTAAAGTTATTGCATATTTTATATGTACTCTGATAATTATACTTATGTGTACCTGTGCCTAAATATACAGTGGTCCCTCGTTTATCGTCATTAATTCGTTCCTGGAAGTGCGACAATTATCGAAATAGACGATTTTCGAATTAATTTTCCCCATAAGAAATAATGTAAATACAATTAATCCGTTCCTGACACCCAGAAGTATAAAAACAAAAAAATTTTTTACATGAAATATAGATGTAGTACATAAACAATACAATGGCACATGATGAATGAAACATTAACAGAATAACACTTACCTCTATTGGCGATTCTTCTTAGTGTATGGAAGACTGGAGGAGGAGAGAGACTGGATTAGTTACCGTTTGGAACATCTCAGGTAGCAAGTCCTTTTCTGGGGTTACATAATTCACTTCTCTGTTTCTTAATGCCACTAGGACCAGCTTGAGAGTCACTGGAGTCTTGTCTCGCAAAAGAAAAGTGCCCAGAGAGCTCTGTTTCTTGCGTCTCTTTAGAACTTCCCTAAAATGGGCCAAGACTCTGTCACTGTACAAGTTGCCAATATGGCTTGCAACATCCTTCTCAGGGTGATGTTTCTCCATAAATCTTTCCATCATACCCCACATTTCAAAAATCTTAATTTCTGAAGAAGGCACCTTCTTCCATCTCTCTTCCTCCTCCTCTGCAGCAAGATTCTGAGCTGCGATCTGTTGCTGTTCCAGCTGAAGCTCTTGCAGCTCCTCAGTGGTTAGCTCTTCGCTGTGGTCCTCCACCAATTCTTCCACATCTTCCAAACTCACATCCAACCCCATGGAACTCCCCAGTGCCACAATAGATTTCACAACTGACATAGGCTCTCAGGGTCAGCCACAAACCCTTCAAAATCCCTCTTGTGGACACAATCTGGCCACAATTTTCTCCAAGCAACAACAGCTTCCTTGATTTCCTTTTTCTTTGCCACAATAGAAGATATGGTTGTATGGGGTTTGTTATACATCCTGGGCAGTTCGGCCACACGTACGCCACTTTCATATTGTTCAATGATGTTTTTCTTAAATTCAATCGTATTTCTCACCTTCTTTACCAAAGACTTGGCACTAGGAGCTTTCTTTGGAGCCTTGGTAGCTTATTTAGCACTTTCAAGCTCTAAAATGAATGGAATATTATGAAATATTTTGTATGAACAAGTCAGGGGACCGTCGCTCACTGGTAAACAGTGGCACACTGGCTGGGAAGGGGGGCCGAGGCGGCTCAGAGCCGTGAGTATGCGTCCAGGACGAACGATGATTAGCAAGTCAACCGACCATTTGCGAGCCAATGTTTGGACAAAAGTAATGTGACAGTTTCCGAAAAGCATGTCTATCGAGCCCAGCAATTATTGAGGGACCACTGTACTTACATACTGTGCTGGTATACATTAAAATCACTAAGAGTGTCGCTACTCTTCACACCATAATAATAATAATACATGTAATCTCTTGGGCGCATTCAATGTCGTAGATTAAGCTAATGTGGACATTTCTATTAATCCATCTATATTTTTTTCAAAATTATATAATAAACACACTACGTAACATATTAAGGTGATACACCCACAGTATAAAAATTGACATGATGAATGGTTTTCAAAACTGACAGGTTGAAGAATTGAGACACTTATGCAACATATGGGAACCTTTATTGAAGAAATGTTTCTCCACACAGTGGCTTCATCAGTCTAATACAGAGTAGAAATGGGTAAGGCGAGGAGGAGTTTGAGGGAATCAGTCCCTCGGCCTGGAATCGTTTCTTCAATAAAGATTCCCATATGTTGCATAAGTGTGTCAATTCTTCAAAAATTGACATAAAAGATTTGTTTACCAAGCGGTTGGTTGGAGGGTCTGAAGAATTACGTTTTCTCTAGTCAAACACCAGTAACTTAACTAGAAATTTATTACTTTCATATGCTTTCACTCTGTCTATACCTATTCACGAACCTTGTGGGTTTAACGCTTCTTTTTTATTATGATTATAATAATACATAATAACTTGTAATAATGATAACTTGTAATAATAATAATTTGTAATAATAATAATTTGTAATAATAATAATTTGTAATAATAATAATTTGTAATAATAATAATAAAGGGGGAAAGCTTGTACAGCTGTTTTAAAAGATGATAGATCGATCTCATATGTTTATTAGAAGACCTACCAGCCAAGTTATTAGATGGGCTACTGAAATTCCTTTGGTTTAATGTATTTATAGATGGGGTTGTAAAAGAAGTAAATGATAGGGTGTTGGGGAGAGGGGTGGGATTAAATTATGGAGAATGAAATACAAAATGGTAGTTGACAGTTACTTTTTGCTGATGATACTGTGCTTTTGGGAGATTCTGAAGAAAATTGCAAAGGTAAGTGGACAAGTTTCAGAGGGTGTGTAAAGGTAGTAAGTTGAAAGTGAACATAGATAAGAGTAAGGTGATGAGGGTATCAAACAATTTAGATAAAGAAAAATTGGATATCACATTGAAGAGAGGGAGTATAGAAGTAGTGAATGTTTTCAGATATTTGGGAGTTGACTTGTTAGTGGATGGGCTTATGAAGGACTTGATGAAGTAAAAAAAGGTGAGTGGTGACTTGAGGTATCTGCAAAGACAAAAAAATGTTATCCACGGAAGCAAGAAAGGGAATATACGAAAGTATAGTGGTACTAACACTCTTATATGGGTGTGAAGCTTGGGTTATAAGTGCTTCAGCAAGGAGGTGCCTAGAGGCAATGGAAGTGTCCTGTTTAAGGGCAATGTGTGGTGTAAGTATTATGCAGAGAATTCGGAGTGTGGAAATTAGGAGGTGTGGAGTTACTAAAAGTAGTAATCAGAAGGCTGAAGAGGGGTTGTTGAGGTGGTTTGGTCATTAGAGAGAATGGAACAAGGTAGAATGACTTGGAGAGCATATAAATCTGTAGGGGAAGGAAGGCAGGGTAGGGATTGTCCTCAGAAAGGTTGGAGGGAGAGGGTCAAGGAGGTTTTGTGGGCAAGGGGCTTGGACTTCCAGCAAGCATGCACGAGCATGTTAGATTGGAGTGAATGAGATGAATGGTTTTTGTGACCTGACGAGCTGTTGGAGTGTGAGCAGGGTAATATTTTGTGATGGGATTCAAGGAAACCAGTTAGTTTGGAGGAACTTCTAAACTGTCGTATCTGAGTGTCTCTGTAAAGACAGTGATTGTATATGAGTGATGGTGAAAGTATTGAATGATGATGAAAGTTTTTTTTTTTGGGGGGGGGGGTAACCTTGCCTCAGTGGGAAATGGCCGATGTGTTAAAAAAAAAAAATCACTTCATCATAATAATTTTAATGTTGCTTAGGCTTCCTTCTGCTTGATCTGTCTTGCCCTTTTTTAAATTTATTTGTGGTTAAATGTACATTGTTTTATGTTTAGTAAAATTTAAAATACATGTAAAATGATATTGTGTATGCAAGGAACATTAAGAAATTGATGCTTATGTAAATATCACATTGCACAATGATATTTCCTGGGAGACAGCTGAAAGAAGAGGGAGAAGTTCTTAATATTGGTGTTAATCTTGGATTTTTGTGTGCCATTCTGAAATGGCAGCTAGGAAGAGGGTAAAGGGAGTTTTGAGTATTAGAGGCTGGAATATTCAACAAGCTTATGTGAGAGTGTTAGATCGAGGTGCTGGTGGCAAGTGGTTTTATGATGATGTCCTGTTTGAGTGTATAGAAGATGACATTTATTAATGGAAAACCAGTTTGATGGACTTTAGTCCTGGAGGTGGAAAGTGCAGTACTTGCATTCTAAAGGAGGGGTGAGGATGTTGCAGTTTGGAAAGTGCACTGATACCAAGTGAGATATGGCTAGATGTTTGTTTAGTACAGTTTAAGTGGAGAAAAGGTAAGTGCATAGTGACTCACGAAATCGTTATGACAGGATTGCAAACAAACCATACCACGGATGGGGATAAAACCCGCGATCAGAGAGTCTCAAAACTCCCCGTCCGTGGTATAGTTTGTTTGCAATTGTGTCATTACGATTTTATGAGTCATGCTGACGGCTTTGAGGGGACTTGAGCTGGAGTTCATCACGACCACGCTAGCTGGAGATTCGTCTGTAAAAACTTGCATTTGTGGTCACATTGGTGCCTATGCTAACCTTCCTATGGTGTAGAAATATGCCTAGTTGGACGAATCTTATAGTGGCTAGCTGGTCCAGTGGCTAACGCAACGGTCTGGAGTTTTGAGACTCTCTGATCGTGGGTTCTGTCCCCGTCTGTGGTATGGTAAGTGCATAGTAATAAACAGTTTTAATTTTTCACTTAAATTTTCCTGGGTATAAATTTCTGTCACATTTAAATTTGTTTAATACTTGATCAATAACAACTGTATGGTGTAACAGGATGTATACTCAGCTATAGCAGCATTGGTAGAGAAAGAGAGGGAGATGGATGCTGCTGCTGGACATAAGATAGCACAAGTATTGGAAGGTCATGTGAAGCGCAAGGTTATTAAGCAGACGGTCATGACTACAGTGTATGGTGTGACGCGTTACGGTGCTCGTCTTCAAATAGAAAGACAACTGAAAGGTTGGTACTTTGTCGAGTTTGGAATTTATAATTGTTAAATTATCAGCTGCCTTCTTTATGCCAAACAAGGCACTCCAGTGCCAAGGAAACCCCCGCAAGTCTGACTGGCTAAATTTCAGAAAAAAGAAACAATATCCATGGCAAAAACAATAATAATGCTAAGCCTGATGCATTACATATACAAACATGTCGATGGTTCATTCTGTGGGTATTTATCATGATACAGCTGACTGGCAGGTTTGCCAGTCAGCTGGATCAGCTAAAACAAGCTACATTTGTGTGAAACAGCGCTAAGAAATGTGCCAGTATACTGGTGATTATTCTAGATCTGCTAAATCCCAATCCTGAACTTAAAAGGTGTTTGCATTCAGAACCGTCAACAAAATGCTCAGTGCAGAGTTAACTTAAATGGTCAATTACCTGTAATAACCAATGTTCAGCAATGAACAAAGACATATCTCCCTCTGTTCTTACATCATCGCTTAGGAAACCATACCACGGGTGGGGATAGAACTCTCTGATTGCGGGCTCTATCCCCGCCCGTGGTATGGTTTTGTTTGCAATCATGTCATTACGATTTCATGAATCATTGCATTGGTTTTCAGATTAGTAAGTTATTTAGGTACAGGTACATCCAAAATAGTTACACAAATTATCATACATAGCTCCATGTGTGTAAATTACCTAGGATAACCCAAAAAAGCCAGACAAGTGACATATTTCCATATGGGGTCTTTCATTTCCATATGGAGGCCTTGATTTCCATATGGAGGCCTTGATTTCTATATGGGGTCCTTGATTTCCATATGGGGGCCTTGATTTCCACATGGGGCCCATGATTTCCATATGGGGTTCTTGATTTCTATATGGGGTCCTTGGTTTCCATGGGGGGTCCTTGATTTCCATTGTTTGTTTTTGCATACTGAATGGCCGTGTTCTCTTTCTATTCACTGTCTTGATGCGTGCAAGTGGATGTGGCTACGGCCAGGACTGCATATTGATTTGTGATGGTTTTTCATGCATTTTTAAAAATATTTTACTATTAACCCTTAAACTGTCCAAATGTAGATCTACGTTCACGTGCATAGTGCCCCGACCTTTATTTTTCCCATTGTAAAAAAATGTACTCAGTTGATAGAAAAAATGGAGTTTTAAAGAAATAGTCATGAGTTTGGACGACTGGAACAATGGAATTAGCTGAAAATAGAGCTCAAAGTGGGCAAAATTGCCGATGCGTAAACATTGTCGAGACCGCTAACTTTGCGAGGGCATAACTCCGTCAGTTTTCCATCAAATTTCGTTCTTTTGGTGTTATTACAGTTGGGAAAAGATTCTCTATCGTTTCATAAGAATTTTTTTTTTTTTTTTTTTTTTTAAATTTGTGACACCAGGAGACACCTCAGGGTTTGAGGTTGTGACAGTCAAGGGGTTAAGGATCCAGACCCCCAGTCTGAAAATTCCCCACAGGGTCCAAGATTTCCCCCCTCCCCTCCCCTTCCCCCCAAAAAAATAATTAAATAAAAAACTTCTTACGAAATGATATTTTTTTGTGAAGGTATTAAAACAAAAAGTAAAAAATTTGATGGAAAATTTGCGGAATTGTCCTATTGCGAAATTAGCGGTCGTGGCGATATTTATGCAGCAGCGATTTTGTCTACTTTCAGCCCTATTTTTGGCCAATTACATTGTTTCAGCCAACCAAATTCATAGTTTTGTTGCTAGAACTTTTATTCTGTTGATTGAGTACAAGAAACTGCTCCATTTACCCAATCAAGTGATCTGAAATTACTAATTTGGCCAATTTCTCACAAAATTCAAGAGAGACTGATTTCAAAATTGGGTCCAGAATAAACAGTGCAGGCATTCGTGGTACTAAAATAACATTTCCTGTTTGTTAGTTATGTTTCCAGGCTTTACAGATGAAATCCATTTTGATTTTTTATTCACATAAAGAATTTTTATTCACACCAAAAAATAAACGAGTTACTGTCGTGCAATATTGTAATAATTGTACAAATAATATCAGCGCACTCGTGAACGCACATCAGACCCACCAGCTGACATGTATTGGACATGTGATGTGATTTGTTTACTCTTTATCATTGGCATAAATTGAACACTTTCGCTACTTTGACCTCGATTTCAAGCTATTTTTATTACTAAAACCAATCAAAATCATCTCTATTTCTGTAATATATCTTCCATTCTATCAACTGAGATGAAACCGCAAATACAGCTGTTAAAACCATACAAAAATGCACGACAGTCCCAGTTTTAATCCAAAATCACTGTCACAGTTTTTTTTCTTGTTATGCACTACATGCTGCAAGCTTTGTTTTATATGGTGCACACTTACCACATAGATGCGTTCTTTCATATCTAGGCCCAAATTTACCACTCACAGCTTATCTGAGTGAGCTGAGCTCATGACATAGGTGCTACAGCTTGGACCCTGGCTTCAAAGCTGTAGAACTACGGGACAGACCCTCAAAGGGTTAAATCTGATAATATTCCCTTAATATCAAGATTATTTGAGGTGAGTATAAATATTATTACTGGGCGGTTTGATAGTAAACAGGCGAATTAATCTACTGACACTTTCAGTAGTTCTTCCAATTCCATCACCTGGTTTACCTTAGCCTATTGCTGCTAATTGCCAACGAACTTTTGTCGTTCATTCATTATTTCATACAAAATAGTTTACATGATTCATTATTGAATTATGTACAGGAGCTTATATTACTGTTTAGTATCAAAAACTTCTCTAGGCTTAGGTTCAGGCCTCTGAGCAATGTAGGTGTGTCTTGGACCTGCCTAATATGTGCCAGTAGGCCTGCTGCAGTGCTCCTTTATGTGTTTTTATGTGACCTTTGTCCTCCAAGATGCTGGGTAAATTTTTGAGACTTGGGAAAAAAAATAGCTTCTTCAGTGCTGTAAGATACAGTATATGAACAGCAGTTTTCTGTATGCACAGGAAGAATATTTTTGTTAATGTTTTATTTGTCCACACTAATATAAGCTCCATTTCATCATTTCTGGTGTACTACTTGCAGATTTAGATGATTTTCCTCCAGAACATCAGTGGGCTGCCTCTCAGTACCTCGTTTTCAAGACTTTCCTCTGCCTGGAAAAGATGTTCATAGCAATCAAGGAAATTCAGAACTGGTTTACTGGCTGTGCAAAAATAGTGTCTGAGGTACTGTAGCAAATATGAAGGTCTTCTTGGCTAATGCACTGTTGTTTTTCATGTTTTCATTTTTATTTTCTTATAAATTAATGTATATGGTTTCACAAGTTTAGCAAAAGCCGAAAGATTTTATAACATTGTTACAGGAAAAGTGTCGCAGTACTGACAGTGCAGTCATGTTTACATTTTCAGACAAAATAAAGGCTTTTATAGAAACAGGGCTACTTACCAAAGCAAATATTTAATGTAGATGTTTGTGCTTAGCCAAATTTGAGTCCTGGAGGTGGGAAGTACAATGCCTGCATTTTAAAGGAAGGGTTTGGGATATTGACTGTTTGAAGTGACATCTAAATTGTCGTATTTAAGCGCCTCTTCAAAGACTGATTATGTTTGAATGGTGGTGAAAGTGTTGAATGATGGTGAAAGTGTTGAATGATGGTGAAAGTGTTTCATTCTTTCTTTCTTGGGTCACCCTACCTCAGTGGAAGACAGCAAACGTGTTAATAAAAAAAAAATGTATATGTTTAAGAATTGCATACCAAACAGGCATAAGATAGAGACAATGGCCAGGGATATTTCAAGAGTAAACCATAGCTAATTGATAATTCCTAGAATCCTTGACCTTCAACCCCTTGACTGTCGCAACCCCCAATCCTGAGGTGTGTCCTGGTGTTGCAAAATTTAAAAAAAAAAAAAACTTAAGAAATGATAGAGAATCTTTTCTCGATTGTAATGACACCAAAAGAACGAAATTTGATGGAAAACTGACGGAATTATGCTCTCACGAAGTAAGCGACCTTGGTGATATTTACAAATCAGCAATTTCGCCCACTTTGAGCCCTATTTTCGGGTAATTCCATTGCTTTAGTCGACCAAACTCATAGCTATTTCTTTAGAACTCCGTTTTTTCTATCGATTGAGCACAAGAAACTGCCCATTTACCGATTTTAGCTACCCAGTAACGTGGTCAGAAATTTGCAATTTGGCCAATTTCATGAAAATTAAAAAATGTGACAATTTCAAAATAAGGTCCAGAATGAACAATGCAGACATTCCTGGCTCTAAAATAACATTTTCTTTGTTCATCTGTCATGTCTCCAGGCCTCTCTGATATTACTCTTGCTTTCTTTTTGAATTTTTATTCAAACAAAAAATAGAAGATTTACTGTTATGCAGACTACTGCAATACTGTAATAATTGTACAATGTCAACCCATTCATGACTGCATATTAGAATGGCTAATTGGACATTTATTGAACAATGACATCATTTGTTTACTTTTGAACATCGGCAAAAATCAAACATTTTCCCTACTTTGAGCTCCATTTCCAGGTTCTTTTTATAGTAAAACCAATCAAAATCACCTCTATTTCTATATTTTTCCATTCTATCAAATGAGACCAAGAAAACGAGAATACAACCATAAATACTGGAGTTTACCTGGAGAGAGTTCCGGGGGTCAACGCCCCCGCGGCCCGGTCTGTGACCAGGCCTCCTGGTGGATCAGAGCCTGATCAACCAGGCTGTTGCTGCTGGCTGCACGCAAACCAACGTACGAGCCACAGCCTGGCTGATCAGGAACTGACTTTAGGTGCTTGTCCAGTGCCAGCTTGAAGACTGCCAGGGGTCTGTTGGTAATCCCCCTTACGTGTGCTGGGAGGCAGTTGAACAGTCTCGGGCCCCTGACACTTATTGTATGGTCTCTTAACGTGCTAGTGACACCCCTGCTTTTCATTGGGGGGATGGTGCATCGTCTGCCAGGTCTTTTGCTTTTGTAGTGAGTGATTTTCGTGTGCAAGTTCGGTACTAGACCACAAAGTTGGCATTTTAATTAAAAAAAACAGTTGGAGCTTTTTTTTTTCTCATTATGCACTGCGTGCTGCAGGATTTTTTTTAAATGGTGCACACTGACCACATAGACCCATTCTGTCACATGTGGGCCTACCAGCTTTCTCCCGCTTGATTTGAAGCCGCTAGAATTTATGAGTATATATATGTCAAGCACGGTGGCTCGTAAGACCTTATACATACGACCGAAATAGTCAAAGGGTTAAAAGCTCTTATGAAGCATGCCTTCCTGGTTCATGGAAGATCATTTGAAATGATCTGGATAACTGCCAAAGTTTTTTATGGCTTATTTATAAAATAGCTCAGATGTGAAAAATAGTGTAATGAATGGTTTAGAAAACCGACAAGTTGAAGAATTGAGACACTCATGCAACATATGGGAATCTTTACTGAAGAAACGTTTTGCCACACAGTGGCTTCATCAGTTCAATACAAAGCAGAAATGGGTAAGGAGAGGAGGAGATTGAGGTAATCAGTCCCTCAACCTGGAATCGATGTGTTCAGTCCATCACTCTTGTAGGAAGTACAGTATAGGGCCAGAGAGGTGGCTTATATACTGCAGTCAGGCGAGTTGAAGCAGGAGGAGGTGGGATCACAGTGGAACCTTCCACTTGTCAATTTTCTAAACCATTCATAACATCTGTCAGACACTGCAACATCATGGGATCTTGGTACAAAGAATTCTTCAACGCTTGTCCAACCTTTGGACGACGACCTACTTACACTAGTGGCAGGTCCCACTGTGATCCCGCCTCCTCTTGCTTCGACTCACCTGACTGCAGTATATAAGCCACCTCTCTGGCTCTCTGCTGTACTTCCTACAAGAGTGATGGACTGAACACATCGATTCCAGGCTGAGGGACTGATTACCTTAATCTCCTCCTCTCCTTACCCATTTCTACTTTGTATTGGACTGATGAAGCCACTGTGTGGTGAAACGTTTCTTCAATAAAGATTCCCATATGTTGCATAAGTGTCTCAATTTTTCAAAAATTGCATATTACACGTAGCCTTGTTTTCGAGACTTCACCTGTGAGACTGCCTTAAGGAAGTCTTGGTGCTTTCCTATACACTGTTGGTTTGTATCACCAATCATCCCACTTTAATTCAGTCCTCAAACAATACTCTAAAAAGCCTCAAGCTTTCAGAGTATCATTTAAGCAAATACATTATCCAAGTTACTTGATATTATGTTTTGTGAACTCTGGGAAAAGCTGCAACATCATACCTGTCATTAACAACAAGCATGAGTGAGATGAAGTAAGTTTTGAGAGTTTTCCTACTCTTGCAGCTCACCCCCAGGCAAGGCTTGTATTGTGCTGTAAGTAATTCTTTTGCACCTACGGGCCCACCAGTATTGTCGCGGCGGGACGACGCGAGGTGCATGGCCAAGCAAATGTAGACAGCCTGTACTGTCAGCACAGACAGCCTATGCTGTCTGCCAGCTTAGTTCATATTTCGCGGCATTTAAGTGCTGCCCTCTGTAGGCTCACCCAGGTCAGTGGGACGCTGGGCCCACTCGTCCTCACTTCACGGCCGATTGACTTTAGAGGTACAAGTGCTCCCCTCCACGGACTGGCTATCGGTCATTTCCTCACATTGCCCGTTGTGTACTCACTCCTATCCAATTAAAGCCAAACTAGTCCAAGGCCGTATCATTGTTACCTACGCTACCTCCATCGGCACTAAATCGTTGTTCATCAGCAAGAGCAGTAATAACAGAAGTGTTGTTGTTGGGTTTATAATAGCCACTGAGAGAAGCCGTACAGGTTTCTGCCACCACCACTATCCACAAACACTATATGAATGTAATTTATAAATAAGAAATATTTACATTTTAATTTTTTATTTATTTTTTTATTTTATTTATTATCACACTGGCCGATTCCCACCAAGGCAGGGTGGCCCGAAAAAGAAAAACTTTCACCATCATTCACTCCATCACTGTCTTGCCAGAAGGGTGCTTTACACTACAGTTTTTAAACTGCAACATTAACACCCCTCCTTCAGAGTGCAGGCACTGTACTTCCCATCTCCAGGACTCAAGTCCGGCCTGCCGGTTTCCCTGAACCCCTTCATAAATGTTACTTTGCTCACACTCCAACAGCATGTCAAGTATTAAAAACCATTTGTCTCCATTCACTCCTATCAAACACGCTCACGCATGCCTGCTGGAAGTCCAAGCCCCTCGCACACAAAACCTCCTTTACCCCCTCCCTCCAACCTTTCCTAGGCTGACCCCTACCCCGCCTTCCTTCCACTACAGACTGATACACTCTTGAAGTTATTCTGTTTCGCTCCATTCTCTCCACATGTCCGAACCACCTCAACAACCCTTCCTCAGCCCTATGGACAACAGTTTTGGTAATCCCGCACCTCCTCCTAACTTCCAAACTACGAATTCTCTGCATTATATTCACACCACACATTGCCCTCAGACATGACATCTCCACTGCCTCCAGCCTTCTCCTCGCTGCAACATTCATCACCCATGCTTCACACCCATATAAGAGCGTTGGTAAAACTATACTCTCATACATTCCCCTCTTTGCCTCCAAGGACAAAGTTCTTTGTCTCCACAGACTCCTAAGTGCACCACTCACCCTTTTCCCCTCATCAATTCTATGATTCACCTCATCTTTCATAGACCCATCCGCTGACACGTCCACTCCCAAATACCTGAATACATTCACCTCCTCCATACTCTCTCCCTCCAATCTGATATCCAATCTTTCATCACCTAATCTTTTTGTTATCCTCATAACCTTACTCTTTCCTGTATTCACTTTCAATTTTCTTCTTTTGCACACCCTACCAATTTCATCCACCAATCTCTGCAACTTCTCTTCAGAATCTCCCAAGAGCACAGTGTCATCAGCAAAGAGCAACTGTGACAACTCCCACTTTATGTGTGATTCTTTATCTTTTAACTCCACGCCTCTTGCCAAGACCCTCGCATTTACTTCTCTTACAACCCCATCTAATTTAATTTATAATTTTAATTTTAATTTATAAGTAAGAAATATTTACATTTTAATTTATAAGTAAGAAATATTTACATTTTAATTTATAAATAAGTAAGTAAGTTAGTTAGTTTATTCAGGTATACTCAGATACAGTTACACACATTGATTATCATACATAACAGCATATGTGTAAAGTACCTAGGGTAACCCAAATAAGTCAGAGTGACTTACGTGTTTCCATTGGGGTCCTTTTATATTTGCACTTTTATATTTACACTTACCTTGGAAGAAATGTTAGTTTAATTAGTTTGATGGAGGAGATGCTGGCAGAGGTTTAGAGTGGTGGATGATACGTAGCAGGCTAGTGTATGTTCAGCTGCCGGATACACATACAACATTGGAGAGTTACTTTCATGTCGTTTTTCTATCACTTGCTACACTGTTAATTCTATACTTTATCACTGGCTGGTATATAGCCTTTATCGATACCTTCTGCTTTAGTATCGTACATATCGTAGAATCACGATTGGTTATCTTGGATTCTTGTCGCGCAAGTGTTGCTTTAATATCTTTGATTTCGTTTTCTAGAGCAATGATGTAGTCCATGATATTGTCAGGAATAGTCATACCTGAGTTATCATGGGTGAGTCCTTTGAAGGGAGTGGAGTTGGAGGGGAAGTCAGCCATGTTTGTTGTTGTTGTTCTCTGGGTGGTGGTGGTGAGGTGGGTTGATGATACACCAGCTTCCTGCTGGGTAGACAAGTTGAGTTCTAGGGTCCTTGGTGTTATTCTTTTCTTACTGTTGTTGATTCTTCCGCGATATCCTTTCATAGTATCACTAAAGTAGATACTGTGTAGCTATGGAGGAGAAGGCTTGATTTCCCTGAGCTTGCGTTAAGTGATTGTCTGGCAGCTGAGGCAGTGTTTAGGTTAGCAGGGCTGTGTTCCTTAGATCTTCTATTTTGTCAAGATTTGGGTTACATTCTTAGTATTCTTGGGTCATTTTGTGGTCTATGTGGGTTCATGTAGTTGTACCTTCAATTAGGCCATCACAAGCTTTGATGAGCGATGGTTTCCTGAAGAATAAGAGTTGCTAGGATGCCGGTGCTGCCCAGCCCATTTGCAAATCGATGTTATTCATAGCTGCTATAAAGTTGTTAACTGCTGTCTCGTTATGTAGTCTGAAGGTTACTTTAGTAATGTCTTGTGGCAGTTTGCCCAGATTAGTTAGGAGAAAGGTTGGTTAGTGGTCTGTAGTGTTGTCTGTGATTATGCCTGATTTTAAAGGGGATATGGTGTTTGTAGTAGTAGGTTGGTAGACAGCAACCACCCAGGGAGGTACTACTGTCCTGCCAAGTGAGTGTGAAATGAAAGCCTGTAATTGTTTTACATGATGGTAGGATTGCTGGTGTCTTTTGTCTGTCTCATAAATATGCAAGATTACAGGTACATCTTGCTACTTCTACTTACACTTAGGTCACACTAAACATACATGTACACGTTTATTTATACACACTCATCTGAGTTTTCTTTGATTTTACCTTAGTTCTTGTTCTTATTACTTTTCCTTTTATATCCATGGGGAAGTGGAATAAGAATCTTTCCTCTGTAAGCCATGCGTGTTGTAAAAGTCAACTAAAATGCCGGGAACAGTGGACTAGTAACCCCTTTTCTTATAATAATTACTAAAAAGAATAAGAAGAAAATTGTCAGAATGGGAAGTCTGAATGTGCGTGGATGTTGTGCAAATGATAAGAAAGAGATGATTGTGGATGTTATGAATGAGAAGAAGCTGGATGTCCTGGCTTTAAGCGAAACAAAGCTGAAGGGGGCAGGAGAGTTTCAGTGGAGAGGAATAAATGGGATTAGGTCAGGGGTTTCAAATAAAGTTAAAGCTAAAGAAGGAGTAGCAATAATGTTGAAGGATAAGTTATGGCAGGAAAAGAGGGACTATAGACGTAATAATTCAAGGATTATGTGGAGTAAAATAAAGGTTGGATGTGAAAAGTGGGTTATAGCAAGCGTGTATGCACCTGGAGAAGAGAGAAGTGTAGAGGAGAGAGAGAGAGATTTTGGGAAATGTTGAGTGAATGTGTGGGGAGTTTTGAACCTAGTGTGAGAGTAATGGTGGTTGGGGATTTCAATGCTAAAGTGGGCAAAAATGTTGTGGAGGGAGTAGTAGGTAAATTTGGGTGCCAGGGGTAAATGAAAATGGGGAGCCTTTAATTGAGGTATGTGTAGAAAGAGGTTTGTTAATAAGTAATACTTATTTTGTGAAGAAGAGGATAAATAAATATACAAGGTATGATATAGCACGTAATGAAAGTAGTTTGTTAGATTATGTATTGGTAGATAAAAGGTTGATGGGTAGGCTCCAGGATGTACACATTTATAGAGGGGCAACTGATATATCGGATCATTATTTAGTTGTAGCTACAGTTAGAGTAAGAGGTAGATGGGAAAAGAGGAAAATGGCAACAACAAGTAAGAGGGAGGTGAAAGTGTATACACTAAGGGAGGAGGAAGTTCGGGTGAGATATAAGCAACTACAGTGGACCCCCGCATAGCGATATTAATCTGTGCAAGAGAGCTCATTGTTATGCGAAATTATCGTTATGCGAATTAATTTTCCCCATAAGAAATAATGGAAATCAAATTAATCCATGCAAGACACCCCAAAGTATGAAAAAAAAAATTTTTACCACATGAAATATTAATTTTAATACACACAAACTGAAAAAGGCATGCAAAATTACATGACACTTACTTTTATTGAAGATCTGGTGATGATTGATGGGATGGCAGGAGGAGAGAGTGTTAGTGTTTAGAAGGGGAATCCCCTTCCATTAAGACTTGAGGTGTCAAGGACTTCTGGGGTTACTTCCCTTCTTCTTTTAATGCCACTAGGACCAGCTTCAGAGTCACTGGACTTCTGTCGCACAACATATCTGTCCATAGTGGCCTGTACCTCTCGTTCCTTTATGACTTCCCTAAAGTGTTTCACAACATTGTCAGTGTAATAGTCACCAGCACGGCTTGCAATAGCTGTGTCAGGGTGATTTTCATCCATGAAGGTTTGCACTTCAAGCCACTTTGCACAGATTTCCTTAATCTTTGTAGTAGGCAATTTCTTCAATTTCTCTCTCCCCTCCTTCGAACCAGTTTCCTCAGGTCTGGCCTCTTGCTGTTGAAGCTGATCTATCAGCTCATCAGTGGTTCTTCATTGTCCTCCTCCACCAACTCTTCCACATCATCCCCACTAACCTCCAACCCCAAGGACTTTCCCAATGCCATAATGGATTCCTCAACTGGCATAGGATTCTCAGGGTTAGCCTGAAACCCTTCAAAATCCCTTTGGTCTACACATTCTGGCCACAGTTTCTTCCAAGCAGAGTTCAAGGTCCTCTTAGTCACTCCCTCCCAAGCCTTACCTATAAGGTTTACACAATTGAGGATATTAAAGTGATCTCTCCAAAACTCTCTTAGAGTCAGTTGAGTTTCTGAGGTCACTACAAAGCACCTTTCAAACAGAGCTTTTGTGTACAGTTTTTTGAAGTTTGCAATAACCTGCTGGTCCATGGGCTGCAGGAGAGGAGTGGTATTAGGAGGCAAAAACTTCACCTTAATGAATTTCATGTCCCCATAAAGTCGCTCTGCCACGTCTGTAGGATGACCAGGGGCATTGTCTAACACCAGGAGGCACTTAAGTTCTAATTTCTTTTCAGTTAGGTAATCTTTCACATTGGGGGCAAATGCATGGTGTAACCAGTCATAGAAAAAGTCCCTAGTGACCCATGCCTTACTGTTTGCCCTCCACAGCACACATAAATTTTCCTTGAGGACATTCTTTTGCCTGAACGGTCTGGGAGTTTCAGAGTGATACACTAATAAAGGCTTCACTTTGCAATCACCAGTAGCATTGGAACACATCAACAGAGTAAGCCTGTCTTTCATAGGCTTATGTCCTGGGAGTGCCTTTTCCTCCTGAGTAATGTAGGTCCTGCTTGGCATTTTCTTCCAAAACAGGCCTGTTTCATCACAATTAAACACTTGTTCAGGTTTCAGTCCTTCAGTTTCTATGTACTCCTTGAATTCCTGCACATATTTTTCAGCTGCTTTGTGGTCCGAACTGGCAGCCTCACCATGCCTTATCACAATATGTATGCCACTACACCTCTTAAATCTCTCAAACCAACCTTTGCTGGCCTTAAATTCACTCACATCATCACTAGTTGCAGGCATTTTTTTAATTAAATCCTCATGCACCTTCCTAGCCTTTTTACTTATGATCACTTGAGAGATGCTATCTCCTGCTATCTGTTTCTCATTTATCCACACCAATAACAGTCTCTCAACATCTTCCATCACTTGCGATCTCTGTTTCGAAAACACAGTTAAACCTTTGGCAAGAACAGCTTCCTTGATTGCCTTTTTGTTGCCCACAATAGTAGTGATGGTTGATTGGGGTTTACTATACAACCTGGCCAGCTCGGAGACACGCACTCCACTTTCATACTTATCAATGATCTCTTTCTTCATCTCTATTGTAATTCTCACCCTTATTCCTGTAGGGTTGGCACTAGAAGCTTTCTTGGGGCCCATGGTCACTTATTTTGCAGATAAAATCACCAGAAACACTGTAATAATACGAAATGTTCCGATTGTATGCTTGGATGTTACCGCGGAGGCTGGCTGGTAAACAATGCCACCGGCGGAACATGTGAGGCTGGCTAAGGCCGCACATTAGACGCGTCTCGGACAAACAGCATTGAGCGGGTTTTTTAGCGGTATGCGAGGCAAAATCTTAGCGATAAAATGTATCGGTATGCGGATTTAACGTTATGTAAGGCCATCGGTATGCAGGGGTCCACTGTATTGGCAGAAAGGTGGGCTGGTGCAAGTATGAGTAGTGGGGGGGTTGAAGAGGGTTGGAATACTTTTAAAAATGCAGTATTAGAATGTGGGGGCAGTATTAGAAAGTGGCAGTATTAGAAATGCAGTATTAGAAAGTGGGGCAGAAGTTTGTGGTTATAGGAGGGTGGGTGCAGGAGGATAGAGGAGTGATTGATGGAATGATGAAGTACAGGGTGTGATAAAAGAGAAAAAGTTAGCTTATGAGAGGTTTTTACAAAGCAGAAGTGTTGTAAGAAGAGTAGAGTATATGGAGAGTAAAACAAAGGTGAAGAGAGTGGTGAGAGAGTGCAAAAGGAGAGCAGATGATAGAGTGGGAGAGGCACTGTCAAGAAATTTTAATGAAAATAGGAAAAAAATTTGGAGTGAGTTAAACAAGTTAAGAAAGCCTAGGGAACGAATGGATTTGTCAGTTAAAAACAGAATAGGGGAGTTAGTAGATGGGGAGATGGAGATTTTGGGTAGATGGTGAGAATATTTTGAGGAACTTTTAAATGTTGACTAAGAAAGGGAGGCGGTAATTTCATGCACTGGCCTGGGAGGTATGCCATCTTTTAGGAGCGAAGAAGAACAGGATGTGAGTGTGGGGGAGGTGCGTGAGGCATTACGTAGAATGAAAGGGGGTAAAGCAGGTGGAACTGGTGGGATCATGACAGAAATGTTAAAAGCAGGGGGGATATAGTGTTGGAGTGGTTGGTATTTTTCTTTAATGTATGGAAGAGGGGAAGGTACCTAGGGATTGGCAGAGAGCATGTATAGTTCCTTTATATAAAGGGAAGGGGGATAAAAGAGATTGTAAAAATTATAGATGAATAAGTTTACTGAGTATACCAGGAAAACTGTACGGTTGGGTTATAATTGAAAGAATTAGAGGTAAGACAGAATGTAGGATTGCGGATGAGCAAGGAGGTTTTAGAGTGGGTAGGGGATGTGTAGATCAAGTGTTTACATTGAAGCATATATGTGAACAGTATTTAGATAAAGGTAGGGAAGTTTTTTTTTATTGCATTTATGGATTTAGAGAAGGCATATGATAGAGTGGATAAGGGAGCAATGTGGCAGATGTTGCAAGTACTGTATATGGAATAGGTAGTAAGTTACTAAATGCTGTAAAGAGTTTTTATGAGGATAGTGAGGCTCAGGTTAGGGTGTGTAGAAGAGAGGGAGACTACTTCCCAGTAAGAGTAGGTCTTAGACAGGGATGTGTAATGTCATCATAGTTGTTTAATATATTTATAGATGGGGTTGTAAAAGAAGTAAATGATAATATATTTATAGATGGGGTTGTAAAAGAAGTAAATGCTAAGGTGTTCCGGGGAGGGGTGGGATTAAATTATGGGGAATCAAATACAAAATGGGAATTGACACAGTTGCTTTTTGCTGATGATACTGTGCTTATGGAAGATTCTAAAGAAAAACTGCAAAGGTTAGTGGACGAGTTTGGGAGTGTGTAAAGGTAGAAAGTTGAAAGTGAACATAGAAAAGAGTAAGGTGATGAGGGTATCAAATGATTTAGATAAAGAAAAATTGGATATCAAATTGGGAGGAGGAGTATGGAAAAAGTGACATGCCGGCGGATGGATTTATGAAGGATGAGGTTAATCATAGAATTGATGAGGGAAAAAAGGTGAGTGGTGCATTGAGGTATATGTGGAGACAAAAAACAATATTATCTATGGAGGCAAAGAAGGGAATTTATGAAAGTATAGTAGTACCAACACTCTTATATGGGTGTGAAGCTTGGGTTGTGAATGCAGCAGCGAGGAGATGGTTGGAGGCAGTGGAGATGTCCTGTCTAAGGGCAATGTGTGGTGTAAATATTATGCAGAAAATTCGGAGTGTGGAAATTAGGAGAACGTATGGAGTTAATAAATGTATTAGTCAGAGGGCTGAAGAGGGGTTGTTGAGGTGGTTTGGTCATTTAGAGAGAATTAATCAAAGTAGAATGACATGGAGAGCGTATAAATCTGTAGGGAAAGGACGGCAGGGTAGGGATCATCCTCGAAAAGTTTGGAAGGAAGGGGTAAGGGAGGTTTTGCGGGCGAGGGGCTTGGACTTCCAGCAGGCGTCCGTGAGCGTGTTCGATAGGAGTGAATGGAGATGAATGATATTTGGGACCTGACAATCTGTTGGAGTGTGAGCAGGGTAATATTTAGTGAAGGGATTCAGGGAAACCGGTTATTTTTATATAGCCGGACTTGAGTCCTGGAAATGGGAAGTACAATGCCTGCACTCTAAAGGAAGGGTTCGAGATATTGGCAGTTTGGAGGGATATGTTGTGTATCTTTATACGTATGTGCTTTTAAACTGTTGTGTTCTGAGCACCTCTGCAAAAACAGTGATTTTGTGTGAGTGAGGTGAAAGTGTTGAATGATGATGAAAGTATTTTCTTTTTGGGGATTTTCTTTCTTTTTGGGTCACCTTGCCTCGGTGGGAGACAGCCAACATTAAAAAAAAGAAAATGGTGTTTGTCGAGATGTGGTCTGTTAAGGAGATGCTTGTCTCGGTGATTCTTGTAGGTTTAGATATTGCTGGTAGCAACAGGCAGTTACTCATTGTGTTTGTGAATTTGGTTACTTGCGGGTCCTGGTCGTGTAGTATGTTTATGTTGAAATCTCCTGTTAGTAGTAGGTGGTCTTTATTCATGTGTGCATCAGTTATCATGTTTCCTAGTTTTTCACTAAAGTGATAAATGTTTGACTGTGGTACTCTGTAGATGTTTATAACTGTGAGGGGTTTTTGCAGGTATTTTAATTTAAATTTGGCTATGATGTATTCTCCATGTTCGTCCCTTGTGCAAGATTTATTGATACATTCGAGTTGATTTGAGTAGTATATAGGTGTTCCTCCCCCTTGCTGGTCTGTTCTACAGTTGTGTATGGCCATGTAGCCAGGAATGGTATAGATATATGTAATATCAGGCTTAAGCCAGATTTCTGTGAGTGTGATGACATATATTGGAATGAAGGGAACTGAGTAATGCTGTGAGGTCATCATAATGTTTGCTCAAGGATCTGACATTGTAGTTAAAGATGGTTATGTTATTGTTAGCACTGAGTAATGTCTTTGCTTTGTCTGCTGTGTAGTAATTACAGTTGCTGTTTCATTCGTATAATTCATTTAGTAAAAACGTTACATCAGGATCTATGTCTGTAATCATAAGATGAGAGTAATTTTACAAACTAGATTTTCTGAGTAAAATAATATAAGAGTTATATTGAATCTACAACTAGACTTATGACTAAGACTCCATTATTAATCTATAACTTGTAAAAATTTGAAAGAATAAGGGATTATTACAGAATAGATAATTCAGTTATACAATTAAGCATCTAATAGCACCTTAATTATTTTAACAAATGTGAGTTTATGAACTACAGTAAATATTTACAGCTAAAATAAAGGAGCTAATGATTATAATAATAAAAGAATGTATTAAAAACAAAATCAGTAGCACCTGAGGTAGTCCATAGCACCTGAGGTAGTCAATAGCACCTGAGGTAGTCCATAGCACCTGAGGTAGTCAATAGCACCTGAGGTAGTCCATAGCACCTGAGGTAGTCAATAGCACCTGAGGTAGTCCATAGCACCTGAGGTAGTCAATAGCACCTGAGGTAGTCCATAGCACCTGAGGTAGTCCATAGCACCTGAGGTAGTCCATAGCACCTGAGGTAGTCCATAGCACCTGAGGTAGTCCATAGCACCTGAGGTAGTCCATAGCACCTGAGGTAGTCCATAGCACCTGAGGTAGTCCATAGCACCTGAGGTAGTCCATAGCACCTGAGGTAGTCCATAGCACCTGAGGTAGTCAATAGCACCTGAGGTAGTCAATAGCACCTGAGGTAGTCCATGGCACCTGAGGTAGTCAATAGCACCTGAGGTAGTCAATAGCACCTGAGGTAGTCCATAGCACCTGAGGTAGTCAATAGCACCTGAGGTAGTCAATAGCACCTGAGGTAGTCCATAGCACCTGAGGTAGTCAATAGCACCTGAGGTAGTCCATAGCACCTGAGGTAGTCCATAGCACCTGAGGTAGTCAATAGCACCTGAGGTAGTCAATAGCACCTGAGGTAGTAAATAGCACCTGAGGTAGTCAATAGCACCTGAGGTAGTCAATAGCACCTGAGGTAGTCCATAGCACCTGAGGTAGTCCATAGCACCTGAGGTAGTCCATAGCACCTGAGGTAGTCAATAGCACCTGAGGTAGTCAATAGCACCTGAGGTAGTCAATAGCACCTGAGGTAGTCAGTAGCACCTGAGGTAGTCAATAGCACCTGAGGTAGTCAATAGCACCTGGAGTATTTTAATAAATGTGACTATATGGACAAGAGGGAAAAAATATTACATCACCTGAAAGTAGCCCTTTAATTGTTGTTAGAACTAGGAATATAGGAATTACTGAATAAAATGCAGTACAATATATTGGTATAAAGAGAATTATTTCTGGAGAAATGTAAAAAGGGACTAAATTAAGTAATGGTAAAACAACCTTTAAATAGATTGACACTATGATATGAAATTAATCAGAGAGTAGGATTTGCCTTATAGCATAAAGTTTGAGCAATTAGGAAATATTATTTGAGATAGTTGATACTAGCTAGTGGAAGATGGTACAAGGAATTGCACAGTAGTGTAGTAGGAACATACACAAGTTTGTTATTTGTAGTTTGGGAGCAAAGGGAATATTAGGTAAGATTATAAAAGTATTATAACAGTGCTTAAGTAGGAATAAATGGTAAAACAGATATTATTAAAAAGTAAGTATCTTATTAACAAGTAATAAATTGTGAATGGGAAATCTGGGAAAATAACACAAATTGGGTGACACAAAGAACTGTGTGGGACACCTGGGATAATAAGGTACAGGTCTCCATCACAAATCCGGCATCATTGGGACCTGTAGTGTGCCGCATTACTGAGTTTGCCGAATTACAGAGTGGTTAGGTTAGAATACACTTGATAAAATTAACCAACTTTACTTACACAGTTCATTGAACATCGGCAAAAATCGAACATTTCTGCTACTTTGAGCTCAATTTCAAGGTACTTTTCATTATGAAAGCAATCAAAATCATGTCTATTTCTGTGATATATCTTCCATTCTATCAAATGAGTCCAAAAAATGAGAATACAACCATAAAAACCTTACGAAAATATACTGCAAAGAGGCGGCTAATGGCTGAGAAGTGAACTCCCTTATTTATCGTCCGTCTTTTTTATTTTTGTTGTACGTTAAGAAGCTTCTTTCCATCATACATTGCCCAAGTTTCAATGAGACGGCCTAACAAACAACCGAGAAAAAAAAATATTTACCAAAAATCATATATGGCAAGCCCAAGCCAGGTACTGGAAATATGTCACTTTGACTTTTCTGAGTTATCCTAGGTTCTCTATACATACACTGCTATGTATGATAATCTATGTAACTGTATTTGTGTATACCTGAATAAACTTATTTACTTCTAGTCTGTCAACTGAGTACAAGAAACCGCCCACTCACTTATTTCAACTACCCAATAAAGTGGTCAGAAATTGGCAATTTGGCCGATTTCACACAAATTTCAACAGATGCCAATTTCAAAATAGGATCCAGAATAAACAATGCAGACATTCCTGGCACTAAAATAACATTTTCTCTGTGCAAGAATGGTATACAATACCGACAAGATGAAATTAAGACACATGTGCAACATCTGGGTATCTTTATTGTAGACGTTTTGCCATCCAGTGGCTTTATCAATACAAATTCTAGGACATAGCTTAAAGACAGTAGGACTATATACAGAAGATGAGGCAATCAGTCCATCAACCTAGGAGTAGGTGCGAAGAGCACCGTAGTCATAAAGATTCTGAAGCAGAAGCAAGGAGCCTGGCGCTTATATAGTAACGTCAGGTGTAGCAGACGAAGGCACAGTCACTGGTAGGCGGGATTCCCCAGTGGAAGTAGGTCCTTCCCAAAGAGATGGGTTAGTTGTAGTAGTAGTTGTCGTAATCGTGAAGGTTATGTAGCTATGTCCTAGAATTTGCATTGATAAAGCCACTGGATGGCGAAACGTCTACAATAAAGATACCCAGATGTTGCACATATGTCTTAATTTCAACATTTTCTCTGTTCATTAGTCATGTCTCCAGGCCCCTCTTATATTACTCTTGCTTACCATTTGGAATTTTAATTCACAAAAAAAATAGAAGATTTACTGTTATGCAGACTACTGCATTATTGTAATAATTGTATAAATAATGTCAATCCATTCTTGACTCCGTACTGGAATTTACACTGGCAGGCAGACAGGTATTGGACGGTGACGTCATTTGTTTACTCTTGAGCTTCGCTAAAGAATAGAACATTTTCGCTACTGTGAGCGCAATTTCAAGGTACTTTTCATCATGAAAGCAATCAAAATCATATCTATATCTGTAATATATCTTTCATTCTATCAAATGAGACCGAAAAAATGAGACTATAACCATATCAACCATACAAAAATATACCACTAAGCGGCCGCTAATGGCTGAGAAGTGAACTCCACTATTTATGGTCTGATTTCTTTCATTTTTGGTGTACGTGAAGAAATATCTTTCCATCATACATTGCCCAAGTTTGAATAAGATAACCCAACAAACAACTGAGAAAATAATAATAATAATAATAATAATAATAATAATAATAATATAATAATAATAATATACTTTTATTTACTACACGTACATGTACAAGGTATACAGGCCTAGCTGACATCAGTGACATACTACTGTATAGAAAGCCACTTGTTATGCTGAGTATTTCAAGAAAATTAGGTCAGTGTCCCAGGATAACACCCACACTAGTCTGCTAACACCCAGGTACCCATTTACTGATGGGTAAACATAGACAACAGGTGTAAAGAAACACGCCTAATGTTTCTACCCTGGCTGGGAATCAAATATTTACCAAAAATCATATATGGCTAACCCAAGCCAGGTACTAAAAATAAGCACGTTGACTTTTTTGGGGTTATCCTAGGTTCTCTACACATATGCTGCTATGTGTGATAATCTATAGAGAAAATAACTTTTTTGTTTCATGTTTATGGTGGAGCATGAGTGTATATCATAGTTAGCCTTGTGGTATACTCCGTTTTCTCTAATAAAAGCCACCAAGACAAGGATAGGAGAATGGTATTTGTTTACCATATCCTCTTCATAACTCTGTCAAACTGCTCGGTGTTATGCCAAATATTATTCATTCTGGAGTATTTAACATGTTTTATGTTATTTATATTGTTTCTTATGTCATATTAGATCAATTGTGATAGGCAAATAAGCTGTAGTGTTGATATTAGCGTAATAATAAGCATATTCTCCTGCTTCATGAGACTGAGTTCATGGCAACTGACAGTGGCTTCAAAGCCACCTTATCTTTAATGGATAATGTACTATGTTGGTGCTTTACATAATGAGAAGCATTTCTTTTATTCATTGGAACCATGGCTAGGGCTGAAAGTAAGCAGGTTAAAACAATAAATGGAGGAAAAGAAATTGGAATGACTTATGCAGCAAGTAGCGCCACCAAACAGTACCAGCAGATTGGTGTGGCGACCCTGGAAATTTGAAATTATGCTAGCCAAAATTAGTGCCGAATAACTGATTGCCGGATTTGTGATGGCGGACCTGTAGTAAATACTATCTGGGAGGTGATAGTACAGGGATTAGTTCAATAATGGCATAATAACATACACTAACATAGTACAGTGGAACCTCTACTTGCGAGCGTGTCCGTGTACGAGTTTTTCCAAATAAGAGCAGTCGATGGGTCGATTTTTTGCTTCCATACGCAAGCAAAATTTCCACAAGCGAGCAGACCTCAAGGCAGATTCCTTGACACTGGTGAGGGGCTCTTGCTCTTGATCTCGGGAATTGTATCTCATTTGTTTGTTGGACTATCTTATTGAAACTTGGACAATGTATGATGGAAAGATGCTTCTTAGCGTACACCAAAAATGAAAGAAATCTAAGCATAAATAATGGAGTTCACTTCTCAGCAATTAGCCACCCCTTAGCGGTAATTTCGAATGATTTTTATGGTTGTATTCTCGTTTTTTTGGTCTCATTTGATAGAATGGAAGATAAATTACAGAAATAGATATGATTTTGATTGCTTTCACAATGAGAATTACCTTGAAATTGAGCTCAACCTAGGAGAAATAGTCCATTGCTTGGCTGTTTCAGAGTAAACAAATGACGTCGCTGTCCATTCCAATATGCAGTCGTGAATGGGTTGACATTATTTATACAATTACAGTGGACCCCCGGTTAACGATTTTAATCCGTGCAAGAGGGGTAATTGTTATGCGAAATAATTGTTATGTGAATGAATTTTCCCCATAAGAAATAATGGAAATAAAATTAATCCGTGCAAGACACCCAAAAGTATGAAAAAAAAATTTTTTTACCACATGAAATGTTAATTTTAATACACACAAACTGAAAAAGGCATGCACACTTACATGAAACTTACTTTTATTGAAGATCTGGTGATGATTGATGGGATGGGAGGAGGGGAGAGTGTCGAACTTATTGTTTAGAAGGGGAATCCCCTTCCATTAGGACTTGAGGTAGCAAGTCCTTTTCCGGGGTTACTTCCCTTCTTCTTTTAATGCCACTAGGACCAGCTTGAGAGTCACTGGACCTCTGTCGCACAACAAATCTGTCCATAGAGCTCTGTACCTCCCGTTCCTTTACGATTTGTCTAAAATGGGCCACAACATTGTCATTGAAATAGTCACCAGCACGGCTTGCAACAGCTGTGTCAGGGTGATTTTCATCCATAAAGGTTTGCAGTTCAACCCACTGTGCACACATTTCCTTAATTTTTGAAGTAGGCACAATGGATTCCACAACTGGCATAGGCTTCTCAGGGTTAGCCCCAAACCCTTCAAAATCTTTCTTAATTTCCATACTAATTCTCACCCTTTTTACCACAGGGTTGGCACTAGAAGCTTTCTTGGGGCCCATGGTCACTTATTTTCCAGAAACAGCACCGAAAACACTGTAATAATACGAAATATTCCGAGTGTATGCTTGGATGTTACCGCGGAGGCTGGCTGGTAAACAATGGCACGGGCGGCACATGTGAGGGCGCACATTGGACGCGTCTCGGGCGAAAATCGGTGAGCGGGTTTTTAATCGGTATGCGCGGCAAAAATTTTGCGATTAAAGTAAGCGGTATGCGAAATAATCGCTATGTGATGCCATCGTTATGCGGGGGTCCACTGTATTGCAATAAGGAATAACAGTAAATCTTATATTTTTTGTGTGAATAAAAATCACAAATAATTTATATAATAATAATAATAATAATATGTATAATAATAATATGAATAATAACAATACGTATAATAATAATAATAATAATAGTATAACACAATAATAATAATAATATAATATATATAATAATAATACATATATAATAATAATAATACTATAATATATATAATAATAATACACATATAATAATAATGTACTACATATAATAATTATACGTAATAATAGACGGCTTCAAAAGGCCGCCACTAGATGGCAGTGTTTACCACAACAAAGAGGGAGCGGTTGTGGCCGCTTCCACCTGTTACATAATGACATATTTTATTCATTCTAGAGTATATATCATGTTTTTATGTTATTTGTCTGTTATGTCATATTAGATGAACTGTGATATATAAATAAGCCGTATAGATGATATTAGCGGAATTATTCATGAAGTATTTTGCCCGGTCTCCAGACAAACTCTCGTCCACCGCCGACACCGCCCATACCACTACATGAACGACATATTTTATTCATTTTAGAGTATATATCAGGTTTCTATGTTATTTATATTGTTTATTATGTCATATTAGATGAAGTGAGATAGATAAATAAGCCATAGAGTTGATGTTAGCTAAATTATTGAAGTACAGAATTCCACTGGAACAGATTAATTGCATTTCAATTAATTTAAATGAGGAAAATTGATTCTGCAAACGAGCAAATCCAGTTGCGAGCAAGGTCATGGAACGGATTAAACTCGCAAGTAGAGGTTCCACTGTACAATGATTTGGTCACTAATATCAGTCAAACTCTGTAATGTTTGCATCATTAAAGAAGTTTGCTAGTTCTTTTTAATTTGTAATATAGTACACACATTTGTAATATACTACATTAAAATGCAAGAGTGATACCATGGAGCTGTTAAGTCTCATCAGAAGAAATGTCCATAGAGGACTTAATGGTATTAACACTCAAGGCACAGTCTGAAGAGAAGTAGGGGAATACAGTACAAAAATGGGATGATACCATAACTAGTGTGACTGAGAGTATAGTTGTACCAATGCTATTATATGAGTGTGAAGCATGGGTGGTGAATGTTGCAACAAGGAGAAGGCTGGAGGCAGTAATGTGTCTGAGGGCAGCGATGTAAATATAAGGCAGAGAATCTTTAGTTTGGAAATTAGGAGAAAGTGCAAGTTTACTAAAAGTATTATCCAGAGGTGGATATGACATTTAGAGAGGATGGAACGAAATAGAATAACTTGGAGAGCGTATAAATCTGTACAAGGAAGATGGGGTAGGGGTTGGCCTGGGAAAGGTTGGAGGGAGGGGGTAAAGGAGGTCTTGTGTGTGAGGGGCTTGGACTTCCAGCAAGCATGTGTAAGCGTGTTAGAAGTGAATGGAGATGAATGGTTTTTGGGACCTGATGAGCCATTGGGGTGTGAGCAGGGTAATATTTGTGAAGGGATTCATGGAAACCGGTTAGCCAGACTTTTTTTTTTTTGTTTTATTATTTTAACACATCAGCTGATTCCCACCAAGGCAGGGTGGCCCAAAAAAGAATAACTTTCATCATCATTTACTCCGTCACTGTCTTGCCAGAGGGGTGCTTACACTGCAGTTATAAAACTGCAACATTAACACCCTGGACTTGAGTATTGGAAATGGGAAGTACAATGCCTGCACTCTAAAGGAAGGGTTTGGGATATTAGCAGTTTGGAGGGACTTCTAAACTGTCGTATCTGAGTGCCTCTGCAAAGACAGTGATTTTGTATGAGTGATTGTGCAAGTGTTGAAGGATGAAAGTTTTTTCTTTCTTTTTGGATTTTTCTTTCCTTTTGGATTTTTCTTTCTTTTTGGGCCACCCAGCCTTGGTGGGAAATAGCCTATGTATTACCTGGAGAGAGTTCCGGGGGTCAACGCCCCCGCGGCCCGGTCTGTGACCAGGCCTCCTGGTGGATCAGAGCCTGATCAACCAGGCTGTTACTGCTGGCTGTACGCAAACTAACGTACGAGCCACAGCCCGGCTGATCAGGAACCGAATTTAGGTGCTTGTCCAGTGCCAGCTTGAAGACTGCCAGGGGTCTGTTGGTAATCCCCCTTATGTATGCTGGGAGGCAGTTGAACAGTCTTGGGCCCCTGACACTTATTGTATGGTCTCTTAACGTGCTAGTGACACCCCTGCTTTTCATTGGGGGGATGTTGCATCGTCTGCCAAGTCTTTTGCTTTCGTAGTGAGTGATTTTCGTGTGCAAGTTCGGTACTAGTCCCTCTAGGATTTTCCAGGTGTATATAATCATGTATCTCTCACACACAAAATGGGAGTTGTCACAGCTGCTCTTTGCTGATGACACTGTGCTCTTGGGAGATTCTGAAGAGAAGTTGCAGAGATTGGTGGATGAATTTGGTAGGGTGTGCAAAAGAAGAAAATTAAAGGTGAATACAGGAAAGAGTAAGGTTATGAGGATAACAAAAAGATTAGGTGATGAAAGATTGAATATCAGATTGGAGGGAGAGAGTATGGAGGAGGTGAACGTATTCAGATATTTGGGAGTGGACGTGTCAGCGGATGGGTCTATGAAAGATGAGGTGAATCATAGAATTGATGAGGGAAAAAGAGTGAGTGGTGCACTTAGGAGTCTGTGGAGACAAAGAACTTTGTCCTTGGAGGCAAAGAGGGGAATGTATGAGAGTATAGTTTTACCAAAGCTCTTATATGGGTGTGAAGCGTGGGTGATGAATGTTGCAGCGAGGAGAAGGCTGGAGGCAGTGGAGATGTCATGTCTGAGGGCAATGTGTGGTGTGAATATAATGCAGAGAATTCGTAGTTTGGAAGTTAGGAGGAGGTGCGGGATTACCAAAACTGTTGTCCAGAGGGCTGAGGAAGGGTTGTTGAGGTGGTTCGGACATGTAGAGAGAATGGAGCGAAACAGAATGACTTCAAGAGTGTATCAGTCTGTAGTGGAAGGAAGGCGGGGTAGGGGTCGGCCTAGGAAGGGTTGGAGGGAGGGGGTAAAGGAGGTTTTGTGTGCGAGGGGCTTGGACTTCCAGCAGGCATGCGTGAGCGTGTTTGATAGGAGTGAATGGAGACAAATGGTTTTTAATACTTGACGTGCTGTTGGAGTGTGAGCAAAGTAACATTTATGAAGGGATTCAGGGAAACCGCCAGGCCGGACTTGAGTCCTGGAGATGGGAAGTACAGTGCCTGCACTCTGAAGGAGGGGTGTTAATGTTGCAGTTTAAAAACTGTAGTGTAAAGCACCCTTCTGGCAAGACAGTGATGGAGTGAATGATGGTGAAAGTTTTTCTTTTTCGGGCCACCCTGCCTTGGTGGGAATCGGCCAGTGTGATAATAAAAAAAAAAAAAAATCTCTCCCGCCTGCATTCCAGGGAATACAGGTTCAGGAACCTCAAGCGCTCCCAGTAATTGAGTTGTTTTATCTCCGTTATGCGTGCCGTGAAGGTTCTCTGTACATTTTCTAGGTCAGCAATTTCACCTGCCTTGAAAGGTGCTGTTAGTGTGCAGCAATATTCCAGCCTAGATAGAACAAGTGACCTGAAGAGTGTCATCATGGGCTTGGCATCCCTTGTTTTGAAGGTTCTCATTATTCATCCTGTCATTTTTCTAGCAGATGCGATTTGATACAATGTTATGGTCCTTGAAGGTGAGATCCTCCGACATGATCACTCTCAGGTCTTTGACATTGGTGTTTCGCTCTATTTTGTGGCCAGAATTTGTTTTGTACTCTGATGAAGATTTAATGTCCTTGTGTTTACCATATCTGAGTAATTGAAATTTCTCATCGTTGAACTTCATATTGTTTTCTGCAGCCCACTGAAAGATTTGGTTGATGTCCGCCTGGAGCCTTGCAGTGTCTGCAATGGAAGACAGATTCGGGTGTCATCTGCAAAGGAAGACACGGTGCTGTGGCTGACATCCTTGTCTATGTCAGATATGAGGATGAGGAACAAGATGGGAGCGAGTACTGTGCCTTATGGAACAGAGTTTTTCACCGTGGCTGCCTCGGACTTTACTCTGTTGACTACTACTCTCTGTGTTCTGTTAGTGAGAAAATTATAGATCCATCGACCGACTTTTCCTGTTATTCCTTTAGCACGCATTTTGTGCGCTATTACGCCATGGTCACACTTGTCGAAGGCTTTTGCAAAGTCTGTATATATTACATCTGCATTCTTTTTGTCTTCTAGTGCATCTAGGACCTTGTCATAGTGATCCAATAGTTGAGACAGACAGGAGAGACCTGTTCTAAACCCATGTTGCCCTGGGTTGTGTAACTGATGGGTTTCTAGATGGGTGGTGATCTTGCTTCTTAGGACCCTTTCAAAGATTTTTATGATATAGGATGTTAGTGCTATCAGTCTGTAGTTCTTTGCTGTTGCTTTACTGCCCCCTTTGTGGAGTGGGGCTATGTCTGTTGTTTTTAGTAACTGTGGGGCGACCCCCGTGTCCATGCTCCCTCTCCATAGGATGGTAAAGGCTCGTGATAGGGGCTTCTTGCAGTTCTTGATGAACACTGAGTTCCATGAGTCTGGCCCTGGGGCAGAGTGCATGGGCATGTCATTTATCGCCTGTTCGAAGTCATTTGGCGTCAGGATAACATCAGATAGGCTTGTGTTAACCAAATTCTGTGGCTCTCATAAAAAATTAATTTTGATCTTCGACTCTCAGTCTGGTTAGTGGCTTTGCTAAAACTGAGTCATATTGGGACTTGAGTAGCTCACTCATTTTTAAAAAAAAAATTTAGTTCATACTATATATTTCCTGTTACATTTTGTTTGTGTGTGTGTGCGTGTGTGTGTGTGTGTATGTACATACGTACGTACTCACCTAATTGTGGTTGCAGGGGTCGAGAGACAGCTCCTGGCCCTGCCTGTTCACTGATCGCTACTAGGTCCTCTCTCTCTCTCTGCTTCCAGAGCTTTGTCATACCTCGTCTTAAAGCTGTGTATGGTTCCTGCCTCCACTACATCACTTGTTAGGCTATTCCATTTCCTGACAACTCTGTGACTGAAGAAATACAAGTACTTCCTAACATCCCTATGACTCGTCTGAGTCTTCAGCTTCCAATTGTGACCCCTTGCTTCTGTGTACCCTCTCTTTAACAACCTGTCTCCGTCTACCTTATCTATTCCATGCAGTATTTTGTATGTCGTTATCATTTCTCCCCTGACCCGCCTGTCCTCCAATGTCGTCAGTCCGATTTCCCTCAACCTTTCTTCGTAGGACATACCCCTGAGCTCCGGAACTAGCCTTGTTGCGAACCTTTGCACTTTCTCTAATTTCTTGACGTGTTTGACCAGGTGTGGGTTCCAAACTGGAGCTGCATACTCCAGTATGGGCCTGACGTACACAGTGTACAGTATCTTGAACGATTCCTTACTAAGGTATCAGAACACTATTCTCAGGTTTGCCAGGCGCCCGTATGCTGCAGCAGTTATCTGGTTGATGTGTGCCTCTGGAGACATGGTAGGTGTTATGGTCACCCCAAGATCTTTCTCCTTGAGTGAGGTTTGCAGTCCTTGGCCACCTAGTTTATACTCTGTCTGCGGTTTCTTTGCCCTTCTCCGATCTTCATGACTTTGCACTTGGCAGGGTTGAATTCAAGAAGCCAGTTGCTTGACCACGTGTCCAGCCTGTCCAGGTCTCTTTGAAGTCCTGTCTGATTCTCATCTGATTTAATTCTCCTCATTAACTTCACATCATTTGCGAACAGGGACACCTCTGAGTCTATCCCTTCCATCATGTCGTTCACATATACCAGAAATAGCACTGGTCCTAGGACCGACCCCTGTGGGACCCCGCTCATCACAGGTGCCCACTGTGATACCTCATCCCGTACCATGACTCGTTGTTGCCTCCCTGTCAGGTATTCTCAGATCCATTGCAGTGCCCTTCCTGTTATATGTGCCTGATCCTCTCGTTTCTGCACTAGTCTCTTGTGAGGAACTGTGTCGAATGAAGGCCTTCTTGCAGTACAAGAAAATGCAATCAACCCACCCCTCTCTCTCGTGTCGCACTTCTGTAACTTTGTCATAGAACTCCAGAAGGTTTGTGACACAGGATTTGCCGTCCATGAATCCTTGCTGGTTATTGTTTATAATAAAATCTTGTTCCATTCCAGGTGCTCTACCACTCTCCTCCTGATAATCTTCTCCATGACTTTGCATACTATACAGGTCAGCGACACTGGTCTATAATTTAGTGCCTCTTTTCTGTCTCCTTTTTTAAAAATGGGAACTACATTTGTGGTCTTCCATACCTCAGGTAGTTGACCAGTTTCAAGAGATGTGTTGAAGATTGTGGTTAATGGCACAGACAGTATATCAGCTCCCTCCCTGAGGACCCACGGGGAGATGTCCGGTTCCATTGCCTTTGAGGTATCAAGATCACTTAGCAGCTTCTTCACCTCCTCCTCAGTTGTGTGCATATCGTCCAGCACCTGTTGGTCTATTCCCTGTTGGTGTCCCACTTTGTCCTGTCTTCCCAGAGTCCTTCCTGTCTCACTGTGAATTTTATTTTATTAGCACACTGGCCGATTCCCACCAAGGCAGGGTGACCCGAAAAAGAAAAACTTTCACCATCATTCACTCCATCACTGTCTTGCCAAAGGGTGCTTTACACTACAGTTTTTAAACTGCAACATTAACACCCCTCCTTCAGAGTGCAGGCACTGTACTTCCCATCTCCAGGACTCAAGTCCGGCCTACCGGTTTCCCTGAATCCCTTCATAAATGTTACTTTGCTCACACTCCAACAGCACGTCAAGTATTAAAAACCATTTGTCTCCATTCACTCCTATCAAACATGCTCACGCATGCCCACTGGAAGTCCAAGCCCCTCGCACGCAAAACCTCCTTTACCCCCTCCCTCCAACCTTTCCAAGGCCGACCCCTACCCCGCCTTCCTTCTTCTACAGACTGATACACTCTTGAAGTCATTCTGTTTTGCTCCATGCTCTCTACATGTCCAAACCACTTCAGCAGCCCTTCCTCAGCCCTCTGGACAACAGTTTTGGCAATCCCGCACCTCCTCCTAACTTCCAAACTACGAATTCTCTGCATTATATTCACACCACACATTGCCCTCACATGACATCTCCACTGCCTCCAGCCTTCTCCTTGCTGCAACATTGATCACCCATGCTTCCCACCCATATAAGAGCGTTGGTAAAACTATACTCTCATACATTCCCCTCTTTGCCTCCAAGGACAAAGTTCTTTGTCTCCACAGACTCCTAAGTGCACCGCTCACCCTTCTCCCCTCATCAGTTCTGTGATTCACCTCATCTTTCATAGACCCATCCGCTGAGACATCCACTCCCAAATATCTGAATATATTCACCTCCTCCATACTCTCTCCCTCCAATCTGATATCCAATCTTTCATCACCTAATCTTTTTGTTATCCTCACAACCTTACTTTTTCCTGTATTTACTTTTAATTTTCTTCTTTTACATACCCTACCAAATTCATCCACCACCCTCTGCAACTTCTCTTCAGAATCTCCCAAGAGCACAGTGTCATCAGCAAAGAGCAACTGTGACAACTCCCACTTTATGTGTGATTCTTTATCTTTTAACTCCACGCCTCTTGCCAAGACCCTCGCATTTACTTCTCTTACAACCCCATCTATAAATATATTAAACAACCACAGTGACATCATACATCCTTGTCTAAGGCCTACTTTTACTGGGAAATAATCTCCCTCTTTCCTACATACTCTAACTTGAGCTTCACTATCCTCGTAAAAACTCTTCATTGCTTTCAGTAACCTACCTCCTATACCATACACCTGCAACTGTGAATACTTCCTTAAATCTCCTCTTGAGCTCCTCGCATACCTCTTGATCGTTTCTCGTGAGTTCCCCACCTTTCCTCAGCCAGATCACGTGATCTTTGACTGTTGTCTTTCTCCTAATGTGGCTAAACGGTAGTTTCGGGTCAGACTTGGCTTTCGATGCTATGTCATTTTCGTACTGTCGCTGGGCCTCCCTCCTTATCTGTGCATATTCATTTCTGGCTCTTCAACTGATCTCCTTGTTTTCCTGGGTCCTTTCCTTTCTATACCTCTTCCATTCTCTAATGCACTTAGTTTTTGCCTCCCTGCACCTTTGGGTAAACCAAGGGCTCGCTTTGGTCTTCCCATTGTTTCTGTTGCCCTTGGGAACAAACCTTTCCTCTGCCTCCTTGCATTTTGTTGTTACATACTCCATCATTTCATTTACTGTCTTTCCTACCATTTCTCTAGCCCACTGCACCTCCCACAGGAAGTTCCTCATACCTGTGTAGTCCCCCCTTTTATAGTTTTGCTTTGCCCATTCGACTCCTGTTACCCTCTCCACCTGTAACTCTACTATGTAACCAAAACTCAGGACTACGTGGTCACTAGCTCCGAGGGGCCTCTGATATGTGATGTCATCAATGTCTGAGCTACTCAGGGTGAACACAAGGTTCAGTCTTGCTGGTTCATCCTCCCCTCGCTCTCTGGTAGTGTCCCTGATGTGTTGATGCATGAGGTTTTCAGTACCACATCCACCATCTTGGCTCTCCATGTTTCGGGGCCTCCATGAGGCTCCAGGTTTTCCCAATCGATCTCCCTGTGGTTGTAACCACCCTTAACCAGTAACTTTGCTCTGCACATTTGAGCCCAGTGTGTCCACCATCGCTCTGTTGTTCTGATCATATTCCTCTCTTGGCCTCATGCAGTTCTGTGGTGGGTTATACATCAGAGCAATGACTACCTTATGTTCCCCAGATTGAAATTTGTTGTTATGTAGTCCCTTTCTCCAATCTCGTCCATGCTCTCCATTTCCTCGAAACTCCATCGGTTTTTTATGAACAGTGCAACCCCTCCTCCCCCTCTGCTCTTTTTATCTTTCCTCAGGATCTGATATTCCGGTGGGAAGACTGCGTGTTATTGTCTCAGTGAGTTTCGTTTCTGTGACTGCTATGGGGTCGACTTCTCGTTGATTCTTTCGTGCCATTCCTTGTATTTATTTGCTATTCCATCTGCATTTGTGTACCACACCTTCAGCTTCTTGTCTATCACGGTGGACCTGGGAGAATATTGGGGTTGGGGGGTGGGAGCCCTGGGGGGGTTATGGGGGTTTGTGGTGTGGGTGGGATTTGTGGTGTGGGAGGGTGAGGGCAGAGTGCCCGTAAGGAGCTGCTGTGTCAGTGGGGTTTGTGATGTGGGGGTGGGGGCAGAGGGAACAGTGTGTGGGTGTTGGTAGAGATTGTTCAGCTGCATTGGGGTTTTCACAGTGTGTGTGGGGTTTGTATGTGGTGTGTGTGGTGGTGTGTGTGTGTGTGTGTGTGTGTTGTGTTTGTTTGTTTTTGGAAAAGATAAATTGGGAAGTGATATGGCAAGTGTTACAGATGTTTAGAATAAGTAATGAGCTATTGAAAGATTTGGGATTGATTGGTACGTTTCTAGTTAGGTTGTGTAAGAAAAACAATGTTTTCCAGTGAAAGTTGTTGACAAGTGTGTGTGATATGAGAAGGTAGATTTGGTGTGATGTCAATGTTGTTTGATGTTTTTGTTGTGTGATATGAGAAGGTAGAGTTGGTGTGATGTCAGGTTGTTTGATGTTTTTGTTGTGTGATATGAGAAGGTAGAGTTGGTGTGATGTCAACGTTGTTTGATGTTTTTGTTGTGTGATATGAGAAGGGAGAGTTGGTGTGATGTCAATGTTATTTGATGTTTTTGTTGTGTGATATGAGAAGGTAGAGTTGGTGTGATATCAACGTTGTTTGATGTTTTTGTTGTGTGATATGAGAAGGTAGAGTTGGTGTGATGTCAACGTTGTTTGATGTTTTTGTAGTGTGATATGAGAAGGTAGAGTTGGTGTGATGTCAACGTTGTTTGATGTTTTTGTAGTGTATATGAGAAGGAGAGTTGGTGTGATGTCAACGTTGTTTGATGTTTTTGTAGTGTAATATGAGAAGGAGAGTTGGTGTGATGTCAACGTTGTTTGATGTTTTTGTGTGTAATATGAGAAGGTAGAGTTGGTGTGATGTCAACGTTGTTTGATGTTTTTGTATGTGTATATGAGAAGGTGAGAGTTGGTGTGATGTCAACGTTGTTTGATGTTTTTGTAGTGTAATATGAGAAGGGAGAGTTGGTGTGATGTCAACGTTGTTTGATGTTTTTGTAGTGTAATATGAGAAGGGAGAGTTGGTGTGATGTCAACGTTGTTTGATGTTTTTGTTGTAGATATGAGAAGGTAGAGTTGGTGTGATGTCAACGTTGTTTGATGTTTTTTGTAGTGTATATGAGAAGGTAGAGTTGGTGTGATGTCAACGTTGTTTGATGTTTTTGTTGTGTGAATATGAGAAGGTAGAGTTGGTGTGATGTCAACGTTGTTTGATGTTTTTGTAGTGTATATGAGAAGGTAGAGTTGGTGTGATGTCAGGTTGTTTGATGTTTTTGTAGTGTAATATGAGAAGGTAGAGTTGGTGTGATGTCAACGTTGTTTGATGTTTTTGTAGTGTAATATGAGAAGGTAGAGTTGGTGTGATGTCAAGTTGTTTGATGTTTTTGTGTGTATATGAGAAGGTAGAGTTGGTGTGATGTCAACGTTGTTTGATGTTTTTGTAGTGTAATATGAGAAGGTAGAGTTGGTGTGATGTCAACGTTGTTTGATGTTTTTGTAGTGTAATATGAGAAGGTAGAGTTGGTGTGATGTCAACGTTGTTTGATGTTTTTGTAGTGTAATATGAGAAGGTAGAGTTGGTGTGATGTCAACGTTGTTTGATGTTTTTGTAGTGTAATATGAGAAGGTAGAGTTGGTGTGATGTCAACGTTGTTTGATGTTTTTGTGTGTAATATGAGAAGGTAGAGTTGGTGTGATGTCAACGTTGTTTGATGTTTTTGTAGTGTAATATGAGAAGGTAGAGTTGGTGTGATGTCAACGTTGTTTGATGTTTTTGTTTGTGTAATATGAGAAGGTAGAGTTGGTGTGATGTCAACGTTGTTTGATGTTTTTGTGTGTAATATGAGAAGGTAGAGTTGGTGTGATGTCAACGTTGTTTGATGTTTTTGTTGTGTAATATGAGAAGGTAGAGTTGGTGTGATGTCAACGTTGTTTGATGTTTTTGTAGTGTAATATGAGAAGGTAGAGTTGGTGTGATGTCAACGTTGTTTGATGTTTTTGTTGTGTGATATGAGAAGGTAGAGTTGGTGTGATGTCAACGTTGTTTGATGTTTTTGTAGTGTAATATGAGAAGGTAGAGTTGGTGTGATGTCAACGTTGTTTGATGTTTTTGTAGTGTAATATGAGAAGGTAGAGTTGGTGTGATGTCAACGTTGTTTGATGTTTTTGTAGTGTAATATGAGAAGGTAGAGTTGGTGTGATGTCAACGTTGTTTGATGTTTTTGTAGTGTAATATGAGAAGGTAGAGTTGGTGTGATGTCAACGTTGTTTGATGTTTTTGTAGTCAACATGTAAGTGAAATAAAGGTTAATGTTATGAAGAGGTGTGGTCTTGAAAAATAAATCTGTTCTTGCCGTTATTGTTGAACAATAAAGAAGTGAAGATGCCTAGGTTGATCAAATACAGTGGACCCCCGGTTAACGATATTTTTTTCACTCCAGAAGTATGTTCAGGTGCCAGTACTGACCGAATTTGTTCCCATAAGGAATATTGTGAAGTAGATTAGTCCATTTCAGACCCCCAAACATACACGTACAAACGCACTTACATAAATACACCTACATAATTGGTCGCATTCGGAGGTAATCGTTATGCGGGGGTCCACTGTAGTTTTGAAGGATGCATTAAAGAAAAATTAAGTGGAAAGAGTATGGTAGTAATAATAGAATGAAAGAATGTAGGTCAGTGGCTAAAGTGAACACATTCATATGCTTTATGGTAGCTGTATCAGCAGATGAATCAGTGGAAGATGAGCTTCATCACAGAGAAGACAAAGGAAGGATTGTTGCACATGTGTTAAGAACTTTGTGGAAAGAAATAAGTCATTAGCTGCAAAAGGATGAATGTATGAAGAATTTCTTCCTGCCAACACTTATATGAGTATTAAACATGGTCTTTAAATGTTGCAACAAGGAAGAGTTGAAGGAAATGTGAAGGCCTTGTCTGAGAACAATTTTTTTATTAACACATTGGCCATTTCTCACCAAGACAGGGTGGCCCAAAAAAAAGAAAAACTTTCATCATCATTCACTCCATCACTGTCTTGCCAGAAGGGTGCTTTACACTACAGTTGTAAAACTGCACCATTAACACCCCTCCTTCAGAGTGCAAACACTATACTTCCCATCTCCAGGACTCAATCCAGGACTTGAGTCCTGGAGATGGGAGGTGCAGTGTTTTGTAAATAAGTAAAATCAAAGGAATGAAGAATTTAGATGATGAATTAGTATGGAAGGTTTGTCTGTAATTCAGAAAACAGAATAGGGTTGGTGAGAGGGTTTTATTATCTAGAAAGATAATTCTCATTAGTCATCTGGGGTAATGTGGTGTAGGGGCTTTCAAAGATTGGTTAGAGGCATAGAAGAGGGATATTGATAGGTAGGGACTTGACCATTTAGTATACTTTTGAAAGATCAATTGGAGTGAGTGGGGTTTGGAATTTTAAGTTCTGTTGGAGAGTTATCATGGTAACATGAAGGAGTTTGTTGAGACTGTAGCTGTACATTTTTGAAGACTAGGAAGTGCTTATATATATACACGCTTTCGTTTTAGTGTGATTCTTATGGTATTTAAAATTAATAATTGGGATATAGTAGTTCTCCTTTTTACATTTTCATTATGCATTCATTGTGCATAATCATAATTGGTATATAATGAATGGCTGTATTCACCCATTATACTGTATTGTGGAATGATTTTCTGTTAAAAGTACATGTGTGAATGCATAGATTTTTATCTCTATTGCAATTTTTGCTTGCAGTGTGGAGAAAATGTTGAATACCTGACACGTTTGGGCCTGCCAGTGGTTCAGCCATATAATGAATTCATTGGTGACAGAGCATCAGTAACAAAACTACCTGTATCATTCACCATGGACTCTTACATGTAAGCAAGTGAACTAATTCCTGTCTTCTAGTAATGCTTGGTAGTTCTAGTAGCTAGGTGATGTTTGCTATATTGCAAGAGTGTAACTCTTCTATTTGTATAATTTTGTACATAATCTAATACATAATTATGTTCTGTATAAACAGTGCCAATACTTAAATGTGTCATTAGACTTTGTTAAACAAGGTAAAAATTAGTTGTATTGTATTGTTTGATTTGAATATGTGGTAAATATTATATGCTGTACAATATATTAATAATTTGCTCTATCAGGAAGCCTAATAAGAGGAAGCAAAAGAATGCCTTCCCACCAAACTTCATCCATTCCCTGGATTCCTCACATATGATGTTAACTTCACTGTTCTGCCAACAAGCTGGCATTACCTTCGTCTCTGTACATGATTGCTTCTGGACCCATGCTTCCTCAGTTGACATCATGAGTAAGGTATGAGCCCGGTACTGGTGTACTACTACTTGATGTATGCTTCCTCAGTTGACATCATGAGTAAGGTATGAGCCCGGTACTGGTGTACTACTACTTGATGTATGCTTCCTCAGTTGACATCATGAGTAAGGTATGAGCCCGGTACTGGTTTACTACTACTTGATGTATGCTTCCTACAGTGACATCATGAGTAAGGTTATGAGCCCAGTACTGGTTTACTGCTTCTTGATGTATGCTTCCTCAGTTGACATCATGAGTAAGGTATGAGCCCGGTACTGGTTTACTACTACTTGATGTATGCTTCCTCAGTTGACATCATGAGTAAGGTATGAGCCCGGTACTGGTTTACTACTACTTGATGTATGCTTCCTCAGTTGACATCATGAGTAAGGTATGAGCCCGGTACTGGTTTACTGACTACTTGATGTATGCTTCCTCAGTTGACATCATGAGTAAGGTATGAGCCCGGTACTGGTTTACTACTACTTGATGTATGCTTCCTCAGTTGACATCATGAGTAAGGTATGAGCCCGGTACTGGTTTACTACTACTTGATGTATGCTTCCTCAGTTGACATCATGAGTAAGGTATGAGCCCGGTACTGGTTTACTGCTTCTTGATGTATGTAATCCTTCCTGGTGCACTCACACACTACTTCTACTTTCATGAGTAAAAGGAACTTTGTCTGGCTTCCTCTTAACAAAACAATGTTGAATGTAGAACTTTAATATTGCTTACATGACCAATCTTTATAGTATTTTCTAAATTATTTTTGCCATTCTCCATCGTAATGTATCCATTTCTTTTTTTTTTCAGCAAGTAGGCCCAAAAAGAAAGAAAGAAAAAATCCCCAAGAAGAAAATACTTTCATCATCATTCAACACTTTCACCTCACTCATACATAATCACTGTCTGTGTAGAGGTGCTCAGATATGACAGTTGAGAAATCTCTCCAAACTGTCAATACCCCAGACCCCTTCTTTAAAGTGCAGGCATTTTACTTCTTATTTCCAGGACTCAAGTCCGGCTAAATCTATAATAACCAGTTTCCCTGAATCCCTTCACTAAATATTACCCTGCTTACATTCCAACAGCTCATCAAGTCCCAAAAACCATTCGTCTCCATTTACTCCTATCTAACACACTCACACGCTTGCTGGAAGTCCAAGCCCCTCACCCACAAACCCTCCTTTACTCCCTCCCTCCAAACTTTTCAAGGACGATCCCTACCCCTCCTTCCCCTACAGATTCATATGCTCTCCAAGTCATTCTACTTTGATCCATTCTCTCTTAGTTACCAAACCACCTCAACAGTCCCTATTCAGCCCTCTAATACTTTTAGTAACTCCATATTTCTTCCTAATTTCCACACTCTGAATTCTCTGCATAATATTTGCACCACACATTGCCCTTAGACAGGAAATCTCCATTGCCTCCAGCTGCCTCCTTGCTGCTGCATTTACAACCCAAGCTTTACTTTCATACATTCCCTTCTTTGCCTTCATATATAACATTTTTGTCTCCACAGATATCTCAACACACCACTCACCTTTTTTCCTTCATAAACCTATCCACTGACAAGTCAACTCCCAAATATCTGAAAGCATTCACCTCTTCCATACTCCCTCTCTCCAGTGTGATAACCAGTTTTTCTTTATCTAAATCATTTGATACCCTCATCACCTTACCCTTATTTATGTTCGCTTTCAACCTTCTACCTTTACACACCCTCCCATACTCGTCTACTAAGGTTTGCAACTTTCCTTTAGAATCTCCCATAAGCACAGTATCATCAGCAAAAAATAACTCTCAACTCCCATTTTGTACTTGATTCCCCATACTTTAATCCCGCTCCTCTCCCCAAAACCCTAGCATTTACTTCTTTTGCAACCCCATCTATAAATATATTAACAACCATGGTGACATTACACATCCCTGTGTAAGACCTACTTTTACCGGGAAGTAATTTCCCTCTCTCCTACACACCCTAACCTGACCCTCACTATCCTCATAAAAACTCTTTACAGTATTTAGTAACTTACTACATATTTCATATACATGTACTTGCAACATCTGCCACATTGCTCCCCTATCCACTCTCATATGCCTTTTCTAAATTCATAAATGCAATAAAAACTTCCCTACCTTTATCTAAATACTGTTCACATATGTGCTTCAATGTAAACACCTGATCTACACATTCCCTACCCACTCTAAAGCCTCCTTGCTCATCTGAAATCCTACTTTGTCTTACCTGTAATTCTTTCAGTAATAACCCTACCGTAAAAATTTCCTGGTATACTGAGTAAACTTCTTTCTTTCAATGTATCAGCCGTATCCCACCAAGGTGGGGTGGCCCAAAAGGAAAAACGAAAGTTCCTTCTTTTAAATTTAGTAATATATACAAGAGAAGGGATTACTAGCCCTTTGCTCCCGGCATTTTAGTCACCTCTTACGACACACATGGCTTACAGAGGAAGAATTCTGTTCCACTTCCCCATGGCTACTCAGTAAACTTTTTTTTTTTTTCAACAAACTGGCCATATCCCACCAAGGCAGGGTGGCCCAAAAAGAAAAACGAAAGTTTCTCTTTTTAAATTCAGCAATTTATATGGGAGAAGGGGTTACTTGCTCCCGGCATTTTAGTCGCCTCTTACAACACGCATGGCTTACGGAGGAAGAATTCTGTTCCACTTCCCCATGGAGACAAGAGGAAATAAACAAGAACAAGAACTAGAAAGAAAATAGAAGAAAACCCAAAGGGGTGTGTGTATATATATGCTTGTACATGTATGTGTAGTGTGACCTAAGTGTAAGTAGAAGTAGCAAGACGTACCTGAAATCTTGCATGTTTATGAGACAGAAAAAAGGACACCAGCAATCCTACTATCATGTAAAACAATTACAGGCTTTCGTTTTACACTCAATTGTCAGGACGGTAGTACCTCCCTGGGCGGTTCCTGTCTACCAACCTACTACCTAGAACTCAGTAAACTTATTCCCCTATAATTTTTACAATCTCTTTTGTGACCCCTTCCCTTTATATAAAGGAATTATACACACACACTGCCAATCCCTAGGTATCTTCCCCTCTTTCATACCTTTATTAAACAAAAAAAAAAAAACCACTGCATCACTGTATCCCCCCCTGCTTTTAACATTTCTGTCATGATCCTGTCAGTTCCTGCTGCTTTACCCCCTTTCATTCTACATAATGCCTCATGCACCTCCCCCACACTCACATTCTGTTCTTCTTCACTCCTAAAAGATGGTATACCTCCCTGGCCGGTGCATGAAATTACCACCTCTCTTTCTTCATCGACATTAAAAAGTTCCTCAAAATATTCCCGCCATCTCTGCCCAATACCTCCAGCTCCCCATCTACTAACTCTGTTTTTAACTAACAGAGCCATTCATTCCCTAGGCTTTCTTAACTTGTTTATCTCACCCCAATTATTTTTTCTTATTTTCATCTAAATTTCTTGACAGTGCCTCTCCCACTCTGTCATCTGCTCTCCTTTTACACTCTGTCACCCCTCTCTTCACCTTTCTTTTACTCTCCATGTACTCAGTTCTTCTTATAACACTTCTGCTTTGTGAAAAAACTCTCATAAGCTACCTTTTTCTCTTTATCACACCCTTTACTTCATCATTCCACCAATCACTCCTCTTTCCTCCTGCACCCACCCTCATATAGCCACAAACTTCTGCCCCACATTCTAATACTGCATTTTTAAAACTATTCCAATGCTCTTCAACCCACCCCCTCCCCCCCACTACCCATACTTGCACCAGCCCACCTTTCTGCCAATAGTTGCTTATATCTCACCCGAACTTCCTCCTCCCTTAGTTTATACACTTTCACCTCCCTCTTACTTGTTGTTGCCACCTTCCTCTTTTCCCATCTACCTCTTACTCTAACTGTAGCTACAACTAAATAACGATCCGATATATCAGTTGCCCCTCTATAAACGTGTACATCCTGGAGCCTACCCATCAACCTTTTATCCACCAATACATAATCTAACATACTACTATCATTACATGCTCTATCATACCTTGTAGTTTATTTATTTATCCTCTTTTTCATAAAATGTGTTACTTATTACTTCTTTCTACACATAGCTCAATTAAAGGCTCCCCATTTGTGCTTATTACTCTTTAGTTATTTGCAGTTTCTTTGTGTAATAAATCTGTTGTCAATTATTTAGATAGTAGACCCTTGAGTATTGCATGGATTGTGTTCCTGAAAATTGGTGCTTAAATCAAATTAACATTAACCAAGATGAAGAATATATGGGGTGTATAAATTTACATTTTTTGAAATTTCAAAAACAAATATTTTTTTTTAAAATAGTCTTAAAAGGTCAAAAGACTTACCTTAAATTCTGGCTACTGTTACATGTGGCCTTCAGTACCTGTACATGGGTGTTAGCCGACTGCTGTTGAGTTGCATTTTGGGAAGGAGGATCAGAGGACCCTAATGTAAATAAGTCAGACAGTCTTATGACTAGATTTGTTGAGTTATCCTAGGTTACTGACTCTGCAGGTTATTAATTCAAATAAAATTCTCATCATCACCTACCATCACCTGCCCTCAGCATTGCCAAATAAGCTACAAGGAAGAGGGCTAATACAGCATGGTATACCACCACTTATCTGGAAAACACTGAGTCTCTCTCTGTTGTTAAAGAAGAATATATGGGAATCCCAACAAGTTGTACAGTACTGTGGTTGACAAAAGACTTTACAATTGCTGCTTGTATTTTATCAACCAAAACCTGAGCATGTATTCCATTCACTAAAAATAGGCAGAACTTAATATAGCAGAGGAGAGTTATTAAATGGAGAGTTAGAGGTATTAGGAAGATGGAGGAAATATATTGAGGAATTGTTAAATGTTGATGAAGATAGGGAAGCTTTGACTTCATGTATAGGGCAAGGAGGAATAACATCTTGTAGGAGTGAGGAAGAACCAGTTGTGACTGTGGGGGAAGTTCATGAGGCAGTGGATAGAATGAAAGGAGATAAGGCAGCTGGGATTGTTGGGATAAAGATAGAAATGATAAAAGCAGGTGGGGATATAGTTTTGGAGTGGTTGGTGCTATTATTTAGTAAATGTATGGAAGAAGGTAAGGTACCTAGGGATTGGCAGAGAGCATGCATAGTTCCTTTGTATAGAGGCAAAAGGGACAAAAGAGAGTGCAAAAAATAAAGATCATAAGAAAGGAGGAACACGGCAACAGGCCTACTGGCCTAAGCGAGTCAGCTCCATTTCTCCCACTGGCTTAAGCCAATGCCTTGACCTAGTGAGGTCAGACATGTCACTTAACCCTTTGACTGTCGCAACCCCAAATCCTGAGGTGTCTCCTGATGTCACAAAATATTTGAAAAAAAAAAAAAAAATTCTTATGAAATGATAGAGAATCTTCTCCCAATAGTAATGACACCAAAAGTATAAAATTTGACAGAAAATTTAAGGAATTACGCTCTCACTAAGTTAGTGACCTCAGCAATATTTATGGATCGGCGATTTCCCCCACTTTGAACCCTATTTTCGGCTAATTCCATTGTTCCAGTCAACCAAACTCATAGCTATTTCTTTAGAACTCCATTTGTTTTATCAATTGGGTACAAGAAACTGCCCATTTACTGATTTCAGCTACCCAATAAAGTGGTCAGAAATTGGCAATTTGGCCAATTTCAAAATAGGGTCTAGAATGAACAATGCAGACATTCCTGACTCTAAAATAACATTTTCTTTGTTCATCAGTCACGTCTCCAGGCTCCTCTTGCTTTCTATTTTGAATTTTTATTCAAACAAAAAATAGAAGATTTACTGTTATGCAGAATACTGTAATATTGTAATAATTGTATAAATAATGTCAACCCATTCATGACTGCATATTACAATGGCTAGTTGGACATTTATTGGACAATGACATCATTTGTTTACTCTTGAACATTGTCAAAAATCAAACATTTCCCATATTTTGAGCTCCATTTCAAGGTCCTTTTCATAGTAAAGCCAATCAGGATCACCTCTATTTCTATAAAATATTTTTCATTCTATTAAATGTGACTACAAAAACAAGAATATAACCATAAAAACTATATGAAAATACACCTCAAAGTTGGCATTTTAATCCAAAAACACGGTCGGAGTTTTTTTTTTTCATTATGCACTGTGTGTTGCAGGATTGTTTTTTATACAGTGCACGCTGACCACACAGACCCATTCTCTCACATGTGGGCCTACCAGCTTTCTCCTGCTTCATTTGAAACCGCTAGAATTTTTGAGTATACTGTACGTATATACGTCAAACACATTGGCTCATAAGACGTATATATACAGTGGACCCCCGGTATTCGATATTAATCCGTTCCTGAGAGCTCATCGAATACCGAAAATATCGAAAAGCGAATCAATTTTCCTCATAAGAAATAATGGAAATCAAATTAATCCGTGCAAGACTCCCAAAAGTATAAAAAAAAAAAATTTACTGCATGAAATATTAAGTTTAATGCAATAGAATAATTACAATAACAATAAAATAATTAACACTTACCTTTATTGAAGATCTGGTGGTGATTGATGGGATGGGAGGATGGGAGAGGTGTTAGTATTTAGAAGGGGAATCCTCTTCCATTAGGACTTGAGGTAGCAAGCCCTTTTCCGGGGTTACTTCCCTTCTTCTTTTAATGCCACTAGGACCAGCTTGAGAGTCACTGGACTTCTGTCGCACAACATAACTGGCAGCCTCACCATGCCTAATCACACTATGTATGCCACTACGATTCTTAAATCTTTCAAACCAGCCTTTACTGGCCTTAGATTCACTCACATCACCACTAGTTGCAGGCAATTTCTTTACCAAATCGTCATGCAACTGCCTAGCCTTTTCACAAATGATCGCTTGAGAGATGCTATCTCCTGCTATCTGTTTTTCATTTATCCACACCAATAACAGTCTCTCAACATTTTCTAACACTTCCAGTCACTGTTTCGTAATCACAGTTGCACCTTTTGCAAGAACAGCTTCCTTGATTGCCGTTTTCCTGGTCACTATAGTAGAGATGGTTGATTGGGGTTTATTATACAACCTGACCAGCTCCGACACACGCAATCCACTTTCGTACTTTGCAATTATCTCTTTCTTCATTTCATAAGTCATTAGTGCCTTTTTTCTCGAAGGGTTGGCACTAGAAGCTTTCTTGGGGCCCATGGTGACTTATTTTGCAGAAACAAGCACCAAACACAGTGATAATATGGATAATATGGAATGTACAGAATGTATCCTTAGATGCACGCACACTGGCTGGCTTGTAAACACTGGCACACACGGGGCAGTTCAGGCCACAAGTGGACACGTCTTACAAATCGTATCGAATACCGGGTTGAATCGAATTCCGAGGCAAATTTTTTGCGATATAATGCAATATAATGGGGTTGTAAGAGAAGTAAATGCGAGGGTCTTGGCAAGAGGCGTGGAGTTAAAAGATAAAGAATCACACACAAAGTGGGAGTTGTCACAGTTGCTCTTTGCTGATGACACTGTGCTCTTGGGAGATTCTGAAGAGAAGTTGCAGAGATTGGTGGATGAATTTGGTAGGGTATGCAAAAGAAGAAAATTAAAAGTGAATATAGGAAACAGTAAGGTTATGAGGATAACAAAAAGATTAGGTGATGAAAGATTGGATATCAGATTGGAGGGAGAGAGTATGGAGGAGGTGAATGTATTCAGATATTTGGGAGTGGACGTGTCAGCGGATGGGTCTATGAAAGATGAGGTGAATCGTAGAATTGATGAGGGGAAAAGGGTGAGTGGTGCACTTAGGAGTCTGTGGAGACAAAGAACTTTGTCCTTGGAGGCAAAGTGGGGAATGTATGAGAGTATAGTTTTACCAACGCTCTTATGTGGGTGTGAAGCATGGGTGATGAATGTTGCAGCGAGGAGAAGGCTGGAGGCAGTGGAGATGTCATGTCTGAGGGCAATGTGTGGTGTGAATATAATGCAGATAATTCGTAGTTTGGAAGTTAGGAGGAGGTGCGGGATTACCAAAACTGTTGTCCAGAGGGCTTGGGAAGGGTTGTTGAGGTGGTTCGGACATGTAGAGAGAATGGAGCGAAACAGAATGACTTCAAGAGTGTATCAGTCTGTAGTGGAAGGAAGGCGGGGTAGGGGTCGGCCTAGGAAAGGTTGGAGGGAGGGGGTAAAGGAGGTTTTGTGTGCGAAGGGCTTGGACTTCCAGCAGGCATGTGTGAGCGTGTTTGATAGGAGTGAATGGAGACAAATGGTTTTTAATACTTGACGTGCTGTTGGAGTGTGAGCAAAGTAACATTTATGAAGGGGTTCAGGGAAACCGGCAGGCCGGACTTGAGTCCTGGAGATGGGAAGTACAGTGCCTACACTCTGAAGGAGGGATGTTAATGTTGCAGTTTAAAAACTGTAGTGTAAAGCACCCTTCTGGCAAGACAGTGATGGAGTGAATGATGGTGAAAGTTTTTCTTTTTCGGGTCACCCTGCCTTGGTGGGAATCGGCCAGTGTGATAATAAATAATAAATAAAAATAATGCATCGAATACCGGATTTATCGAATACCGATGCCATCAAATACCGGGGGTCCACAGAACTACCAAAACAGTCAAAGGGTTAAGGGAGGAGCAGTGCATCCAACCTAGTAGCATAAGCTAGTCAGGTCAAACTCACACCCACCCACACCCACTCATTTATTTATCCAACATATTTTTAAAACCAGTGCTTTCCTATATCCTTACTGAATCTGAATTTTTCCAATTTAAAGCCATTGCTGCCAGTTCTGTCTATGTTAGATATTTTTAACATGCTATTTACATCCCCTTTATTAATTCCTGTTTTCCATTTATACACCTCAATCATGTCCCCCGTAATTCTACGCCTTTCTAGAGAGTGCAGATTCAGGTCCTCAGTCTTTACTCATAGGGAAGATTTCTGATACATGGGATCAACTTTGTCATCCTCCTTTGTACGTTTTCCAGTGCATTTTTATCCATAAGTCTGTTGAGTATACCTGGTAAAGTGTATGGTAGAGTTGTTATAGAAAAAAATGTAGAATAAGATGGAGAGTAGGATAGCAGATGAGCAAGGAGGCTTTAGGAATGATAGGGGGGGTGTAGACCAAGTGTTTACAGTGAAACATATAGGTGAACAATATTTAGATAAGGCTAAAGAGGTTTTTGTGGCATTTATGGATTTGGAAAAGGCATATGATGGGTTAGATAGGGGGAGCAATGTGGCAAATATTGCAGGTGTATGGTATAGGAGGTTGGTTGCTGAAAGCAGTGAAGAGTTTTTACGAGGATAATGAGGCTCAGGTATGTAGGAGAGAGGGAGATTATTTCCCAGTAAAAGCAGGCCTAAGACAAGGATGTGTGATGTCACCGTGGTTGTTCAATATATTTATAGATGGGGTTGAAAAGAAGTGAATGCTAGAGTCTTTGCAAGAGGTGTGGAGTTAAAAGATAAAGACTCAAACACAAAATGGGAGGTGTCACAGTTGTTCTTTGCTGATGACACTGTGCTTTTGGGAAATTCTGAAGAGAAGTTGCAGAGGTTGGTGGATGAATTTGGTAGGGTATGTAAAAGAAGAAAATTAAAAGTGAGTATAGGAAAGAGCAAGGTGATGAGGATAAAAAGATTAGGTGACAAAAGATTGGATATCAAATTGGAGGGAGAGAGCATGGAGGAGGAGGTGAATGTATTCGGATATTTAGGAATGGACGTGTCAGCAGATGGGTCTATGAAGGATGAGGTGAATCATAGAATTGATGAGGGGAAAAGGGTGAGCAGTGCACTTAGGAGTCTATGGAGACAAAGAACTTTATCTGTGGAAGCAAAGAGGGGAATGTATGAGGCAGTGGAGATGTTATGTCTGAGGGCAATGTGTGTGGTGTGAATATAATGCAGAGAATTCATAGTTTGGAAATTAGGAGGAGATGTGGGATTTCCAAAACTATTATCCAGAGGGCTGAGGAAGGGTTGTTGAGGTGGAACAAAACAGAATGACTTCGAGAGTATAAATCTGTAGTAAAGGGAAGGTGGGGTAGAGGTCACCATCGGAAAGGTTGGAGGGAAAGGGTAAAGGAGGTTTTGTGTGCGAGGGGCTTGGACTTCCAGCAAGCATGCATGAGCGTATTTGACAAGAGTGAATGTAGACAAATGGTTTTTAACCCTTTCAGGGTTTCGGACGTACTAGTACGGCCTGCGCACCAGGGTTTTTGACATACTAGTGCGCCTAAATTCTAGCGCCCTCAAATCTAGTGAGAGAAAGTTGGTAGGCCTACATATGAAAGAATGGGTCTATGGGGTCAGTGTGCACAGTATAAAAAAACCTGCAGCACATAGTGCGTAATGAGAAAAAAAAAATGACCATGTTTTTGGGTTAAAACAACGACTTTGCACTGTATTTTCCTATGGTATTTATTGTTGTATTCTAGTTTTCCTGGTCTCATTTGATAGAATGGAAGACATATTACAGAAATTGAGATGATTTTGACTGGTTTTACAATGAAAAGTACCTTGAAATTGAGCTCAAAGTAGCAGAAATTTTTTATTTTTGCCAAAGTTCAAAAGTAAACAAATCATGCTAAGCGTCCAATACACGTCAACTGGTGAGTCTAATATTCTTTCACGAGTGCGCTGATATTATTTATACCATTTTTTACACTAATGCAGTAGTCTGCATAACAGTAAATCTTTTATTTTTTGTGAGAATAAAAATTCAATGTGGAAAGCAAAAGAATGTAAGAGGGGCATGGGAACGTGACTAATGAACGGAGGAAATGTTATTTTAGTGCCAGGAATGTTTTGTTTATTCTGGACCCTATTTGGAAATTGGCATCTTTTGAAATTTGTGTGAAATTGGCAAAATTGCTAAATTCTGACCACTGTATTGGATAGTTGAAATCAGTAAATGGGTGGTTTCTTGTACTCATTCTATAGAAAAAGTGGAGTTCTAGCGAAATAGTTATGATTTTTGTTGACTAGTACACTGGAATTGGCTGAAAATAGGGCTCAAAGTGGGCGAAATCGCCGATGAGTAAGCATCGTCGAGACCGCTAACTTCGCGAGAGCATAATTCCATAAGTTTTCCATCAAATTTCATACTTTTGGTGTCATTTTGATCGGGAAAAGATTCTCTATCTTTTTATAAGAAAAAAATTATTTTTTTTTTAAAATTTGGGCGACCCTGAGGCCAAGTCTTTGAGAGGGCCGGGGACACTGAACGGGTTAATACTTGACGTGCTGTTGGAGTGTGTGTAAGGTAACATTTATGAAGGGATTCAGGGTAACCAGCAAGCCGGACTTAAGTCCTGGAGATGGGAAGTACAGTGTCTGCACTCTGAAGGAGGGGTGTTAATGTTGCAGTTTTATAACTGTAGTGTAAAGCACCCTTCTGGCAAAACAATGATGGAGTGAATGATGATGAAAGTTTTTCTTTTTCGGGCCACCCTGCCTTAGTGGGAATTGGCCGTTGTGTTAAAAAAAAAAGATACGGTGGCCTTAAAGCAACCAAGAACCAACTACAGCACCCTAGTTAAGATCATACCGGACAACCTTTCATTTAAAATAAGATGAAAGGCGACTTAGAAATTTTGTATCTTTCCCTCAATTATTTGTTCATCCTCCTTGTTGTACAGAGCGACAGTGATATTGTTTATGTGGCCTTAGTGGACCACAAACTTTTCTGGAGAATTTTGTGTGTCGTAGGAAGGAAGGAAGGAAGGAATCTGTAAGCAAACTGCAATTACTTGATGACGGGAAGAATTACGTGTGGCTGGTTATCAGCCGATGCCACTTATATACCATTTGCTATGCAGTTTTATCACTTGAAATGTACTAAAAGTGACAGATAATTTTATCTTGCTTTAAGTTTCGTTTCATAGAAATTGTCTCTGTTACGCTGTTTCTCACAGAATACATGATGACGCCCTGTCAAGTCCCATTGTCTTTGATGTATCCAGCTTCATCAAAAGTTCTTTTACCTCTTTCAATGTTGTGTGAATACCTTCCAGTACTTGTCGGTGTACCCTGTCTGTCCCTTGGTTTTTTGGTATTTTCACAGTTTCCACTGAGAACACTTCTTCAGATCATTCGATCAACACTTAACAGACTTCATTGCCAGCTTTAGTAAGCTCCCATCCTTCCTTCTTCAGTTGAATTGCTTTTGTATTATATGGGGGGAGTGGTTGTTTGCTTTGCAGGTGTGTCAGGAAGAAATGAAACCTGATGGAGAGGGAGGGAAGCATTTGTTTGAAAATTTGTGTCATGAGATGATGGATCGTAAACAGTAGTACATTAGATTACCTAATATGATCAGCCTCTACCTAGTCCTATATATATGCTTGATTTATTATTGTTTATTGAATACTAGAAAGAACAGGATAACTGCACTTAAGAAAATTGTGCATGATTAAGAAACTTAGTTTTACATTTAAGCTGAGGAGGAAAACCTTTGTCCACAGATATGCCGGGAGCAGTTCATTGCCCTACACCAGCAGCCCATTCTTGAGGATCTCTCCAAATTCATACAGAAGACATTCAGATTATCTGAAAGGTAAGTGATGGTGGTGGTTGATACTTTAGTTGTATTGTTTCATCATTGTATGTGTACAGTACTGTACTGTAAATGTACAAATTAATGTAAACCATTCATGTGTGACTAAGTACGTATATGAATAGTCTAATACAGTATAGCAATAAACAAACTTATTTAACCCTTTGACTGTCGCAACCCCCAATCCTGAGGTGTCTCCTGGTGTCGCAAAATTTAAAAAAAAAAAATTATTTTTTCTTATGAAATGATAGAGAATCTTTTCCCGATTGTAATGACACCAAAAAAACGACATTTGATGGAAAACTGACGGAATTATGCTCTCGTGAAGTTAGCGACCTCGGCGCTGTTTACAAATCGGCGATTTTGCCCACTTTGAGCCCTATTTTCGGCTAATTCCACTGTTCCAGTCGCCCAAACTCATAGCTATTTCTTTAGAACTCCATTTTTTCTATCGATTGAGTACAAGAAACTGCCCATTTACCAATATGAACTACCTAATAATGTGGTCAGAAATTTGCAATTTGGCCAATTTCACGAAAACTAAAAAATATGACAATTTCAAAATAAGGTCCAGAATGAACAATGCAGACATTCCTGGCTCTAAAATAACATTTTCTTTGTTCATCAGTCATGTCTCCAGGCCTCTCTGATATTACTCTTGCTTTCTATTTTGAATTTTTATTCAAACAAAAAATAGAAGACTTACTATTATGCAGACTACTGCAATACTGTAATAATTGTACAAATAACATCAACCCATTCATGACTGCATATTAGAATGGCTAGTTGGACATTTATTGGACAATGGCATCATTTGTTTACTTTTGAACATTGGCAAAAATCAAACATTTCCCCTACTTTGAGCTCCATTTCTAGGTTCTTTTTGTAGTAAAATCAATCAAAATCACCTCTATTTCTATAATATGTTTTCCATTCTATCAAATGAGACCAAGAAAACGAGAATACAACCATTAATACTACACGAAAATAGACCACAAAGTCTGGCATATTAATTAAAAAAGACGGTCAGAGTTTTTTTTTTCTCATTATGCACTGCATGCTCCAGGATTTTTTTTATATGGTGCACACTGACCACACAGACCCATTCTCTCACATGTGGGCCTACCAGCTTTCTCCTGCTTGGTTTGAAGCCGCAAGAATTTATGAGTATATATACGTCAAACACGGTACCTCGTAAGACGTATATATACGGCCGCGACAGTCGAAGGGTTAAAATAGTACCAATTGTTGAGACAGTTTTCCTGTATCCAAGATTAAATACTCATTGTTGCGAGAGGCAACATTGATCTAAGTTGCCTCTTTGAGCTTGAAATGCTGCATTATTTGGTGTCTTAATGTTTTGCTGATACATTGGCTGTTTCTTGTCAAGGCGGAGTGACCAAAATAAAAAAGGTGTATATATTCATCATTGGTTATTCTACAGCTGTTTACCAAATGTGAACAAACATCACAATTCACATGACCTTCTGAACTGCAACATCCCCACCTGTCTTAAAGAGTGTTGGCACTGGCATTGCTTGCTTGTAGAAGGGTTCTTGATCTAAGGAACTGGAGCTCTCCTTTTCCTTGGAGTAAACCTGATTGCTTCCCATGACCAAGTGCTGCTGAATGATCCCTACAAGTTTAGCACTTCCCATGAAAAAATAATTCACAATACAGTGGACCCTCTGTTTTCGTTGATCTCTGTTATCGCCGATTTCGGTTTTGGCTGACTTTTTTCGTCGCTTTTTGGCTTTCGTTTTTGTCTGTTACCTCTGTTTTTGTCGGTCGTACAGAACCTGTCCAATGCCCAGCGCACAGACAAAGCTGCCTCCCTCACGCATTCTCAGCCAGTGTAGCGTTGTTTCTCGTAGCGTTGTTTCTCGGTGAATGAACATATCCTGCCAGATCATACAAAAATTTCATAATCATTGTTTTTGGAAATAGTTTATTGTGTGTGACTGCTAAATAAGCCACAATGGGCCCAAAGAAAGCTTCTAGTGCCAGCCCTTTGGTAAAGAATGGGAGAAACATAATATAATTCAAGAAAAGGTTTGTAGAAAAATACGAAAATGGTGGTGGTAGTGATGGTGGTAGTAATGGTGGTAGAGGGTGGCAGTGATGGTGGTAGAGGGTGCTTGTGATGGTAGTAGAGGGTGGTAGCCGTGTGTGGTGTTGTGTGGTCGGAGCTTCAGTGATTCCAAGATTCTTCTAACTCCTATGTAGGGGTACAGAAAACACCACTGCCTCAGCTGCAGCCTTCACCACCATTATAGATGGCTTATGCTCTCAGTGGCCCTTATACACCCAACAGCAACAGCACAACATCTTTGTAGATCAATGGTGCAGAGAACCAACATGTTGATGAATTAGACACATGTGCAACTCTTGGGTATCTTTATTGAGGAAACGTTTTGCCACACAGTGGCTTCATCAGTCCATACAAAGGAGAATCTTGAAGAACAGGAGGAGAATGAGGTAATCAGTCCCTCAACCTTGAGTCGATGTGGTCAGTCCATCAGTCTTGAATAAATACGGCATACGTGCGGAGAATGAGCTTATAAACCATAGGCAGCAGTCATAGGTGGTGTCACATTTGTTCAATGTGCAACACAAGGAGACACCTCAGGATTTGGGATTGCAACAGCCAAGGGGTTAACACTCCCCTTTTATGTCACTAATATTATGTACTATTTCAGTACATAATATTAGTGTCAGAACAAAGATTGGCTATGAAATCACAAGAACATTATAAATTGTAATTATCAGAACATAAAAATTATATCAGTTAAAATAAAAATGAGAAAAAAAGGTAAATCAGGAACACTTACGCAAACCGCAGGACTGGATGTTGCCGTCAGGTAAGCATCCAGAGCCAACTTTGCGGTCTTATATCTCCGTAAGTACTGGTCCTAAAAATGTTTTTTGGTCTTGTACCACACAGAAAATTGCCCTCTTCAATTTAAAAAAAAAAAATTCAAAATACGCATTCGGAGTGCCACACAGGTGAACACATATCTACATTTGGACAGTTTAAGGGTTAACAAGATGAGTCCTGTATGACCTGTAGAGGCCATCCATTGTCTGGGGGAATGAGAAGCAATCAGGTTAGATCCAAGGAAATGGAGGGTAGGTCAAATTCTTTTCATTCTGAATTCCTCATTGGCATCAAGGAACCTTCATTGAGGTTCCTTGATGCCACAGAGACAAAGAACGAGTATCACTTCACTGAGACAACAAATATCAATGCACCTGGTCACATGGTGTGGTCACACTGGTTTTCAATTTTGTTAACCCCTTAACAGATTTTGAAAAACAATTAAAACATTTTTTCTCACGTGCTTGAGGCTTACAGACAAAGCATGGGGAAAATGTGTCTTCTATAACCATAGCATGGAAGAAATTGTGGCCTGACTTAGTGGCAGCCAGGGATTTTGAAGGCTTTGAAGATGAGCCTGAGCCATTAGAGGATATTGTGCCCTTGGGAAAAACCTTGGGCCTGGAGGTAACTGAAGATGATGTGAAGGAGCATAGAACTGAACTCACCATGGAAGAACTTGTAGACCTTCAGGAGCAGCAACAGATTGCATTGAAGGAGTTGTCATCAGAGGACAAGAAGGGAAGGGATGATGTGCCTATTGCACTTGTCAAGGAAACATGTGCTAAATGGCATGAAGTGCAGGAGTTTGCTGAAAAACATCGTCCAGACAAGCAGTGGCCATCCATCTCTCTAACATGCACAGTGACTGTGTAATGTCTCAGTTTTGACAAGTGTTAAATTGGAGCCTGAAATATATCTCATTGGACAGGTTTTTAGTGAGACATAGAATCAGTGAGCCAGAACAAGGTGTTAGTGGTGAAAAGAGACAAAGAAAGAAACAACACCAGAAGGTCAGTTTCCTAACATTAACCCTTTGAGGGTCCGTGCCGATAGATCTACGGCTTTACGTTGAGGGTCCAAACCGTAGATCTACAACATGAGCTCAGCTCACTCTGATAAGCTGTGAATGGTAAATTTTGGCCTAGATATGAGAGAATACACCTATGTGGTATGTGTGCACCACATAAAACAAATCCTGCAGCACATAGCGCATAATGAGAGAAAAAAAAACGTAATTTTCGATTAAAACAGCAACTTTGCGGTGTTTTTTCATATGTTTTTTATAGTTGTATTTGCAATTTCTTGGTCTCATTTGATAGAATGGAAGATATATTACAGAAATAGAGATGATTTTGATTGGTTTTAGTACTGGAAATGGCTTGAAACTGAGCTCAAAGTAGCGGAAATGTTAAATTTTTGCCGATGTTCAAGAGTAAACAAATGACCTCACAAGTCTAATACATGCCAGCTGGTGGGTCTAATATACATTCACAAATGTGGTGATATTATTTATACAATTATTACAATATTGCATAACAGTAAATCTTCTATTTTTTGGTTTGAATAAAAATTCATTATGTGAATAAAAAATAAAAATGGAATCCATTTGTAAAGCCTGAAAAACATAACTAATGAAAAGAGGAAATGTTAGTTTAGTGCCAGGAATGCCTGCATTGTTTATTCTGGACCCTATTTTGAAATTGGAATATTTTGAACTTTGCATTAAATTGGCCAAATTACCAATTTCTGATCACTTGATTTTGTAGTTGAAACAGTTTACTTGGTGATTTCTTCTGCTCAATCGATAGAAGTAATACTAGTGAAACAGCTAAGAATTTGGTCGACTGGAATAATGTAATTGGCCTAAAATGGGAGTCAAAGTCGGCAAAATTGCCAATGTGTAAATATTGCTGACACATCAAAATTCGCGAGAGCATAGTTTTGTCAGTTTTCCATCAAATTTCTTACTTTTTGTTTTATTACCTTCAGAAAAAAAAAGAAAAATAACAAAATTATTTTTTGAAAATTCTTGGACACTGGTGCACACTTTGAAATTTGGCCTCTGGACCCTGAAAGGTTTAACCCTTTGACTGTCACAAGCCCCTTTCTGAAACTGTCATTCTATGTCGAAAATTTTTTGGAAGAAAAAAAAAACTGTTTTTTCTTATGAAATGATGGAGAATCTTTTCCCGATGGTAACGACACCAAAAGTACGAAATTGGATCTAAAACTTACGGAATTACACTAGCGTGAAGTTAGCGATCTTGGCGATATATACGCATCAGCGATTTTGCTGACTTTGAAACCTATTTTCGGCCAATTCCATTGTTCCAGTCGACCAAACTCGTAGCTAGTTGTTTAGAACTCAATTCTTTTCTATCAGTTGAGTACAAGAAACTGCCCATTTACCGTTTTCAACTGCACAATAAAGTGGTTAGAAATTGGCAATTTAGCCAATTTCAGGCAAATTAAAAAAAGATTCCATTTTCAAAATAGGCTCCAGAATAAACATTGCAGACATTCTTTGGGCTAAAATAACAAATTCTCTGTTCATTAATCACATCTCCAGGCCCCTCTTATAGTATTCTTGCTATCTACGTATTTTGATTTTTTATTCACAAAAAATAGAAGACTTACTGTTATACAGTCTACTGCATTATTGTAAAAATGGTATAAATAATATCAGTGCACCAGTGAAAGAATATCAGACTCCCCAGTTGGTGTGTATTGGACGTGTGGTGTGATTTGCTTACTCTTGAACATTGATAAAAATCGAACATTTCCGCTACTTTGAGCTCAATTTCAAGGTCATTTTCATCATGAAACTAATCAAAATCATCTCTGTTTCTGTAACATGCTTTCCATTCTGCCAAATGAGACCAAGAAAATGAGAATACATCCATAAATGCTATATGAAAATACACCTCTAAGTCGGCGTTTTAATCCAAAAACACAGATTTTTTTTTTGCTCATTATGCACTGCGTGCTGCAGGATTTTTTTTATACAGTGCACACTGACCACACAGACCCATTCTCTCACATGTGGGCCTACCAGCTTTCTCCTGCTTGATTTGAAGCTGCTAGAATTATTGAGTATATATATGTCCGAAACGCTGGTTCATAAAACGTATATGTAAGACCGAAACAGTCAAAGGGTTAATAGAAGGGGGGGACTTCTAAGCAGTAACATACCCCCTCCTCCACCTCCTGCTTCCAGTATGCCATTACCTCTCCTCTGACAGGTATGAGACACCTAAATTTTCATTTACTGTACAGTATTTCAGTTAAAGTTTTTTTAGTATTCATTTTTACAGTTTTATGTTGTAGTACATTTTTAATAAATTATTATATTGTCATTTGGGGTCTAGAATGGATTAATTCTATTTACATTATTCTTTATGGGAAAGATTGCTTTGGTTTTCATCGATTTTGGTTGTCAAATCAATATCTGGAACAATATCTTGAACAACCGAAGTTCCACTGTTCTGAAATTTTATTTGTTTCTGAATTATCTCATAATTTCATATTCTCCCTTAACATTTGTTGTCTAATATAATTACAGTAATTCAGTGTGTGATGTCCCTGTACCTTCAGATGTTTAGTTGTGTTTATATTTTACAGTGATATTGGCCATGAGAACGCAGCTCTGGATTCTCGCAAGAAGAGGATCATCAACTTTGTCTCCAAGATACCACCCAAAGGAGATTTTGACATAAATAGTGTTCATGATAGTTTATATTTCTTCTCATAACTGTACATATATATGTAGATATTCTTCATTATCTTTGATCAGGTTGTGGTCATCTGTGTTAGGTAAAAATGATTCTTGTGACTGAGGACAATAGGAAGTTTTCTACGTAACCATCTATAGGTGAAAGTCTGAAGCTCGTATTAGCTTTATTATTACATCTGAATTTTTGTAGAACCATTTAGATATATAAATTCAAGGTCTCAAGGAATGTGCTGCCAGTAGTAACAGCCTGGTTTACCAGGCAAGCACAAGCAAAGCCAAGCCTAGCCCAGGGCTAGGCTACAGGAGTAGGAAAACTCTTCAAACCTGTCAAAGGTATATCAGAAATAAGGTTGAGCTCCAGAGAGAAAATGAAGTTTAAAGAGAAAAAATTCTTTTCTTCAGAGAGTTGCTTGTGAATAAGTCAAATTTGTTACTAATTAGAAAAAATTGCAATGAATTTATCTGATTTGTAATATTTAATTTGGTAATGCTATATGTTCACTAATTTAATTTGTAGGTTATCATTACATTTCTCTTTCATTATGTCGACATTGTGGCTTTGGCGTCATCCTGTATCTTGTGTGTAATGTTTTATGCTGTCATCAGTAACACAAACACTCTCATAACTTGTGTCATACATGTCTTTTTCATTTGTCTTTCTTCTGTCTCATTTTTCTGACCTCATTTGTTTTGACCTTGGCATTATTCAAAATACAGTATACACACATTTCACAAATTTCAAGTTTTGTTTTGTTTACATTGAGTTTATCATATACTAAGCTCATGCAATAGCTGAAGAACCATGGTGTTCTTGTGACCAATTTATTGAGTGATGCTGTTTAGTTGCCATTTGAAAAATAATGTTAGGATGTAAGTACAGTGGAGTGGACCCCCGGTTTACAATATTATTTATTCCAGAAGTATGTTCAGGTGCCAGTACTGAACGAATTTGTTCCCATAAGGAATATTGTGAATTAGATTAGTCCATTTCAGACCCCCAAACATACACGTACAAACGCACTTACATAAATACACTTGCATAATTGGTCGCATTGGGAGGTGATCGTAAAGTGGGGGTCCACTGTATTCAGATTATTATGCTTGGCTGCTCCAAATTATAAATATGTAAACCATTTTATTGATTGGTAAATTTTCGCTTGCTAATATATAGAACAAAACTGTTCCATGAAACCTTATTTGTTCACTGTAATTTGTGATTTGTTAGGGATACTGCAAATAAGTTGTACAATAGGGCCCCACTTTACAGCATTTCACTAATACGGACATTTCAGATTATGACCAAAACTTGTTATGCGCCCTCCCCCCCCTTCCATCCCACCTGATTCGCTAATACAGTCACCACGAGCCACTCTACATCCTCATTAAGCTTCGCGTCTCTCCATTATGTCTGGAAGCTTTCCAAAAGTTCAAGTGTATTAACCCTTTCACTGTCGAGACCCGTGCTCACAAACTTGCTCTATGTTGAGTTTAAAAAAAAAAAAAATTATGAAATGATAGAGTATATTTGTCGTAGGGGTTCTTAAAAGGAGATATCGAGGGTTGAAGGTAGACACACTTGTTGGATGGTAACAATATATTGTCAGACTGTGGTAATGGGAGATGGAGCCCAGCCTTGCCGTGTTCTAGCCTGGATGTCTATGCGCCGACTGAGGCCGAGGTAGCTAGCTCGCCTCACACTCAAGCTGTATCCCGTGACGTCACACAAACAGCCACAGGCCTAAAAGGAGTCTTCTACATAAAGCACATGGATGATACTATGATATGCTATACAACACAGGGATCAGCAACTATGCTGACAGCTCGGTCATGTTACATATGTCGTCTCGACATACACTACTATCTTATAGGCTGAACAGGCAGGTGGTTCTGGGCTGATTCTATACAATAACAAATTCATATATAACTTAGAACTAATGGATGGTATCATACTGGATGTTAACAAAATGAATTTTACGTAATGGGTGTTAACGTAATCACTTTTAACGTAATGATTTTTTAACGTAATGCATTACAAACTATAAGAACAAATTATTGTACAATATGGGATGGAATTGATCGATCGATCTGTATTCATGCACTCTACGGATTCTGAGGAAGAATAAATATATATACAAGGTGAATTAACAGCAAAGGTATCTGGTGCACACAGACTATTGCTAAATTCTCAGAATTTGGAGGGAACGTGAACACGAAAATTTCTGACAAACTAATCAGCTAATAACAAAACACACAGTTGATAATTTCATTCATCTCGGACATCTAATTATACAGGCTGTTTACACTTAAACCCAATTCTGCGAGGGTAAGGTTTACGTATGCAGAATGGTTATCATCTCTGGGAGGATCGAATTCCTCTGCAATGGCTAACACATGCCTTGACTAAGGGAGATCTGAACGAGTATCTACAAAAGATACAGCTACATGGACGATCTGAACGAGTATCTACAAAAGATACAGCTACATTCACTAGTGCCTGTATAATCCTCCGGGTTTAGCGCTTCCCCTTGATTATAATAATAATAATTCTGCTAGGAGTGCTCAACTCGACTGCTCGATACAGTAATTCTTGGCGTATTACAAAGTCACTAATGGGTGCTGGTGGCTTCACAGTGAGAATAAGATCTTCCTGGAGCAGGAATCGAATCACCAGAACACAAGGGATCGGTTCTTTCTTACTGGAGGAATGCACAAACTCGGTGGAGTGGATGACTCTCCCCGGTTGAAAAAATTAACGCTATAACACGCAATATGAGCAAGGGAGAACGAATCTACTATCTCAAACTGCAAGCACAGGAGAAAATAAATGAACACGGTCAACAATGCTGATATTCAATCTGAGTCGCCCCACAGTGAACAGGTATCAGCTATAAAGAAACTACACTTACAAACGTTAGCAACACGTGAAAGTTACTAGAGGAGTAACTTCTTACAATGCACTTATTACTGTCAACTAGGATGGGATCACAATCTGAAACACAAGGGACAACAACAACACTCAAGTGAGCACACTAGCCACAGAAACATCTTCCTGCAACGGCTTGTGGCATCAGCAAGAGATGGCATAACTCGTTGCAAGTAAAGTTCTTCTCAAAGCATCTGCTGGGAAGGAACGAGTACTTGAACAAGTCGCCATCACAAGGATAGTAGTCTCAGCACTATCCTGCGGGTGCGATATTGTGGCTGGAGTCCAGACAGGAGTGACAGTATTACTAGTGCCTGACCGCTCGGCTATGTTAATAAGCAATTCACGGATCTATAGGAGCTTAATCTGAACTTCACATTTTGCAGCACTTTAACAAATCTCAGATACAAGCTGAGAGAACAAACACATTGCTCAAGGGCTAGGTATTGTCTTTCAGTCAGTAAAGGAATGTTGGTACTGTGGACTGATTCATATTGACTTTGACTGGCATGATACACTAAGTGAACATTCAAAAGTGACTGGGACATCTTCTCAGTGAACTTACTGAAGGGCATAAAGCCAAGAAAAAATGGAGAGAATGACACAATAAGCTTAAACGGGAAGAAAATGCTTAACTATTCTGCATAAGTAATTAAAAAAAAATGACAGGTCACACAGTAAGTAAAGAAACTCACAGTCACAAAGAAAATACTCAACTGAACAAACAACACTTTGAAAATGAAGTGAACTTGTACTTTACTCAACTCTAATTTGCTCAACTTTTACTTTAAATTGAATGAATGGCGCAGTGAGTTGTCTTTGCTCTCAATGCAATAGAGAAATACACAATAAAATGATAAATCAATAAAAAATGTTAAAATGGACTCAATAAAGCTTGTGCAAAATAAAACAAACTGGGACACAATTCACTGAAATAAAATAAAATGGCACAGAAAGAATAAAATAATATGCACAGAACAGAGCATATGAAACTGCACTGAAATAAACTTTAGCAATATTGCAATTAACAATTGCTAATCAACAAGTATTGCACAACACTGCATAAAATCTCTGCAAGAAAAATTTTAAATGGTAACACAATGTTTGCACAAGAATTATTGCAAAATGAGTCAAAGTGCAATAATAAAAAAAAAATAGTACACACACAAGAAAAGAAATATATCAAGGAATGAACTGATTGAACACTTTAACTCTTAACTGCAACTTAAACAACACTTAACAAGCAAAAGAACAATTTACTCTAAAAGAGGAACCTAAAAATTGCACTAAGAGTGAATTTGTTCAATGAAACATGAAAAATAATAATAGGTGCTAAAACACAGAACAAAAAAAGTTTGAACACTTACAGTGATGCAGAACACAACACTTACAGTGATGCAGAACACAACACTTACAGTGATGCAGAAACACAACACTTACAGTGATGCAGAACACAACACTTACAGTGATGCAGAACACAACACTTACAGTGATGCAGAACACAACACTTACAGTGATGCAGAACACAACACTTACAGTGATGCAGAACACAACACTTACAGTGATGCAGAACACAACACTTACAGTGATGCAGAACACAACACTTACAGTGATGCAGAACACAAACACTTACAGTGATGCAGAACACAACACTTACAGTGATGCAGAACACAACACTTACAGTGATGCAGAACACAACACTTACAGTGATGCGGAACACAACACTTACAGTGATGCAGAACACAAACACTTACAGTGATGCGGAACACAACACTTACAGTGATGCAGAACACAACCTTACAGTGATGCGGGAACACAACACTTACAGTGATGCAGAACACAACACTTACAGTGATGCAGAACACAACACTTACAGTGATGCAGAAAAACAACACTTACAGTGATGCAGAACACAACACTTACAGTGATGCAGAACACAACACTTACAGAGATGCAGAACACAACACTTACAGTGATGCAGAACACAACACTTACAGTGATGCAGAACACAACACTTACAGTGATGCAGAACACAACACTTACAGTGATGCAGAAAAACAACACTTACAGTGATGCAGAACACAACACTTACAGTGATGCAGAACACAACACTTACAGTGATGCAGAAACACAACACTTACAGTGATGCAGAACACAACACTTACAGTGATGCAGAACACAACACTTACAGTGATGCAGAACACAACAACTTACAGTGATGCAGAATACAACACTTACAGTGATGCAGAACACAACACTTACAGTGAGCAGAAACAACACTTACAGTGATGCAGAACACAACACTTAGTGATGCAGAACACAACACTTACAGTGATGCAGAACACAACACTTACAGTGATGCAGAACACAACACTTACAGTGATGCAGAACACAACACTTACAGTGATGCAGAACACAACACTTACAGTGATGCAGAACACAACACTTACAGTGATGCAGAACACAACACTTACAGTGATGCAGAACACAACACTTACAGTGATGCAGAACACAACACTTACAGTGATGCGAACACAACACTTACAGTGATGCAGAACACAACACTTACAGTGATGCAGAAACACAACACTTATTTCAGTGATGCAGAACACAACACTTACAGTGATGCAGAACACAACACTTACAGTGATGCAGAACACAACACTTACAGTGATGCAGAACACAACACTTACAGTGATGCAGAAACACACACACTTACAGTGATGCAGAACACAACACTTACAGTGATTTCAGAACACAACACTTACAGTGATGCAGAACACAACACTTACAGTGATGCAGAACACAAACACTTACAGTGATGCAGAACACAACACTTACAGTGATGCAGAACACAACACTTACAGTGATGCAGAACACAACACTTACAGTGATGCCAGAACACAACACTTACAGTGATGCAGAACACAACACTTACAGTGATGCAGAACACAACACTTACAGTGATGCAGAAACACAACACTTACAGTGATGCAGAACACAACACTTACAGTGATGCAGAACACAACACTTACAGTGATGCAGAACACAACACTTACAGTGATGCAGAACACAACACACTTACAGTGATGCAGAACACAACACTTAACAGTGATGCAGAACACAAACACAGTTAAACAACACTTACAGTGATGCAGAACACAACACTTACAGTGATGCAGAACACAACACTTACAGTGATGCAGAACACAACACTTACAGTGATGCAGAACACAACACATCAACATAAACACAATACTAGAATTTTCTTGCAATGAAACTTGATGTGTGAAAACTTTGATAAGATATCAGCCCTTGTGGCTTAGTGCTTCTTTTTGATTATAATAATAATTTGATAAGATAATTATCTTTTACAAAACAATGACACTATTGTCTGTGGAAATAAGACAAATTAGACACTGGCTAAATGAAAAGAATATGAACACAAGAATGTTCAACAAGAATACACAAATGCTGGGATGAAAAAATTATATATAACTGAGACAACACTGAGTTGTGATGCAGGACACAACTAAATAAATTACTGAAATAATTCACTGGATCACTGAGAACACAAGGTGATTCTGAAGTGTAAACACAAGTTCTATACTGCTCATATGTTGCACACACAACAAAGAAAAAACACTAAGTACTTACTTCAAAGTGTATAAAAAGAAACACAACACAACAGACATAAGATAATGAACGAAAATTAACACTGAATTAAGAAGATAAAAAAATTATTGCAAACAGTATATAATAAACACTGAGTCTGCTCGAGAGTCACTGAATGTCACTAAAAAAAATCACTGGAACACAAAAGAAATGTTTCAACACTCGCAAATGTCTATATGAAAAATATTATCACTGTAGCGACTTGATGAAGAACGAGGTAGATGGTGGAAGGTTGGAGGTGGAGGGTAGAGGAGACTGGTGGCTGACTACGATCACTGACTTCTCTCCACACTCGAAGAATTTGCGCTTAAATCGACGATAGACTCACACAGGAGGCTTTTCAACGATGGCGCCACTGTCGAAGACACACTCTAGCTCTTGACCCCCATGTGGTCCTTAAAATATGGTGCTATAACCCCTCGTAGTATACCAAACACTGGTAGAGGTTGGGTGAGTGGGTTAATGGCTGAGTGAGGCGTCTGAGGCTGCGTGGTGAGTGGGTGGGTGGGCTTAACAGGGCTAAGACCGGGGGTGGTGAGGCACACGTGGTGAGTGGGCCTATGGGTTGAATGGCGTAAGCCTCACTGAGGACAACCACACTGGCGCGAAGATATTCTAAGCTGGCTGGCTTAAAATACACCCACGAAATACCACAACACCACAGGGATGAAAAAGAGCACTCAGAATGGCTTGGAGCTTGAATCACAAGCGATGAAGACTGTACCCACGTGGCATGCTTGAGTACTGGGGTAAGACACCTGGGTTAGTTGCTTGCTGGCTTATCTTAACCCTTCACACAGAATAGCTTGATAACTTCTCACTATGAGCACAGCAGGGGTGGAAAGCTGGCTTGGCAGGCAAAAAACTGGATGGAGTAGGCTAGGCTGGACTGGACTCGGTTGGTCTGACTCCCCTACCACAGACTGGAAGCTGGCTTATTTTGCAAACTCGGGTCAACCCCTCGGGAGTGATGCAAATAAGCAGATAAACACTAATACAAAGAGACTGACCAGAGAATAATGTAGTGGCTGGTAGAAACTTGGGCGGGAGGAACTAGCTGAGATAGCTGGCGTTAACCTTCTCAGCAGGCCTACTCACAAGATGGCGACCGGTAGAAATTTATCTCCAGAAATCGCTGTAATCGTCAGGATTACAGGCCCTCCGCTGCCACCATTTATCGTAGGGGTTCTTAAAAGGAGATGTCGAGGGTTGAAGGTAGACACACTTGTTGGATGGTAACGCTATATTGTCAGACTGTGGTAATGGGAGATGGAGCCCAGCCTTGCCGTGTTCTAGCCTGGATGTCTATGCGCCGACTGAGGCCGAGGTAGCTAGCTTGCCTCACACTCAAGCTGTATCCCGTGACGTCACACAAACAGTCACAGGCCTAAAAGGGATCTTCTATATAAAGCACATGGATGATACTATGATATGCTATACAACACAAGGATCAGCAACTATGCTGACATATTTTCCCGGGGGTAATGACACCAAAAGTAGAAAATTTGATCGAAAACTTCCGGAATTATGCTCTTGCGAAGGTAGCAGTCTCGGCGATATATATGCATCGGAGATTTCGCCCACTTTGAGTCCTATTTTCAGCCAATTCTATTGTTCCAGTCGACCAAACTCATAGCTATTTTGCTAGGACTTCACCTGTTCTATCGATTGAGTACAAGAAACTGCCCATTTACTGATTTCAACTACCCAATAAAGTGGTCAGAAATTGGCAATTTGACCAGTTCCACACAGATTTCAAAAGATGCCAATTTTAAAATAGGGTCCAAAATTATCAATACAAACATGCCTGGCACTAAAATAACATTTTCTCTGTTTATTAGTTGCATCTCCAGGCCCCTCTTATATTACTCTTGCTTTCATTTTGAATTTTTATTCACACAAAAACTGGAAGATTTACTGTTATGCATTATTATAATAAATGCACATTAGACTGGCCAGTTGGACACGTATTGGACGGTGACATCATTTGTTTACTCGTGAACATCGGCAAAAATCGAACATTTCTGCTAATTTGAGCTCAATTTCAAGGTACTTTTCATCGTGAAACCAATCAGAAACATCTCTATTTTTGTAATGTTTTCCATTCTGTCAAATGAGACCAAGAAAGCGAGAATACAACCATAAATATCATATGAAAATGCACCTCAAGGTTGCTGTTTTAACCCTTTTCAGTGTCAGTCCCATAATATTACGGCTTGAGAGCCAGTGTCGATCCCGTAATACTACTCCAAAATTCTAGCTGCTGCAAATCTGGTGGAAGAAAGCTGGTAGGCCTACATGTGAAAGAATGGGTCTGCGTGGTCGGTGTTCGCAGTATAAAAAAATCCTGCAGCACACAGTGCATAATAAGGAAAAAAAATCTGATCGTGTTTTTGTTTAAAACAGCGACTTTGTGGTGTATTTTCATATAGTATTTATGGTTGTATTCTTGTTTTCTTGGTCTCCTTTAATAGAATGGAAGATATATTACAGAAAAAGAGAGGATTTTGATTGGTTTCACTATGAAAAGTACGTACCTTGAAATTGAGCTCAATATAGTGGAAATGTTCAATTTTTGCTGATGTGCAAGAGTAAACAAATGATGTCACTGCCCAATACGTGTCCAACTGGCCAGTCTAATGTGCAGTCATGAATGGGTTGACGTTATTTACGCAATTATAATAATGCAGTCGTCTGCATAACAGTAAATCTAATACTCTTTGTGAGAATAAAAATTCAAAATGGAAAGAAAGAGTAGTATAAGAGGGGCCTGGAGACGTGACTAATGAATAGAGAAAATGTTATTTTAGTACCAGGAATGTCTGCCTTGTTTATTCTGGATCCTATTTTGAAATTATCCAAATTGCTAATTTCTGACCACTTTATTGGGTAAACATTAAAATGGTATAAAATACCGACAGTTTGTTAGGTAAGACACATATGCAACAGTTAGGTATCTTTATTTCGAAAAGTTTCGCCTACACAGTAGGCTTCTTCAGTCGAGTACAGAAAAGAAGCCTACTGTGTAGGCGAAATGTTTCGAAATAAAGATACCTAACTGTCTTACCTAACAAACTGTCGGTATTTTATACCATTTCAATGTTCACTCTGTCAGACACTGCAACACAAGGGTATCTTGGTACAGACCTGAAATCAACTTTGTTAACTTCTACTAGTGAGAATGGCTGGATTTGAGAGGGACCTGACCTTCCAACGACAACATTCTTACCTCTACTAGTGGCCTACATCTCACCTCCTGGCGGTATATAGGCTCCATCCTGTCACTTCAACTCCATATTGTTTCAGACTATGGAACAATACTCTTCTCCAGACTGAGGGACTGACCACCTCAAAACTTCAAGGGTGATGGACTGATTACATCTTCTTCAAGTATCTTCTGCTTCTATCAACTTTTCTGTACTCGACTGAAGAAGCCTACTGTGTAGGCGAAACTTTTCTAAATAAAGATACCTAACTGTTGCATATGTGTCTTACCTAACAACACTTTATTGGGTAGTTGAAACTGTTAACCCTTTCAGGGTCGACAGGTCCTCTCCCAGACTTGTTCTCAGGGTCGACAAATTTAAAAAAAAAAAAAAAATTCTTATGAAAAGATAGGGAATCTTTTTCCGATCATAATGTCACCAAAAGTATGAAATTTGATGGAAAACTTACGGAATTATGCTCTCGCGAAGTTAGTGGTCTTGACGATGTTTACGCATCAGCGGGGCTGTATAGCCCTTGTGGCTTAGCGCTTCTTTTTGATTATAATAATAATAATATGCAGGTGGGGATATAGTTTTGGAGTGGTTGGTGCAATTATTTAATAAATGTATGGAAGAGGGTAAGGTACCTAGGGATTGGCAGAGAGCATGCATAGTTCCTTTGTATAAAGGCAAAGGGGATAAAAGAGAGTGCAAAAATTATAGGGGGATAAGTCTGTTGAGTGTACCTGGTAAAGTGTATGGTAGAGTTATAATTGAAAGAATTAAGAGTAAGACGGAGAATAGGATAGCAGATGAACAAGGAGGCTTTAGGAAAGGTAGGGGGTGTGTGGACCAGGTGTTTACAGTGAAACATATAAGTGAACAGTATTTAGATAAGGCTAAAGAGGTCTTTGTGGCATTTATGGATTTGGAAAAGGCGTATGACAGGGTGGATAGGGGGGCAATGTGGCAGATGTTGCAAGTGTATGGTGTAGGAGGTAGGTTACTGAAAGCAGTGAAGAGTTTTTACGAGGATAGTGAGGCTCAAGTTAGAGTATGTAGAAAAGAGGGAAATTTTTTCCCAGTAAAAGTAGGCCTTAGACAAGGATGTGTGATGTCACCGTGGTTGTTTAATATATTTATAGATGGGGTTGTAAGAGAAGTAAATGCGAGGGTCTTGGCAAGAGGCGTGGAGTTAAAAGATAAAGAATCACACACAGGGTGGGAGTTGTCACAGCTGCTCTTTGTTGATGACACTGTGCTCTTGGGAGATTCTGAAGAGAAGCTGCAGAGATTGGTGGATGAATTTGGTAGGGTGTGCAAAAGAAGAAAATTAAAGGTGAATACAGGAAAGAGTAAGGTTATGAGGATAACAAAAAGATTAGGTGATGAAAGATTGAATATCAGATTGGAGGGAGAGAGTATGGAGGAGGTGAACGTATTCAGATATTTGGGAGTGGACGTGTCAGCGGATGGGTCTATGAAAGATGAGGTGAATCATAGAATTGATGAGGGAAAAAGAGTGGAGTGGTGCACTTAGGAGTCTGTGGAGACAGAGAACTTTGTCCTTGGAGGCAAAGAGGGGAATGTATGAGAGTATAGTTTTACCAACGCTCTTATATGGGTGTGAAGCATGGGTGATGAATGTTGCAGCGAGGAGAAGGCTGGAGGCAGTGGAGATGTCATGTCTGAGGGCAATGTGTGGTGTGAATATAATGCAGAGAATTCGTAGTTTGGAAGTTAGGAGGAGGTGCGGGATTACCAAAACTGTTGTTCAGAGGGCTGAGGAAGGGTTGTTGAGGTGGTTCGGACATGTAGAGAGAATGGAGCGAAACAGAATAACTTCAAGAGTGTATCAGTCTGTAGTGGAAGGAAGGCGGGGTAGGGGTCGGCCTAGGAAGGGTTGGAGGGAGGGGGTAAAGGAGGTTTTGTGTGCGAGGGGCTTGGACTTCCAGCAGGCATGCGTGAGCGTGTTTGATAGGAGTGAATGGAGACAAATGGATTTTAATACTTGACGTGCTGTTGGAGTGTGAGCAAAGTAACATTTATGAAGGGATTCAGGGAAACCGGCAGGCCGGACTTGAGTCCTGGAGATGGGAAGTACAGTGCCTGCACTCTGAAGGAGGGGTGTTAATGTTGCAGTTTAAAAACTGTAGTGTAAAGCACCCTTCTGGCAAGACAGTGATGGAGTGAATGATGGTGAAAGTTTTTCTTTTTCGGGCCACCCTGCCTTGGTGGGAATCGGCCAGTGTGATAATAAAAAAAAAAAAATATGCATCAGCGATTTTGCCCACTTTGAGCCCTATTTTCGGCCAATTTAAGTGTACTAGTCGACAAAAATCATAACTATTTTGCTAGAACTCCATTTTTTCAATCGAATGAGTACAAGAAACCACCCATTTACCGATTTCAACTATCCAATAAAGTGGTCAGAATTTAGCAATTTTGCCAATTTCACACAAATTTCAAAAGATGCCAATTTCCAGATAGGGTCCAGAGTAAACAAGAAAGACATTCCTGACACTAAAATAACATTTCCTCTGTTCATTAGTCACATCCCAATGCCCCTCTTACATTCTTTTGCTTTCCACTTTGAATTTTTATTCTCACAAAAAATTGAAGATTTACTGTTATGCAGACTACTGCATTAGTGTAGAAATGGTATAAATAATATCAGCGTACTTGTGGAAGAATATTAGACTCACCAGTTGACGTGTATTGGACGCGTAGCATGATTTGTTTACTTTTGAACTTTGGCAAAAATCGAAGATTTCTGCTGTTTTGAGCTCAATTTCAAGGTGCTTTTCATTGTAAAACCAATCAAAATCGTCTCAATTTCTGTAATATGTCTTCCATTCTATAAAATGAGACCAGGAAAACTAGAATACCATCATAAATCCCTTACGAAAATACAGTGCAAAGTCGCTGTTTTAAACCAAAAACACTGTCAAAGTTTTTTTTTTTTCTCATTATGTAATGTGTGCTGCAGGATTTTTTTTTATACTGCGCACACTGACCACATAGACCCATTCTTTCATATGTAGGCCTACCAGCTTTCTCTCACTAGATTTGAGGGTGCTAGAATATAGGCGTACTAGTACATCAAAAACCCTGGTGCGTAAGCTGTACTAGTACGTCAGAAACCCTGAAAGGGTTAAATAGGCAGTTTCTTGTACTCAGTCAATAGAACAAATGGAGCTCTAGCGACATAGCTATGATTTTAGTTGACTGGAACAATGAAATTGACCAAAAATAGGGCTCAAAGTGGGTGAAATCGCTGATGAATAAGTATTGCTGAGATCGCTAACTTCATGAGAGCGTAATTTTGTAAGTTTTCCATCAAATTTTGTACTTTTGGTGTCATTATCATCTGGAAAAGATTCTTTATCATTTCATCAGGAAAAATAATTTTTTTTTTTTAATTTTTCAATAGTGAGTTAAGGATCAGGGGTCTCAACACTGAAAGGGTTAAACCAAAAACACGGTCAGTTTTTTTTCTCTCATTATGCACTATGTGCTGAACGTTTTTTAATACTGCACACATTGACCATGCAGACCCATTCTCTCACATGTAGGTCTACCAGCTTTCTCTTGCTAGATTTGAAGCTGTTAGAATTTTGGCATATTAATACATTACCAACACTGGCTTGTAAGCCATACCTATAGATCACTGACAGTGAAAGGGTTCAAGTTATTGCATATTTTATACATACTCTGATAATACTTGTGTGTACTTGTACCTAAATAAACTTACACACTGTGCAGATACACATTACAATCACTAAGAGTGTCTCACTAGTCTTGAAAATACCACATTGTTAAAAATAATGCTATTGGGCACCTTGAATGTCATAAATTATTGTAGGCATTTTCATTAATCCATCTATTATATTTTTTTAAAAATTATGTAAGAAACACGTTACATAACATATAAACCATAGAAAGAATTGACAAATATCAGATGTGGTAGCTGGGCACCTTGTAGGAGTGATGGCAAGAATTACGTTTTCTCAAGTCCAACACCAGAGAAAATTTGTATACAGTAGTATTACTGGGTGTTAACTGTAGAAAATAATGCTGTATAGCCCTTGTGGCTTAGCGCTTCTTTTTGATTATAATAATAATAATGTAGAAAATAATGCTTTCACTCAGAGCATTATTCCCCCTAAAAATGGTGTGTTGCTTGAGAATTAGAGTGTTGCTGTTATTTTTTCTACTGCACCAACATGAAGAAAACTTGTACACATTGGAAGGTGTTTGTATTATAGTAAAAAAGCTTCACCAGATAGTCAGATAAATATGAATAACCAAAATGTGTACATGAGTATTAAGAGTGATGCTGTTTGTTTACTTTCTTGGCATCTCTACTAATTGTACACATGGCAACTAGGGTGTTTGCTTAAAGTGATTGAACTCAAGAGCAAGTTTGTCAGATGGAATAATAATTAAACTATGATTGTACAGGGCCTTAAATTAAGTGCAATTTCTGTTGCTGGTAGCTTGCTTGGACTACCACATTACATTGGTATAATAAGTATCTCTCAAACCTGATTGAAACCAGCCTATATAAGGTATGTCATGGTGTAACTATAGTTATAACTTTTTTATTGTTTAATGCTCTGTTGCCTAATTAATACGTGACCCCGGTTAAACGAACTTTTTTCATTCCGTGAGTAGTTAGGTGCCAGTAGCTACCAAATTTTCCCATAAGTGAATATTGTGAAGTAGATTATCATTTCAGACCCCAAACATACACGTAAAACGCACTTACATAAGATTACTTTACTAATTGGTCGCTATTTGAGGTGATCGTTAGGCGGGGGTCCACTGATATATGTTAGTGTAAAGTTGTTATTTGGCATTTATATGCATTTATGAGTGGGAAAAAGGGTGTTTGGATTTATGGTGGTAGCCTGGAACCTAACCTGCCACATAAGTGGGGCCTTACTGTACCTATATTATAATGGTTGGTAAATCTGAAACAAAATTTAAATGTGAGAACTTCTTTAACACTTAATTATTTTTGTTAACACCTCTCAAAATCTCTTTCATATCCTTGTTCCAACCATTCCTGGGTCTTCTCATCCACCACATTCTACCCACCTAAGATTTATACACTCTTGATCAAACTACTTTCCCTGTCTTTAATAAATGGCCAAACAATGTCACAACTCATCTGCTCCATAAACTGCAGTAAAACCTTTTATAACCATTCCTGTTTCAACCTTTGACTCGCATAAAATATATTTGGGAAGTCAGTATGAAAAATTTATCTTATTTCTTAGTTATTCTAGTCAAGCCATGTAGTTGTAATATATGTAAATATTTTGATATGTACAGTATTGCTCTCAATATATTTGAGCTGTCACTGTTAAAGTTGAAACAAAGCTATTTACTATTTAATTTTCCTTTATATATTCATGATAGTGAAAGATGGTGTAGGTGGCTGGAGAGAGAATGAACCAAGAGTTAATACTGTGTTGAAACCTCTCTTTCTTTCAACACACCGGCAGTATCCCACCCAGGCAGGGTGGCCCAAAAGGAAAAACGAAAGTTTCTCCTTTTACTTTTAGTAATATATACAGGAGAATGGGTTACTAGCCCCTTGCTCCCGGCATTTTAGTTGCCTCTTACAACACGCATGACTTACGGAAGAAGAATTTTGTTATACTTCCCCATGGAGATAAGAGGAAATAAACAAGAACTAGAAAGAAAATAGAAGAAAACCCAAAGGGGTGTATAAATATATGCTTGTACATGTGTAGTGTGACCTAAGTGTAAGTAGAAGTAGCAAGACGTACCTGAAATCTTGCATGTTTATGAGACAGAAAAAAAAAGACACCAGCAATCCTACCATCGTGTAAAACAATTACAGGCTTCAGTTTTACACTCACTTGGCAGGACGGTAGTACCTCCCTGGGTGGTTGCTGTCTACCAACCTACTACCTATAACTTGTTGAAATATCAAGTGTAAATGTAATACTTTAAACCTGTGTATGAGTTTGATTAAAACTGCAGTGTGAAGGGTTTTTAAAGCTTTCAAGAAGTGATTAATGTATATTAATGACCAACTGTTATTTAGTAGAATGAATTGCCCAGATCAATTATTTAAAAGATTCTTTAATCATAATGCTACATAGGAAGAATTATTTTTATATAACCCTTTTACTGTTGCAACCCCCAAAATTAAATGCTGTAAATTTTGCAGTTTAAAAAAAATCCTAATAAAAGAATTAGAGCACATTTTTCTGTGCACTAAATCCAAGAAAAGAAAAGAAAATCCAGACAGTACTTATTAAGATATTAAGACAGTACAGTGGTACCTTGACTTACGAGTTTAATTCGTTCCGTGATTCAACTCATAACTCGATTTACTTGTATCAAATCAATTTTCCTCATTGAAATTAATTGAGATGCCATTAATCCATTCAAGTTGAATTCCAGGCTCTCACGAGGCAGCAGAAAATACTTCAGTATAACGCTAATATCAACTCTTACCATATCTTCCCATTCTTCCCCTTCTGAAAATGGAGTGTTTATGACGCTAACTGCACTAGATCACTAGTTTCATAAGGAAAACACTGAAACGGTGTATTTATAAATAAGAAATATTGCACAAAAACATGATAAAACATTATAGAGAATGTAAAGAAATAAACTGGTCTTATAAAGTGTACATATTTACCTTGGAAAACAGATGCTGGCAGAGGTGGAGGGCGGAAAAGATAGGCTACTTGCTACACTCTTAATACTACGTTTTATTGCTGAACTTAATTGCTACACTTTATCACTGAACTTAATTGCTACAGTTGCTTTAGTATCGTACATATCGTAGAAGTACTACACTGGTACTGCCTGGCCAAGTCCAAAACCCGCACACCTCGCTCGTGTTTATCTATGATTTTATGCTTTAATTCAATGGATATCATCCTCTTTTTCTTCTCAACACTGTCCTTTGCACTTACTTTCTTAGGGCCCATAGTTAGAAAAAAGAAATTTGGCAAAATAACTGCACAATACGCAAGCACAACACAAGAGAAATGCTTCCATGGCGAGGTAAACACGTGCACTGCTGAGTGGATGTTTTGGCGTTCGTTGCACCAACTAATGGCGGCGTTCTGAAGCTCACTTGTAACTTGGATTTTGGTTCGTAACTCAGAGCAAAAAATTGACCGAGCAACAGCTCATAACTTGAAAAACTTGTACGTTGGGGCACTTGTAAGTCGAGGTTCCACTGTACTTAACAAGATATTAAGACAGTACTTACTGAGACATGAGGTTGCAATTTATTGACCTCATGACAACAACATTATTTACATTTTTTTTTTCCCAACATGCTGGCTATCTCCCACCATGGCAAGGTGATGCAAAAAAGAAACATTTTCACCATTCAACACTCACCATCATTCACACATAATCACTGTCTTTGCAGAGGCACACAGATATGACAATTCAGATGTCACTCAAAACAGCAAATATCCCAAACCCCTCCTTTAAAGTGCAGACATTGTACTTCCCATCTCCAGGTTTCCCTGAATCCCTTCCCAAAATATTACCCTGCTCACATTCCAACAGGTCATCAGCTCCCAAAACTATTTACCTCCACTCCTGTGTAATATGCTCACACATGCTTGCTGTATGTCCAAGCTCCTTGTACACAAAACCTCATTTACCCCCCTCCCTCCCTCCCATCAATTCCTAGGACCACCCCTACCCTTCCACTACAGATTTATATAAACACCCTCCAAGCCATCCTATTTTGCTTCGTCCTCCAACTGACGAAACCACTTCAAGAATGTAGAACTGTTGCTGTCTGTGGAAGTCCCTGAAATGCAGCACCATACACAATGTTGTTTTACATTCCCTACACACACACACAAACAAAAAAAAATGTGTATTCCTGTACTTTATTGGGTGCCGAGACATGTGTCCACCAGCGTTACAGTTCTTCCAAGTCAATTTCTTGTCTGGAGCAGAAAGTGACGTTTGAAAGTGATCACTGTACTTCAAACGGGAGGATTTTTGGTGATCAGTTCAGTGATACGTGGCTTTGTGACATAGTGTTTCCGCATTTTTTCTGACAGATGGAAGTGGGGATAAGGCAGTATGTTCCCAGTCTCAACCTCGTATATAATATATGCATTCAGAATTGAAATATCAACAAGATTGAAGATAAGTTTCATGCACCACTTGCAACTTTTCTGGTCACAGTCCCCTCAAGGAAGGTTCCTTGATGTTGGTGAGGGGCTCTTGATTTAGGGAATTGGATCTGTGCTCCACTTCCCCGAATTAAGCCTGAATACCTTCCACATCCCCCCCCAGGCGCTGTATAATCCTCCGGGTTTAGTGCTTCCCCCTTGATTATAATAATAATAATAATCTGGTCACAGTCAACAAACTAAATCTGCACGCCATATTTGTCCACTAAGCATACTGTTTGTATAATCAGTTACAGCAACTGGTCACACAGTGAGATCTCTTTCTCTATTCACCTTTCCTTTTTTTTTTTTTTTTTTTTTTTTTTTTTTTTCATGCTCGTGGATGGATGTCAATGTCGCATCGCATTTGTCTTGCCTTTGAAATGCCAGGATGTCAGTGGCATGAAACACTTGCACCTTACCAGTACAAATGCCTGAGTTGAAGTTGGGCGTATTTTCGTGTTCCACACACTACCACAATCCGTCACACTGACCTGCAGGAAATCATTAAGGGGCTTCCCAGAACTTGCTAATGGCATCGCAGGTGTCTCCCCATGTCTTGGTAATGGGGTAGCAGGTGTACCCCACATCTTGCTAATGGGGGCAGAAGACACCTGCTAATCTCTGTGCACTCTACCTGTCTAATGACATTTGTCTTTATTTGTGTGTAATAGATGTCTTGTGGAACACCAGCTGGGTCTTCTCATGCTAGGGTGACCCAGTGGAAGATAGCTCCAATTCCTTGGCAAAGGAGCCTTCATCTAGGGAATTGGACCTGACCTTTCTTGGATCAAACCTAATTGCCTCCTGTAAACTAAATTATCCCAACGGGTTTAGTTTTTTCATTCCTTACTAACGAGGTTCCACCTCATCACCACTTCACACCCACTACAGTTTGCTATGACTACAACTGCCACCAGTTTGGAACCCACACCTGGTCAAACATGTCAAGAAATTAGAGAGAGTGCAAAGGTTTGCAACAAGACTAGTTCGAGAGCTAAGGGGAATGTCCTACGAAGAAAAGTTAAGGGAAATTGGCCAGACGACACTGGAGGAGAGGAGGGTTAGGGGAGACATGATAATGACATACAAAATACTGTGAGGAATTGACAAGGTGGACAGACAGGATGTTCCAGAGATGGGACACAAACAAGGGGTCACAATTGGAAGTTGAAGACCCAAATGAGTCAGAGAGATGTTAGGAAGTACGTATTTCTTTAGTCAGAGTTATCAAAGTGGAATAGTCTCTCCCTGTTCGTGGAACAGAGAGAGACAGGACTTAGTAGCGATCAGTGAAGAGGTGGGACCTGGAGCTATGACTCGACCCCTGCATCCACAAATAGGTGTGTGCACACACACGTGAATCAGTATCATTAAATAGTGCTCCCAGGATTTAGCGTTCTAGCGGCTGTCCTAAGTTACTATTAGCGCTCGTTGTACATGATTGAATAAGTGAACATACCTATAAGAGTGTAGCAGCTTTCTAGAGTGTGAATAATGTGATAAGATCAAGATTTTTACAATTACAATGTGGAAGCTGTGTGAGGTTAGGTAGAAAATCAGCTGGTCAGGCTTACCGGTGGCAGTGTTGACACAAATAATCAAAACAAACATATTTAATGGGTCAAGGTTGGGGCCTTAAATAAAAATAAATGTAGATATCTGGTCGGTTATAGCAGCAGTGTAGTGATAAGCTCATAAACGAGTGATAAAGTAAATAATGAAGGAAAAAAAAATTAGCCCCAAGCAGTTGGTGCTGTGACTGAAGTTAATGTCATCAGATTTGTTATGACCATAATACTAAAGAAAAAAATGAATACCAAGTTATTAACATGAATAAAAACTTGATTGCATGATAAAAGCTACGGAGAGAGTTACAAACTAAAGGAATTTATAAAAGTCACCACCAGGAGCTTCCATTGCTGTGCAGATAACATCCCTTGCTTATGTGTGCCAGCAATTTTTGTTGGTGTCTAAAGTCTCATATTGTCTCGCCCTGCTGGTTGTATGCTATAGCATCACTCTGTAACTTTCAGTGCCAGGAGATAGATAGGGGATAGCCCTGACAATAATTAGTTATCTAAAAATCTTCAAAAGAGTTATGTAACCTAGTCTCCCTTCCCCTGTTTTTTCTCAAAGAACGACAAGCCAGTAAATGCGCATGCACACACAAACAAGTGTACACCAGTAAGTATTTTAATAGTAAATACATTTTTTTTTTTAACAAGTCGGCCATCTCTCACCAAAGCAGGGTGACCCAAAAAGAAAATACTTTCATCATCATTCAACACTTTCACCTCACTCACACATAATCACTGTTTTTGCAGAGGTGCTCAGAATACAACAATTTAGAAGCATATACGTATAAAGATACACAACATATACCTCCAAACTGCCAGTATCCCAAACCCCTCCTTTAAAGTGCAGGCATTGTACTTCCCATTTCCAGGACTCAAGTCCGGCTATGTGAAAATAACCGGTTTTCCTGCATCCCTTCACTAAATATTACCCTGCTCACACTCCAACAGCTCATCAGGTCCCAAATACCATTCGTCTCCATTCACTCTTATCTAACACTCTCATGCACGCTTGCTGGAAGTCCAAGCCCCTCGCCCACAAAACCTCCTTTACCCCCTCCAACCTTTGCGAGGATGACCCCTACCCCACCTTCCTTCCTCTACAGATTTATACGCTCTCCATGTCATTCTACTTCGATCCATTCTCTCTAAATGACCAAACCACCTCAACAACCCCTCTTCAGCCCTCTGACTAATACTTTTATTAACTCCACATCTCACCCTAATTTCTACACTCCAAATTTTCTGCATAATATTTACACCACACATTGCCCTTAGACAGGACATCTCCACTGCCTCCAACAGTCTCCTCACTGCAGTATTTACAACCCAAGCTTCACACACATATAAGAGTGTTGGGACCACTATACTTTCATACATTTCCTTCTTTGCCTCCATAAATAACGTTTTTTGTCTCCACATATACCTCAACGCACCACTCACTTTTTTTCCTTCATCAATTCTATGATTAACCTCATCCTTCATAAATCCATCCACTGACACATCAACTCCCAAATATCTGAAAACATTCACTTCTTCCATACTACTCCTCTCCAATTTGATATCCAATTTTTCTTTATCTAAATCATTTGATACCCTCATCAGCTTACTTTTTTCAATGTTCACTTTCAACTTTCTACCTTTACACACACTCCCAAACTCGTCCACTAACCTTTTCAATTTTTCATTAGAATCTCCCATAAGCACAGTATCATCAGCAAAAAGCAACTGTGTCAATTCCCATTTTGTATTTAATTCCCCATGATTTAATCCCACCCCTCTCCCGAACACCCTAGCATTTACTTCTTTTACAACCCCATCTATAAATATATTAAACATACATGGTGACATTACACATCCCTGTCTAAGACCTACTTTTACCGGGAAGTAGTCTCCCTCTCTTCTACACACCCTAACCTGAGCCTCACTATCCTCATAAAAACTCTTTACAGCATTTAGTAACTTACTACCTATTCCATATATGTGTACTTGCAACATCTGCCACATTGCTTCCCTATCCACTCTATCTACTTTTATCTAAATGCTGTTCACATATATGCTTCAATGTAAACACTTGATCTACACATCCCCTACCCACTCTAAAACCTCCTTACTCATCCACAATCCTACATTCTGTCTTGCCTCTAATTCTTTCAATTATAACCCTACCGTACACTTTTCCTGGTATACTCAGTAAACTAATTTCTCTATAATTTTTGAAATATCTTTTGTCCCCTTCCCCTTTATATAAAGGGACTATTCATGCTCTCTGCCAATCCCTAGGTACCTTCCCCTCTTTCATACATTTTTTTTTTTCAACAAGTCGGCCGTCTCCCACCGAGGCAGGGTGACCCAAAAAAGAAAGAAAATTCCCAAAAAGAAAATACTTTCATCATCATTCAACACTTTCACCACACTCACACATTATCACTGTTTTTGCAGAGGTGCTCAGAATGCAACAGTTTAGAAGCATATACATATAAAGATACACAACATATCCCTCCAAACTGCCAGTATCCCAAACCCCTCCTTTAAAGTGCAGGCATTGTACTTCCCATTTCCAGGACTCAAGTCCGACTATATGAAAATAACCGGTTTCCCTGAATCCCTTCACTAAATATTACCCTGCTCACACTCCAACAGATCGTCAGGTCCCAAGTACCATTCGTCTCCATTCACTCCTATCTAACACGCTCACGCACGCTTGCTGGAAGTCCAAGCCCCTCGCCCACATAACCTCCTTTACCCCCTCTCTCCAACCCTTTCGAGGATGACCCCTACCCCGTCTTCCTTCCCCTACATATTTATATGCTTTCCATGTCATTCTACTTTGATCCATTCTCTCTAAATGACCAAACCAGCTCAACAACCCCTCTTCTGCCCTCTGACTAATACTTTTATTACTCCACACCTTTTCCTAATTTCCACTACTCTTCTTTGCACTAGCCCACCTTTCTGCCAATAGTCGCTTATATCTCACCCGAACTTCCTCCTCCCTTAGTTTATACTCTTTCACCTCCCTCTTACTTGTTGTTGCCACCTTCCTCTTTTCCCATCTACCTCTTACTCTAACTGTAGCTACAACTAAATAATGATCCAATATATCAGTTGCCCCTCTATACACATGTACATCCTGGAGCCTACCCATCAACCTTTTATCCACCAATATATTTATTAAATGCATTTATTAAACAAAAGTACCAACCACTCCAAAACTATATCCCCCCCTGCTTTTAACATTTCTGTCATGATCCCATCAGTCCCAGCTGCTTTACCCCCTTTCATTCTACATAATGCCTCACGTACCTCCCCCACACTTACATTCTGCTCTTCTTCACTCCTAAAAGATGGTATACCTCCCTGGCCAGTGCATGAAATTACCGCCTTTCTTTGTTGACATTTAAAAGTTCCTCAAAATATTCTCGCCACCTACCCATTACCTCCATCTCCCCATCTACTAACTCCCTTTCTCTGTTTTAACTGACAAATCCATTTGTTCCCTAGGCTTTCTTGCTTAACTCCAAATTTTTTTTCTTATTTTCATTAAAATTTCTTGACAGTGCCTCTCTCACTCTTTCATCTGCTCTCTTTTTGCACTCTCTCACCACTCTTCACCTTTCTTTTACTCTCCATATACTCTACTCTTCTTATAACACTTCTGCTTTGTGAAAACCTCTCATAAGCTACCTTTTCCTCTTTTATCACACCCTTTACTTCATTATTCCACCAATCACTCCTCTTTCCTCCTGCACTCACCCTCCTATAACCACAAACTTCTGCCCACATTCTAATACTGCATTTTTTAAATTATTCCAACCCTCTTCAACCCCTCCCACTACTCGTACTTGCACCAGCCCACCTTTCTGCCAATAGTTGCTTATATCTCACCCGAACTTCCTCCTCCCTTAGTTTATACACTTTCACCTCCCTCTTACTTGTTGTTGCCATTTTCCTCTTGTCCCATCTACCTCTTACTCTTACTAGTATATATTAATAAGGAATTGAGTGCGAAATATTTCTATAAACAAAAGAGTAGCATAGTCTAGCATTATAAAGTGACCCCTCCCTTTTTTTTTTCAAAAACTGAGACAAACGCACATGCGTGCGTGCACATATACTTGTACAAACCTAACCTAATACATTAGCTCATAAATCCCCCCAGTTGAGTTCTGAGGAAATGGGGAGGAATGGATAGAAGGGAACCAGACAACTTCATTGTAGGAACACTTCATAGGGGTGTCCAAAGTTGATGATAGCATTGATGTATAACCCACGAGGAGGACAAGATAAAAGTATGATGTTCACAACAGAGCAATGGTGGATACACTAGCTGAAGTGGCCAGGAGGGCTCATATGGGTAGGACAGAATTACTTATAATGGGGGATTTCAGTTATAAAGAGATTGACTGGGAAAACCTAGAGCCACATGGGGGACCAGAAACATGGAGGGTTAAGATGTTGGGGACTGTATTGGAGAACTTCATGCATCAACATGTTAGGGATACAACCAGAGAGAGAGGAGAGGATGTTGCAGCAAGGATGGATCTCGTATTCACCTTGAATAGTTCAGACATAGATGATATCACAAATGAAATACCCCTTGGCACTAGTGATCATGATGTCCTGAGCTTTGAATATCTTGTAGAGTTAACAGTGGAGAATGAAAAGTTTCCTGTATGAAGTGCAGTGGGAAAGAGAACTAGAGGGAAAGGCAATATATGAAATGATGGAAATAAGAGCAGGGAGGCAGAGGAGAAATTCATGCCAAAGGGTAACAGAAAAAATTGGTAAGTGGGCCATGGTTTAACTGGAGGTGTAAAGAGGCCAAAGCCAAGTGTGCTGGAACATGGAAAAGGACTCAAGAAAACGAGCTGTTGAGCAGAACCAGAAACGAATATGCAGGGATAAGGAGAGAGGCCCAGAGGCAATATGTCAACGACATAGCATCAAAAGCCAAATCTGACTCAAAGTTGTTGTACAGTCACATTAGGAGAAAAACAACAGTCAAGGACCAGGTAATTAGGCTGAGGAAAGAAGGAGGGGAGCTCACGAAGAGTGACCAAGAAGACTCACGAAATCGTAATGACACGATTGCAAACAAATCATACCACGGGCGGGATTTGAACTCGCGGTCAGAGAGTCTCAAAACTCCAGACCGTCATGTTAGCCACTGGACCAGCTAGCTGGTCCAATGGCTAACGCGATGGTCTGGAGTTTTGAGACTCTCTGACCGCGGGTTCAAATCCCGCCCATGGTATGGTTTTGTTTAGTGACCAAGAAGTATGTGATGAACTCAACACAAGATTTCAAGAAGTATTCATCACAGAAACAGAATGCTTCCAGCAAACCGTGGAGTAGGGTGCACCAGCAGGTGCTGGGCACAATGCACATAACCAAGGTATAGTTGAAGAAACTGCTAGGTGAACTAGATACCTCAAAGGCGGTGGGCCCAGATAACATATCTCCATGGATACTGAGAGAGGGAGCAGAGGAACTGTGTGTGCTGATAGCAGCAATCTTTAGTAAATCCTTTGAAACTGAGCAATTGCCTGAGGCGTGGAAGACAGCAAATGTAGTTCCAATTTTTAAGAAAGAAGACAGACAGGCATCGTTAAACTACAAACCAGTGTCACTGACTTGTATAGTATGTAAAGTCATGGAAAAAATATCAGAAGAGTGGTGGAACACATTGAAAAGATTGAGTTTATACATGACATTCAGCTCGGCTTCAGAGATGGGAAATCCTGTGTCAAAAATCTACTTGAGTTCAATGATAAGGTAACAGAAGTAAGACAGGAGAGAGAGGGATGGGTAGATTGCATCGTTTTGGTCTGAAAGAATTCTTTTGACACAGTACCACAAGAGATTGGTCCAAAAATTAGAGAAGCAGGCAGGAATAATAGGGAAATTACTGCAATGGATCAGGGAATACCTGACTGGAGGGAAACGAGTGTTGGTATGTGATGAAGCGTCAGAGTGGGCGCATGTGTCGAATGGGGTTGCACAAGGGTCAGTCCTAGGTCCGGTGCTGTTTCTTGTATGCATGATTGATATGGTGGAAGAAATAGATTCAGAAGTGTTACTGTTCACTGTTGATATGAAACTGATGAGAATACAAAAGGGCGAGGATCAGTTAAGATTACAAGGAGATCTGGACAGATTACAAGTCTGATCTGACAAATGGCTGCTGGAGTTTAACCCAAGTAAGTGTAAGGTCATGAGGATTGGGGAAGGACACAGAAGACTGCAGAAGACGTACAGGTTAGGAAATCAAAGGCTGCAAACGTCACTTAAAGAAAAGGATTTTGGGGTAAGCATTATAACGAACATGTCCCCTGAGGCACACATCAATTAACTGCTGCAGCATATGGGCGATTGGCAAACCTGAGATTAACATTTAGACATCTGAGTAAAGAGTCATTTACGACATTGTACACTGTGTATGTCAGGCCTATACTGGAGTATGCAGCACCAATATGGAACCTTCACCTAGTCAAACACGTCACAAAATTGGAGAAAGTGCAAAGATTTCCAACATGATTAGTCCCCGAACTGAGGGGTATGTCTTATGAGGAGAGGTTAAAGGAACTGAACCTGATGACACTAGAGGATAGGAGGGATACGGGGAACATGATAACATATAAAATACTGAGAGGAATTGACAAGGTAGACAGGGCTCGAATGTTTCAGAGATGGGATACAGGAACAAGGGGGGACAGTTGGAAGCTGAAAACCCAGATGAGTTACAGGGATGTTAGGAAGTATTTCTTTAGCCTTAGAATTGTCAGGAAGTGGGATAATCTGGAGAGTGAAGTAGTGGAAGCAAGTTCCATACATAGCTTAAAGAAGAGGTATGATAAAGCTCATGGAACAGAGAGAGAATGAATTAGTATTGACCAGTGAAGAGGCGGGGCCATGAGCTATGACTCAACCCCTGCAACCACATATAGGTAAGTACACACACACAGAGTTCCTCTCAAGAGATTAGTGCAGAAGCTAGAGGATCAGGTGCATATAGCAGGAAGGGCACTGCAATGGATTAGAGAATACCTGACAGGGAGGCAACAACGAGTCATGGTACGTGATGAGGTATCACAGTGGACACCTGTGACGAGCGGGGTCCCACGGGTCGGTCCTAGGACCAGTGCTATTTTTGGCATATGTGAGCGACATGATGGAAGGGTTAGACTCAGAAGTGTCCCTGTTCACAGATGATGCGAAGTTAATGAGGAGAATTAAATCAGATGAGGATCAGGCAGGATTTCAAAGAGACCTGGACAGACTTGACACCTGGTCCAGTAACTGGCTTCTCGAATTTAACCCCGCCAAATGCAAAGTCATGAAGATCGGGGAAGGGCACAGAAGACCGCAGACGGAGTATAGGCTAGGTGGCCAAAGACTGTAAACCTCGCTCAAGGAGAAAGATCTTGGGGTGAGTATAACACCGAGCATGTCTCTGGAAGCACACATCATCCAGATAACAGCTGCAGCATATGGGCGCCTGGCAAACCTGAGAACAGCGTTCCGATACCTTAATAAGGAATCGTTCAAGACACTGTACACCGTGTACGTCAGGCCCATACTGGAGTATGCAGCACCTGTTTGGAACCCACACTTGATCAAGCACGTCAAGAAATTAGAGAAAGTGCGAATATTTTCGATAAGGTTAGTTCCAGAGCTAAGAGAAATGTCCTATGAAGAAAGGTTGAGGGAAATCGGCCTGACGACACTGGAGGACAGGAGGGTCAGGGGAGACATGATAATGACATATAAAGTACTGTGCAGAATAGACAAGATGGACAAAGACAGGACGTTCCAGGGAGGGGATACAGAAACAAGAGGTCACAATTGGAAATTGAAGACTCAGATGAGTCACAGGGATGTTAGGAAGTATTTCTTCAGTCATAGAGTTGTCAGGCAGTGGAATAGCCTAGAAAGTGACGTAGTGGAGGCGAGAACCATACATAGTTTCAAGATGAGGTTTGATAAAGCTCATGGAGCAGGGAGAGAGAAGACCCAGTAGCAACCAGTGAAGAGGCAGGGCCAGGAGCTAGGTCTCGACTCCTGCAACCAAAAATAGGTGAGTACACACACACACACACACACACTCGACCCCAAGACAGATAATAAAGTGCAAATCTAGCGCTGTGATTTAAGCACTGTAAATGGGATTAAAACAAATACGTACAGCCTCTCCTCACTTAGCAACGTACTTGTTTACCGACGACTCAGACTTGACGGGCTCTCTGACAAGTATTCATACCTAAATAATGCATATTTAAGCTAATTTCCTCTATTCTGTTTGTTACAATATACAGTACACTACCTGGAGTTTACCTGGAGAGGGTTTCAGGGGTCAATGCCCCCGCGGCCCGGTCTGAGACCAGGCCTCATGGTGGATCAGGGTCGGATCAACCAGGCTGTTACTGCTGGTCACACCCAAGCTGATGTACGAACCACAGCCTGGTTGGTCAGGTACTGACTTTAGGTGCCTGTCTAGTGCCTTCTTGAAGACAGCCAGGGGTCTATTGGTAATCCCCTTTATGTATACTGGGAGGCAGTTGAACAGTCTTGGGCCCTGGACACTTATTGTGTTGTCTCTCAGTGTACTCCTGGCACCCCTGCTTTTCATCGGGGGAATGTTGCATCTCCTGCCGAGTCTTTTCCTTTCATATGGAGTGATTTTCGTGTGCAGGTTTGGAACCAATCCCTCCAGGACTGTGAAAATTTGTGTGGACTGCCTCCAAGTGAGTCACCTGCCCTGGCAAACTCTGTTGACACCGAGCTCTGAGGTGGGTACCTCAGCCTCACAAGTGGCTTATAGGACAGATTTTCACAAATGATTGATGTTGCAAGAAACTCGCCTGCATGCACATATAAAGGACTAACTTACTTGGTGTTGCAGCATATATCCTGATCTTCAACTTCCCTAAGCTTAGCCTTAGCCCCTTTGGACTTCCCCTCATAAACCACGTGCAACCGGGAGCCTTAATTCCTGCAATATTCAATCGTTATTAGTGTCCTGCCTGCACCTCAGAAATTCCTATATCCAAGAGGGTATGTATCCCCTAGTATAACTATGCAGACATGGACACTAGCTTCCAGACTGCCAAGAGACACTGGTACTTACTGGGCATGCACTGCCAGCTGCACACTGGGCCCACAGATAAAACTCACTCACAATCTCCCCAGACACTGGCCAGAAATCTACGAGATATAGTGGAGGTCTTGTCTAACTGTATGGGCCTGACAGAGGAGGTCATCTACGGTACATCGAGGTGCCTCTATCAGATTTTCCCAGGTCTCGAATGTGAAGACACGTGGGGGGGGCGCCATCTGCTGATCACGGCACGTCTTGTCCAGTTGGTGTCTGTCTTAAGAAGGACGCTATTGTGTCTTTGAGACCCGCGCCTCGTCATTCAAGCTAGGGCTGCCAGTTCTCCCTAGCTAACTTAACCTAGTGTTTTCCTACATTATTGGCCTATTACTACCTATGTTAAGGTCTTAGGTCTACATTATTATTATCTACAGTTGCCTTAGTAAACCTAATATTAGTGTACAAAACAGTAAAATACCTACCCCTTTCCCCCTAAAGGGGGTAAACCCTATAAATTAAAAAAAATCCCTCCAACAATCCACCCAAAAAATAGAGAGAATGCTGTTTGTTTGGGGGGGTTTTAAAGGGGCCCGGGCCAGCTCAGCCGCCTTACACCCAAGCTGGTTTCTGCCCTGGGAAACTTTGGGGACCAAAAAAATTTTCCCACATCCCCCGCCGGCGAAGGTAGGCGCTAAGTCAGATCAAGTCTGCCTCCCACCGGGCCCCTCCCAGTGGGCCCTGGACTTGACGCCATTGGGACAGGTGCCCGGCTGCTCAGCTCGGTCCCCCCTCTGGTCAAATTTCTCATGTCCCGGCCCCAAACCGTGGGCCCTCGAGGGGGGTAAAAAACCCGTTGATGGGTCTTATAAATCCCCGACACCCTTTATTCTCCACCTTCACCATTCTCAACCGCCCAGCCTTGTCTGGGTTTGGGTCGAAAAAACCAGGCCAAAAGGCCAGTAAGCCCTGGGCGCCTCGGTTCTACTAGCAAACCAAAGGGCCCCCTTTACTTAGCATCATCTTATTTGGGCCCCGGGGTCGGACCACAGGAAATGTTTTTCCCCAAGGGGTCAAGTTAATCCCTGCGCCACACCTGGTTCCATTTGTCCAGGATGTTCACCAGTCTGTTGTGACTCCTGTGCAGCTCTTCATTGATGGGGGGACCATCTGGCCCATAATAATCCAGCTCCTTGGAAGACTGACTCAGAATTGCAGGGAAGGGTTCAATCCTCCTTCCAAACAGCATGTGATTGGGGGTGAGAGCTTCCTGCTCATCAATCCCATTTTGTATGTAGGTCAGAGGCCTGTTATTGACTCTTGCCTCTATCTCAACTAACACTGTCCTCAGTTCATCAAAGCTCACTCTCCTGCCATGCAAGACCTTCCGAATGCACCTTTTGACTGTGCTCACCATGCGTTCATAGAATCCCCCTTGCCAAGGCGCCCTGGGAGCTATGAACCTCCACTCGCACTCTATTCTCTTCAGGTGTTCTCGTACTTCTCCGTTTTCCCTAAGATTCCTTAAAACCTTATCGGCCGCCCTAAAGCTTGTGCCATTGTCCGAGATAATCAATCGCGGGCACGAGAATCTGGCTGTAAACCTCCTGAACAACTTCACGAAAGTCTCTGTTGACATATCTTCTGCCAACTCCAAATGCACAGCTCGAGTAGTGGCACAAGTAAACAGGCAGACATATACTTTCTGAGGGCCCACCCTATCGTCTCCTGGGTTCTTCAATGTGATAGCCCCAGTATAATCTATTCTCACAGTCTCAAAGGGCCTGTCACTATGTACCCGCTCCTGAGGCAGCGGTGGTGGACCTGGGTATGGTAGGGTTCTCCCATCGTACCGCCGGCAGACCGTGCAACTCTTTAGCACCCTTTTGACGGCAGCTCGACCCTTCAGTATCCAGTAATTCTGACGTAGGCAGGTGAGGGTATCTCCAAACCCCCTATGTAAGGTCCTCTGATGGGCATCTTGTATCAATAGCTCTGACGCCCATCCCTCCTTTCCCAGTAGCACGGGATGTTTGGCCCCATAGCTGAGCTCAGAATTTTGTATTCGTCCCCTGCATCTTACTAGCCCCGCATGATCTAGGAACAATCCCAAAGAGTGAACCAATTTACCGTTCCCTGAGTTGTCGTTGGACACACGTCCTGATGCCATAACCTGCTGCCTGGTCGCCAGTACTTCCAGCACTCCTGGAAACCTCTCCCTTTGGTACTGCCTTATCCAATATTCTCTGGGACCCACGAGAGACAACTGTCGACCTTGGCTTACCTTGTCATGCAGCTTCCTCACAAATCGAAATACCATTTCCGTGACTCCTATAAGTTTCCTCCAAGAGGAGTAGCGGCTGGGGTCAAATAATTCAGTGTCGGGTTCCCCCGCAAAGTGTACTATGCTGCTGGTTGTATCCCCGAATTTCTGTTCCGGCCAGCAATCCCTTGCCGGTAACCAGTCTGGGCCTTTGAACCAAATCTCGCTTTTACTCAGCTTTTTGCTTATCAGGTCGGCTGGGTTTTGATCTGTAGGCACATACAGAATCGTTGACGTTGACTGTAGTTCCCGTATCTCTTTTACCCAATTCCTGACATAGGGGAGCTTAGACCTGTCGTTCTGGACCCACTGTAAGGCCACCTCCGAGTCTGTCCATACATAGGTGTATGTCACCCTCAGATTACTCAACACCTCCTCTACATACTTACCCAGTCTTGCTCCCAGCAACATCGCCATGAGCTCTAGCTTTGGGATCGAGCAATCCTTCAGGGGTGTCACCCGCGCACGACTGGTGACCAGATTGACTTGGTCCCCGGCCACCAAATACGCTACTGCCCCATAGGCCCTGGAGGAGGCATCACAGAAGATGTGCAAGTCATAATCCCACCCGGTGCACCCGATGGACCTGGGGAATGTGAACTCATGCAATTCTGCTAGATCTTTGCTAACCAGATCCCACTCCTGGCAGACTGTTTCTGGCAGTGGGTCGTCCCAACCTAGGTTCAGCTCCCAGGTCTGTTGCACTAGCATCCTCCCTCGAATGGTGATGGGTGTCAGCAAACCCAAAGAATCGAAGGCAGTCTGCACTTTGCTCAGCAAAGACCTCCTGGTCAGCTTCTTTTCCCCATCAGGCTTCCTTTTTAGCCTAATTTTGTCTTCCTTATTTCCCACTCCAACCCCAACACCGATGTTACCTCAGGTACTGATAGCCAATAGTCCTTTCCCACCGTGCCCCACAACTTTGGTTGTTTCACCCATTCTCTCAGTGGCATTTACCCGAGAGCATCCCCTGATTAGACTCTGGGTAAATGTCCTCAACAGCCTTTCACTGAGGTGGTACCTTGCATTTTTTGTCACATAAAAAGGGTCTTAGTAATTCTTTAAGCGGCTTTTCATTCCAAGGTGGTATCTATGGCCGAAAAAGAATGGTGAACAGTGGCACCAAACAACACTGCCCTGAATCTGAGTAATACCCTTGCTTGGGACCTCCCTGTCATCAACCCAAAACCTTGTGTAGCCCCTGTCTTGGGGCTGCAACCCAAAAGTGGGAAGGCTTTGCTAAGTCGCCGCTTAGGCGTACGTTCTGTGTTTTATACGGGCCCTTTGGGGGGAGCAGCACAGGATAATACTCCCCACCCTTGGGCCCTTAACAACAACAACAGTTTGGTGGTGTCAGGGCCCCAAACCTGGTTGTGATTCTCTCCTACTATACCCATTTATCAGTGATGCAGTTTACATGGGATTTAAAAATATGGGGCCTGTAGTTAAAAATTTTTCTCTTACATATGCAAGACATCACCATCCCTGTAGAAGCCATTTTAGATTCTAGTCATTATTTTTTGTTGTTGCAAAGATATGAAGATTCTTGTTAAATAAAGCCTAGAGAAAGGCCTGTGTTTCTATCACAACATTTTATGAACAAGAAATCCGGGGCTACCTGGTGGTGATCCGCCTAGATTACACACAAATGGAGCGTTTACTGAAACCTGAGGGGGCAGAGTCCCCCCGCTTATCAACGGTTGCTCGGGAATGGAAGCACGGGTTTTAAAGCTTTCGAAAACTTCGGGGACCCTTCCTAAAGAAGATTTTAATAAACTAATTTGCTCATCATTTGTGTCACCTAAGATATAAAGGCTATTTCGAGTGAAAAACCTACAATGCTATCAAAACCCTCAAGTTCAGATTTTAAAAACCTACAAATAATTTTTGCACGCTATGCCTTGAAACTCGGCCGCCAGCAGATTGATGAATCCTTGAGGAATACTTTCAAGCACTGAAAATTTTAGGTAAGGACTGTCATTTCCCAACGTGACAGTGCCAGTATTGTGAAGAGTCCATCGGGATGCTTTTATCAGGGGCCTGCAATCACCAATAATAAGGCAGCGTTTATTGGGAATAAAACCTCGACTTAGCCGCGCCTTTGCCCAGGCAAGAGCTCTGATTCAGCCCAAAAGAATCTGAAGTATACAGTACCACTCCCCTTCTCGAGTGGTAAGTGCTGCAATTCCCTCACCAAGACTCTTGAAATAAAGTTACGGGAACCTCCCTCAGTGACAGCCAGCAGGACGGTGTGTTTCTTTTGTGGTTTTTCAAACATCCACGTCCAAAGTGTCCTGCTCGTGAAGCAATGTCCCTAATGCCACAAGAAAGGCATTTTGCTAAAGTATGTCGTGCTATGCATCAACAAGAGCTGTGCCTCCACACTTCCATGATCATGCACTCTAGCAACGTGACTTCTGGGGCTACTCCAAATTCACTGTAAAAGGGCCCAGTTGTGAAGATTCTCAAAGGACAGAAAGATGGTCTTTTTGATATGCAGCCAGGAGTTTATCAACCTTGACTTAGTTAAAGGGCTCTCCCTTGACCTACATCCTCACGGGTACCTTTTCCATGGCACAACACTCCTTATTAAACCTTTGGGGTTTTTGTAAGGTAAATCTCGATTTAAGGAAAAGGTTTATCAAGATTACTTTTAGCTATTCTGCCACAACTTGTTTTATGTTATCCTTGGTCGGGGACTTTCAAAGCTTCATGGAGTGCACCTTAAAATGGGGGTGAACTGCCTCCTCTGTTGTCTGTGGATTTAGCACTTTAAGGGTAGCCCCACCAAAGTGTTTGCAAATCTTACCGCGGATTGCCACCTATATCAGCAAAGTCACGCCGTTTTTCTTATGAGGATCGGATGTTCATTGAGAAAAAAACCAGGGGTGCTGAAGGGGGGTTTTAAGAACCGAGTGTTTCCCCCTTGGCGTGCCAGGTTGTTGTTGTTAAAGATGGTTATAAAAAGGGAGACTGGCATCGATTACTCGAACAATCAAAAAATTTACACTTTTTGATGGGTACCCCCTACCCGATTGATGATACAGTGAAAAAAAATTCTCATACTATGTGTTTACACAATTGATCTACAAGTGCCTATCATCAAGTCCCTTAAGGAATAAAAGAAAAAACCATACCACGTTTCAAGTGAGGCCGTATCAGTTCCAAAGGTCCCTTTTGGAGTCCCCAAATGGGGTAGCCTGCTTCCAACAAATTTAGGGATTCCTCTTTCAGGAAACAACCCCCGGAATTTACGCTATTTAGAAATGTTACCTTTTGTGGCAAGACCCGGGGGAACAGATGCAAACCTTAAAATTTTTTGGGAAGCCCCAAGAAGAAAAATTCATTTACAATGAGGAAAAGGCATTTTTTTTAACTAAAAGGCTTAGCACCCTTTGGGTTATTAGTGGAAGAAGGTTCAATTTTCCCCAGACCCGAACGACTACGACCTCTATGGGGAATTTCCCAAAGCCCCCAAGACAAAAAGTCACTCCCAAAACCTTGGGCCTTTTCTTATTACTCCCAAAGGACTACAACTTTTTAAGAAAAATCCACCCATTGAGGCTACCACATTTTTTGGACAAAGGAGCAGAAGCCGCTTCCTACTCTCAAAAGACATTGAAAACCATAGTTTAAGCCTTGATGATCCCCACCATTCGAAGTGGAAACGGAGCATTGACATTGCCTTGCTGAGTCTTATCTCAGGCGGGACCGTAGCCTTTTTTTCGAGAACTTTTCAAAGGATCAGAGAAAGTTAGTGCTGTAGAAAGGAACCCCCATCATAGAAGCAGTTCGCCACTGGGGGGCATTATTTTTAAATGTAACATTTCACCTAAGGACTGACCAACGTCCGTGATGTTAGTTCGACAAAAACACAAAAGTAGGGGTAAAAAATGACAAGATATTACGCTGGAGGATGAACTATCGTGTTTTGACTTTGATATTCTGTACCGACCCGGGGCAAGAGAACATCTCCCTATGCATTCTCTAGGGCCCACTGTGGGCAGCATGTCATGATTTTTAAACACTCTCAGCTCTCCACAAGGCTTGTGTCACCCCCGGAGTTACACGCCCGTACCATTTTTGTAAATCAAAACTCCCCATCAGTGGAAGATGTGCGACAAAATCAGAGCATGAGGTATGTGCGAGTGCAAGCCAAAATTTTACAGCCAGAGAAGACTCTCTCATAAAATCCCCCCAGCCTTTCGAAAGATTGAATGTAGATTTCAAAGGGCCTCTACCAAGCACAAAACAGAAAAAGGTATTTCCTTAACATAGAGATGAAATTTAAGGTTTCCCCCTTTTTATTCCCTGTGCAAATAGGCGCTTCAACTGTTATTTTTTTGCTTACAGTTGTTTCCATTTTTGGTATGCCAGCTTATATCCATTCAGCAGGGGATCCCCCGTCATGAGTAACCCAACTTCAGGGTTTTTGGCTGCAAGGTATTGCCAGCAGCAGAAAACAAGCACAACCCCAAGGGAATGGTCAAATGGACGGTTAATGGGGCTATATGGAAGGCAGTTACAGACATGGGAAATCGCGCAATCTACCTGTTTAAAACTGGCAAACGTCCTACGATGCCTTTCCCCTATTAGTCACTGGTGCACAGCTATAAAGCAACCCCTCTGAAAGATCCTCAAAATATTACGCGTTCCTCTACGGGGGCCCCCCGTCCCCCCCCGGTTAGTCATCCTGGGGCCCGTTCCCTGAAAAGTCACCGTAGGTGAACAAGGGCGGATCCTTAGTGGAAGAGGAGAGCTCCTGCAAACTAATCCACATACGCCCCCCATTCGCTACCAAAATGGGAAGAGACTACAGTATCTCAAGACATTTTGCCCCCTTGAAATCCCTATTGTGTGGGAAACCAAGACACACCAATAAGTGAAAAATGCTTCGTTTTCTCCTGGAAGCCCCTTGAGACTACCCCTAGGAAAAAAGAGATTCTGCTCCAGCAGTTTGTCAAACCCCGCTGGAAAATATCGAGCCTGGTGAAGAGGCCAAGGGCTACAAGGGCGGGGGCTGTATGCCCCCCTAACAGTTTGGGAGATTACGCTTGATATTTTAAAGGGGGGATTTTAGTGATACGGGGCCTGTGGGGGGCAGCAGCAGGATAATACTGCAAAACCCAAACCCCTTGGGGGCCCCTTTAAAAACAACAACGTTTTTGGGGTGTGTCATGGGGGCCAACACGTTTTGATTTTTCCCCCACTATACCCATTTATATATCAGATTACATGGTGAGTTTAAATATGTGGCCTGTATTAAATTTTCCCCCTTGACATTCAACATCACCATCCCTGTAAAGCCCTATTAGATGTACTATCATTTTATTTTGGTTGCGAAGTACTAAAGATTCAGTTCAAAAAGCCTAAGATAAGGCCCGTGTTTTTATACAACATTCTGTCCTGAATCTCAACAACACATCGCAATTTTTCCTGCGTCAGGGGGGGCCCCGGACAGACAGTCGTTCAACGAGGCTTCGGGACTCGCCTGCGAGCTGCATTGAAGCATCTGAAGGGGTGGTTACCATCCTTGGGGACTGCCAGTTGGAAGATAAGGTGTTTTTCCCGGGGTGGCTTGGGGACTTTCTCAAGAACCCAAGGCCGCTGTTTCCTTTAAAAATATCATCATATTTTCCCCACTAGATCCTTTTTGGTCAGCTGTTCCCAAAGAATTAACTGACCCCCTGCCTTCTTGAAATTAGTTTGGGGGCGTTGGGTTCCCCCTCCTGGGAGTCACACCCAGTACAGCCCCTCCCTGAACTGCACAGGTTCAAGTAATCTCGATACGTCTTTCGGTTCGGGGGGGGCTGGTCCCCTTAATCCCTCTAATCCAGGTCCCATAGTTTATGGACCGGCTCACTGCGGATGTCCAAATTGGTCTCTGACAGACCCCTTTGGCACCCCAATCCGCATCACCAGTACAGCCTCAGTCGCTGTAATAAACCGGAGCCCCCCTTTCCCGGGGGTTTCGGGGAAATACGGTACCCTGCCCCTACGATGTCCCCGCTGGGTCCTGTACAGGCCAACACCCTCCTTATAACCCTTCCATAGACAGAACTCGTCTATGTAATCTCCCCTCCAAAATTTCCCCCATTACTAACGTTTTCTGTAGCAATGTCGGTTTTGCTAGCTTTACACCTAAATCCCTCAAAATTTTTTCTGCGGGGCGGCCAGTCCCCCTTATGGTAATATATTGGGGAGCTTTTTCCTTCAAGGCTGAAAAATTTCCCTCGATGCCCCCCCAAAACCCGCCCTCACATTGACTACTGGGTAAACCCCGGGACTTCCCCACCAAACCCTTCCACCCTTCATGTCAAAATTACCACCTTCTTTTAGCTTTACCTAATCGCTAGACTCTCTGTTATGAAGGATCTCTATCCCCCCTGTCGAAGAAAAAAATGGGTCGTTTCAGACTTCTTCCCATTCGAACCACCACCATTATGGGGGGTAAGCCACTGAACCTTGAAAATCTCCCCAGAAAAAAAATTTCCCCGGGGCGCACTCACCCCCACTCATCATGCTTTTTCCCACCGTCCTTTCTCCCGCCCTTTCTTTCGGGTTTTCTCTCCTTTGCTTGGGTGATTTGGGTATTAGGGCACAGTGCACTGTGGTGCCTACCTTTCCGCAGCCCACACTCATTGAGTTGGGGCCAGTCCCCCGGCAAATGTTCCCACAACACTTTAAACAAAATCCCCAACCCTTTTTGCTGAAAATTTTTGTTATAGGTGGGAAGCTCGGACACCCTGAACTAGCGTGTTCTTCACAAAACACGCACCGTCCTTTTGGGCCCCTTAGTGGTTTTCCCTTGCCCTGTGGGGGGGGACTCCCCTGGGAAAACGTGCCCACCCTAGTAGGAGGTGGTTTAGGTCTATCCCGAATGTCTGGGGGAAATTGAACGACTTCTCCTTGGGAGGGAATTTCTCCCCCCGACCTACCTCAGGGGAGTATGAGATCCCTAACCCTTCAATAATTTTTTTTATCGTGAACCTATCGGTATTTTTAAATGCAAAATCTCACTGTAGTGCTGCCAGTTTTTCCCCTGAAAACACCTGGCTAAGGGCCCCCCTTCTGAACATCCTCATCATGCAAAACTCTGAAATATTTGTCAAGCTCAAACTTCAATACGGGAATTTTTCCCAGGCTTTGACGGTCATGTGGCAAGCCTCTAATCCAACAACCCATAAAGTATAGCTACCTTTATCTCCT
>NC_069457.1:11003102-11088277 GCF_026875155.1 Cherax quadricarinatus
AAAATTTTTTTTTTTTGGGGGAAAATTTAAAACGAAATTTCGAAAAAACCCCCTTTGCAGGAAAAAAAATCGAAAGGGGATTTTTGCAATTTCTTGGTCTCATTTGATAGAATGGAAGACATATTACAGAAATAAGAGATGATTTGATTGTTTTTTAGCACCGGAAATGGCTTGAAACTGAGCCAAAGTACGAAATGTTAAATTTTTGTCGATGTTTAAAAGTAAACAAACACCTCACACGTCTAATACACGCCAGCTGGTGGATCTAATACACATTCACAAATGTGGTGTTTATATTTATAAAATTTAAATTACAAAAATTGCATAACAGTAAATCTTCTATTTTTTGTGTGAATAAAAAATTCATTATGTAAAAAAAATAAAAATGGATTTATTTGTAAAGCCCCAAAACGAAAACAATGAACTGAGAAATGTTAGTTTAGTGCCAGGAATGCCTACATTTTTTTATTCGGGATGCTATTTTGAAATTGGAATATTATGAACTTTGTGTTAAATTGGCCAAATTACCAATTTCCGATCACTTTATTTTGTATTTTGAAACAGTTGACTTGGCGATTTCTTGTGCTCAATCGATAGAATAGAAGTAATACTAGTAAAATAGCTAAGAATTTGGTCGACTGGAATGATGTAATTGGCCTAAAATGGAAGTCAAAGTCGGCAAAATCGCCGATTCGTAAATATCACTGACACATCAAAATTCGCGAGAGCATAATTTCGTCAATTTTCCATCAAATTTCGTACTTTTTGTTTTATTACATTCACAAAAAGAATAACAAAGAAAAAATAACAAATTTTTTTTTGGAAAATTCTTGGACACTGGGGCACCACTTCAGATTTGGGCCTTGGACCCTGAAAGGGTTAACTGACAAATCCATTTGTTCCCTAGGCTTTCTTAACTTGTTTAAGTCACTCCAAAATTTTTATTATTTTCATTAAAATTTCTTGACAGTGCCTCTCCCACTCTATCATCTGCTCTCCTTTTGCACTCTCTCACCACTCTCTTCACCTTTCTTTTACTCTCCATATACTCTACTCTTCTTATAACACTTCTGCTTTGTAAATTTTTTTTTTCAACAAACCGGCCGTATCCCACCAAGGCAGGGTGGCCCAAAAAGAAAAACGTTTCTCTTTTTTAATTTAGTAATTTATACGGGAGAAGGGGTACTAGCCCCTTGCTCCCGGCATTTTAGTCGCCTCTTACAACACGCATGGCTTACGGAGGAAGAATTCTGTTCCACTTCCCCATGGAGATAAGAGGAAATAAACAAGAACAAGAACTAGAAAGAAAATAGAAGAAAACCAGAGGGGTGTGTGTGTATATATATATATATATATATATATATATATATATATATATTTTATAATATATATATAAAATATATATATATATATAATACATATAAATATATACAGTGTCCCTCGTTTTTTCGTAATTAATCCGTTCCTGGAGCCGTTACTATAAACGAAATTTACGATTTGCGAATCAATTTTCCCCATAAGAAATAATGTAAATTTCAATTAATCCGTTCCTGACACCCAGAAGTATTAAAACAAAAAAATTTTTTACATGAAATATACATATAGTACATAAACAATACAGGGGCCCCCGCATACCGTGGCAACATACGATTAATCCGCAACCGCTGCTTTAATCGCAAAAATTTTTCCCCATACCGCTTAAAAACCCCCTCACCGTTTTTCGTCCGAGACGCATCCCAAAGTGGGCCTGACCACGCTCACATGTTCCGCCGGTGGCATTTTTTAACCCCCCAGCCTCCGCGGGAACATCCAAGCTACAACAAAATTCGTATTATTTCAGTTTTTTTGGTGATTTTTTCGGGAAAAATAAGTGCCCCATGGGCCCCAAAAAAGGGGCTTCTAGTGCCAACCCAAACACCCAATAAGGGGAAAATTTACTATGGAGTTTAAAAAAAAAGGATCATTGATAAGTATAAATTTGGGTCCCCGTGTCCCGAGCGGGGCCCGGGTTGTATAATAAACCCCAATAAACCTTTGCTACTTTTTGGGGTAAAAGGTTTGCGGGCTGTACCACCGTCAGTGCTGCTGCACTGTCAGCTGCTGCGGGCACTTTTCAGCTCTGCGCTGAAACCCCCCGCAGTGCTCGCGCTGTAGCAACGCCCTGTTGCGGGCTTTAAGAAATCGTCTGCTGCTGTGTACCATGTCTGCGGGTGCTGTAGCATCGTCTGTTTGCTGCGGGAACCCTCACGCTGCTGCTGTACATCGTCTGCTGCCTGCCTTTTCCCATCGTCTGTTGCTGCTGTAGCATCTCTTGCTGCTGTAGCATCGCTGTTGCTGCGTACATCGTCCCGGTTCTGCTGAAAGCATCGTCTGCTGCTCCCTGTAGCACTCTGTTGCTGCTGTACATCGTCTTTTGCGCTGTAAAATCGCCCTGCTGCTGCTGTAGCATCGTCTGCTGCTGCTGTACATGGGCTGTTTCTGCGGGAAGCTCCTGCGCTGCTGAGCATCGTCTGCTGCTGCGTAGCATCGCCCTTTTTGCGCTGTACCCGTCGTCTCGGCTCCCTGTAGAAATCTCTGCTGCTGCTGTACATCGCCCGGGTTGGGGCTGTTTTTTTTAGCATCTCTGCTGCTGCTGTACATCGTCTGCGGGCGGGCAGGGGAGCATCGTCTGTTGCTGCTGCCCCCCGTCACTTTTGCCCCTGAGAAGCAACCCGTTGTTGGTGTGGTTTATTTGAGAAAAACCCAAGAAAAAATTTAAACCCCCGGGGATTTGCCACCCAGGAAAAACCCAAAAAAAGTCAGTGTCATCGAAGACTGCTAACTTATTTCCATTGGGGCCCTTAATCTTGCCCTCCCAGGATAAACCCCACACCATCGACAAAACACCCAGGTAAAACGGGGAAAATCCCGGGAATTTAGTGCTCATTTTGGTGAATTAAAGCCAGAAAAGGGTTTGGTTTTGAGAGATTTAAAAATCTGGGTGGCTTACACATGTGAAAGGCCCTGTTCTGGAAGAAAAATGCCAAACAGGACCTACAGTATTCAGGGGGGAAAAGGGCACCCCCCCAGGACACAGTGTCTCTTTTCCAGTCATTGCGGAACTAATAAAGGAAAGGGGTTTTATTTTTTCTTCTTTTAAAGTAAAGTAAAATGCAAAAATTTATAAAATTTTTGCAGAACAAACTCAACTTTGGGGCATTTTCCCTTTCTCTTTGTGTTTTAGGAAAATGTATTTTTAAATGTGGAAAAAATTTTTTTTTTCATACTTTTGGTGTCTGCACGGATTTTTTTTGATTTCCTTTAATTTTTTAGGGAAAAAAATTCTTTAAAAGAAAACCGAACATTTCCCTTAAAAACCAGCCCTCTTGCCCCAATTAAGGTCCTTTTGGGGGGGGTCCACGGAAATAATAGCTTGTACATGAAACGGAAAGTGTGCCCTAAGGTAAGTAGAAGTGCAAGACATACCTAAAATCTTGCTTTTTTAGGAACAAAAAAAAGGGACATCCCCAAAAAACCCCCCCCAATCATGTAAAAAATTACGGGCTTTTTCGTTTACACTCACTTTTGGGAGGAAAGGTAGTACCCCCTGGGGGGTTTGCTGCCTACCAACCCACTACCTAGGTGCTTTGGGAAATACCTTTCCATAAACAAACCCTTTTTGTTTTTTTTTTCCCTTTTTTCACACCCCCTTTTCTTCATCATTCCAAACCAAACACTTTCCCCCTTTTCCTCCTGCACCCACCCCTTATAAACCCCCAAACTTTTTGGCCCCCATTCTAATACTGCATTTTTAAACATTCAAGGGGGCCCTTTAACCCCCCCCCTACTCATACCTGCATCAGCCCACCTTTTTGCCAATAGTTTTCTTTTATTTTTCCCAACTTCCTCCCCCCCCTTAGTTTATAACCCCTTCACCTCCCCCTTGTTGTTTTTCAAATTTTCCCCCCTTTTCCCCCCACTCCAACTCTTAAAATTTGGGGAGCTACAAATAGATAATGACCGATAATCAGTTTTCCCCTCTTTAAAAAAGGGACATCCGGAGCCCCACCCATCCCAAACCCTTTATCCAAACCAAAAACATAAACTAACAAACTACTTTCTTACTACACATCAAAAACCCCATAAACAGGGACCCTCGGGCCCAATGATTGGGACGCCTTTTCATACATTTTAAAAAAAAAAAAAAAAAAAAAAAAAAAGGGAAAAAATTTTTCCTCGCCAGGCAAAAAAAATCGCTCAAAAAGCGTTTGTCCGAGACGCTTCCCCCCCGGGGGCCTGACCCCTCGCCCGGTTTTCCCTGGGTGGCAGGTTTACAAGCCAGCCCCCGCGGGCACATCCAAGCATACAATCGGGAAAATTTCGTATTAGCCCCAGCGTTTTTAGTGATTTCCCCCTGCAAAATAAGTGACCAAAGGGCCCCCCAAAAAAGGGTTTTAGTGCCAACCCTGTGGTAAAAAAAAGGGGGGAGAAATACTTAAACGTACCACAGTCAGCCTTTCTGCCCGCAAAAAACCGTCAGCGTTTGTGGAAAAACCCTCACTTTGCTGCACCACACTGCTGGGGCAAACCCCATCCCCTGCTGCTTTACCTCCCGTCAGCTGCTGTGCACCCCCACTGCGCTGCAACCCTGGTCCCGCTGTTGCGGGACCCAGTCAGCTGTTGCTGTTGCCCGCACCAAACCCTCACTGTATTACCCCGAAGATTGGTGTTGGGTTTGGGATGGCTTAACCCGAAACAATTTTCCGAGAAAAATTTAAACCCCAAAGGGTTTTGCCCTCATTCACTCCAACACTGTCCCTTTCCAGAAGGGGGCTTTTCACAAAATTTTTTTTAAATGCAACATTTTTCTTATTATTTCTATGGGGGAAAATTTAAATTTGCCAAAAGATAATTTTGCCTAACTTGACTCTCAGGAACGGATTAATATCCCTTAGGGGAGGGTTTCCCCCTTTACGTATTTATTTATCCTCTTTTTTCAAAAATGTATTACTTTTTAAAAAACCTCTTTTTAAAACATACCAAATTAAAAGGCCCCCCCCCATTTTTATTAACCCCTGGCCCCCAAAATTTTCCTACTACCCCCTCCAATCTTTTTTTTAAACCCAAATTTAGTGGGTAAAAATGTACAATTAACATTAAGTATATTGGTCTCACCCGCAGGGGCCCCAAAATTTTTCTGGAAAAAAAATAAAAAAATTAGTAAAGAAAAAGTAAAAAAAAAACCCCAAAATAAAGTAATGCGACATTAGGAAGTCGTGGATGTTGGGTTTCCACCAGGTCAAATGAGGGCCAACTTCACGCCTCTATACTCGGTAACTACGAAGATTTTTTTTTTTATTTCCAACAGAAAATTATCTTTAATTCTGAAAGAAAAAATAAATTTTTTTTTTTTTAAAAAATTTTTTTGGGCCCGAAAGCACCCTTTGAGAATTTTGGGCCTTTTGGGGCCCCGAAAAGGGGTTTAAATGCTAAAGTACACAAAAAATTATATATTCCAAAGAAAAAAACCAAAAAAAAAAAATTTCCCAAATTTTTCAGGGATTCCCCAAACAAAATTTTTAGTTAGGTTTTTTAAGGAAAAAAACCACGAATTGCGAAAAAACCCGCGAATTCAGAACACAAATTTTTTCGGAGGGGCCCCTGAAAAGCACTAAAAAATTTTTTTAAGCAAAAAATTCAGAGGACCATTAGTGAATTTAAAAAACTTTCATAAATTGAGTGTCCTTAGACTTCTCCGCTTGACAATTTCTGTTGATAAATAAACCCCCCCCTCCCTTCCCTCCCCATGGCAAAAAGTTCTTCGGCCCACCTTTTATAACTCACCCCCAGTAAAAGACAAACCCTCAGCTTGGAAAACATCTGTAAAATTGAAGTTTCCCCGTATTCCCCCCCCGTTCTCCCAAAGCATAATAAATAATTTTGCCACAATCTGAAAACACTTAAATCCCAAACCCCCATGAGATTCCCAACAGAACAAAAATTATACTATGATTCAATAAAATCACTGAGGGTATCAAATGATTTAGATAAAGGCAAGTGGTGCATTGAGGCATATGTGGAGACAAAAACATTATCTACGGAGGCAAAGAAGGGAATGTATGAAAGTATAGTAGTACCAACACTCTTATATGGTTGTGAAGCTTGGGTTGTAAATGCTGCAGCGAGGAGGTGGTTGGAGGCAGTGGAGATGTCCTGTCTAAGGGCAATGTGTGGTGTAAATATTATTCAGAAAATTCGGAGTGTGGAAATTAGGAGAAGGTGTGAAGTTAATAAAAGTACTAGTCAGGGGGCTGAAGAGGGGTTGTTGAGGTGGTTTGGTCATTTAGAGAGAATGCATCAAAGTAGAATGACATGGAGAGCGTATAAATCTGTAGGGGAAGGATGGTGGGGTAGGGGTCGTCCTCGAAAAGGTTGGAAGGATGGGGTAAAGGAGGTTTTGTGGGCCAGGGGCTTGGACTTCCAGCAAGCGTGCGTGAGCGTGTCCGATAGGAGTGAATGGAGACGAATGGTATTTGGGACGTGACGAGCTGTTGAAGTGTGAGCAGGGTAATATTTAGTGAAGGGATTCAGGGAAACCCGTTATTTTTATATAGCCGGACTTGAGTCCTGGAAATGGGAAGTACAATGCCTGCACTCTAAAGGAGGAGTTTGGGATATTGGCAGTTTGGAGGGATATGTTGTGTATCTTTACATGTACATATATGGTTCTAAGCTGTTGTATTTTGGGTACCTCTGCAAAAACAGTGATTATGTGTGAGGTGAAAGTGTTGAATGATGATGAAAGTATTTTCTTTTTTGGGATTTTCTTTCTTTTTGGGTCACCCTGCTTCGGTGGGAGACGGCTGAATTGTTGGAAAAAAAAAAAAATTATTGCAAAAAAATTAAGCTAGTACCTGTGTAGAGTAGAGACTATTGTTGAGCGAGTCAACAAGACTGCAATTATAACCAAAAGAAATTGTCTCTGGTTGGGGCTCAAACGATGGTAGGACCCGACGAACAGCTCTAAGAGCATTCTCGTACCCCTTTCGTACAAAATTAACTTTGTTGAAGAGAGAGTTGATGTCTATGCCCTGTAAGAGAACATGCAATTTATTACCTAGACTCATTTATGCTTTTATGTCAATAGTTGTGCCATATGAGACTAGCAAGCCTTGAACTAAAAAAGGTTAAATGTCTATTTGACTGTAACTTCACGAAAAAGCCAGCCAGCTAATTTTTACTTTACAATTATTATACTGTATATAAAAATTTTAATTTGACTAGAAAAATCACTAAACAATTGTAGACAATTCACAGAATAAATGGAGGTCTGAACCCATGGCAAATACAGTAGACCGTCATTTAGCACGAGTTTATTTGGCATTGTGGGAGAAGTTGGTTCCATAGTCAAGGTAAGGCAATGGTCAAAGATATTAGAAGGGATAGGAATAACACCCATACCGGGTTCTGATAAATGGTTGTTCAAATATGGTTGCAGGTTCTGAGGGAGGTTCACAGCTATTCAGGGGTAGTAAGAGGTGCCACAGTCACTGAGGATCCAGGAGAATAAGGTAATATCTCATAAAGCAAAGCTGGTAGTGCTACTATTCCCTGCAAATCACCTCTTACCTAACCTGATGCACAACACCAGAATGGCACCTCCAGAATTAGCCCACATAGGTTTAACAAAACAAGTGTAATTAGACAAGGGCACCAACTCTTTATCTTTCAATTATTAATGAGAGTAAGTAAGCCAGAAAGACTGTTAGGAGTCATACACCCTTAGTTGCTACTATATCTGTAGGTAGCTTTCAGCAGTATTTCTTCCATCAAAAGTTCTGCCAGATGACATCTCATCAAATGGCCATCTAACATGCATAAGATAACCCATCTTTTCGTTGGTGGTGTGACCCAACCATCACAGCACTACTAACAGAAGTTACATTAGAACAGAGTTAACAGTGACCTTTTTTTTCTGTCTAGGAGCTGGATTTCACAATAGGGGATATATCTGTACAAATGAAAACTCCAGGAGGTTTGGGAGATTATTTAGAATTGGTGTGAAGATGAAAAGGTCTAATTCTTCAGATTAAGGCTCCAATTCACTAAAGCAAGGGTTGAATACATACAGTATATCAAATAAGTTATTACTTAATCCAACTTTTCATTTCCATATTGAGTGGAAACTGCTGGCTGCTGCTTATAGCACAACCTGGTACTGCAGGCCTACAACAGTTTATGGAAAGAGAGCATACAGTACAATATTATGTATTAGAAAACTTATAAAATTTTGGAATGTACATGTAATCAAAGCTTCCTTCAAAAAAGTATGAATTAACTGATGTGTTCTATATCATGAAGGAACAATTCACAAATAACCCTCACTCAGGAAGGAAACATACGATGTTGATGTTTCAGTCCGTCCTCGACCACTGTCATGCCACCTTGGCTCCAGCAAGAGTATTGTGACTTTATATTTACTGAAGACCAATGTTTTTCACGTAGGAAGACTTAGCCCACTTGTACGTCTTACAGACCTGGTAGGTTTCTGTTTCTAAACATTTCCATTTACCATCTTCATTAATCCATAACCTATGAATTACTGCTGTTTGATATCATCTTCTCTAATACCACCAATATTTTCTACTCACAAGCATCAAGTACCCCCATGACATGCAAAACATAATATATAACTACTGTACGTAGTTTAATTAACCCTTTGACTGTTTTGGTCGTAAGAGCCTTTCTTGCCACAATCTCCAGTGCAAGATTCAGACTTCATCTTAGAAGCCATGGTGAAATTTACTGTCCAGTTAGTACAGTTAATACAGTATGATGCTGCTGATAGGGCAGGGTTACTCAAACTGATGCTGCCTGCATGATACATTGCCGCTGCGAGTATTTTCAAAAATTGTACAGTGGTGTGCATCAGCCGGCCCAGCCCAGCTGCCAGATGCACGGTCGTAAGTCGAGTGGACGTATGTCGAGCAGGTCGTAAGTCGGATGGTAGGTGTATACATCTTATGAGCCAGTGTTTCGGACATATATATACTCAATAATTGGCAGTTTGGAGGGATATGTTGTGTATCTTTATACGTATATGCTTCTAAACTGTTGTATTCTGAGCACCTCTGCAAAAACAGTGATAATGTGTGAGTGTGGTAAAAGTGTTGAATGACGATGAAAGTATTTTCTTTCTTTTTTGGGTCACCCTGCCTTGGTGGGAGACGGCCGACTTATTGAAAAAAAAAAAAAAAAAAAAATAATTCTAGCGGCTTCAAATCAAGCAGGAGAAAGCTGGTAGGCCCACATGTGAGAGAATGGGTCTGTGTGGTCAGTGTGCACTGTATAAAAAAAATCCTGCAGCACGCAGTGCATAATGAGAAAAAAAACTGACCATTTTTTTGGATTAAAATGCTGATTTTGAGGTGTATTTTCATATAGTATTTATGGTTGTATTCTCGTTTTTATGGTCTCATGTGATAAAATGGAAAACATTCTGCAAAAATAGAGATGATTTTGATTAGTTTCATGATGAAAATGACCTTGAAATTGAGCTCAAAGTAGCGGAAATGTTCGATTTTTATCAATGTTCAAGAGTAAGCAAATCACACCACACGTCCAATACACACCAACTGGGAGTCTGATATTCTTTCACTGGTGCACTGATATTATTTATACCATTTTTACAATAATGCAGTAGACTGTATAACAGTAAATTTTCTATTTTTTGTGTGAATAAAAAATCAAAATAGAAAGCAATAGTAATATAAGAGGGGCCTAGAGACGTGACTAATGAACAGAGGATATGTTATTTTAGTGCCAAGAATGTTTACATTGCTTATTCTGGACCCTATTTTGAAATTGGCATCTTTTTTAATTTGTGTGAAATTGGCCAAATTGCCAATTTCTGACCACTTTATTGGGTAGTTCAAATCGGTAAATGAGCGGTTTCTTGTACTCAATTGATAGAAAAAATGGAGTTCTAAAGAAATAGCTATGAGTTTGGTCAACTGGAATAATGGAATTGGCCGAAAATAGGGCTCAAAGTTGGCGAAATCGCCAATGCTTATATGTTGCCGAGACCGCTAAATTCGCGGGAGTGCAATTCTGTGAGTTTTCAACCAAATTTCGTACTTTTGGTGTCTACCATTGGGAAAAGATTCTCTATCATTTCATAAGAAAAAATAATTTTTTTTTCCAAAAATTTTGCGACACAGAATGAGTTTCAGAAAGGGGCTTGTGACAGTCAAAGGGTTAAGGAATACTATATTGAAACTAGAGGCCAAGCATGTGATAATGCTGCATTCTCCTACTGTGCTGTGGTGGTTACATCTAACAATCATTTTTCAGTTAGTGACTGCAGGTGCCCCTAACTGTTGTGGCAACTGTTTTTTGTATTATAATGTAATATTTCAAGACCATTCAGTTTTTTGTCAGAAACATATAATAACTTTAACTACTTGTATCAGTCACTATTGTGTGAAATAGTGTAATACAGTGTTACACTATAATGCTGTACAGTGCTCTTCTCCCATAAAGTACCATCCTCTCGATGCTAAATAACCTCTCTGGTGGAGCACATATTTTTGTGCTGGAAATATATTTAGTACATATGATCCAAGAAGTTTCCAAATATAAACATAATCTCTTGAATGGCTCTATATACAATATTCCCAGTTTCCATCACAGCCACAGATATACACAACAAACAACTGAATTATTAAATAATAACTTACTGCTTCCTTTACAGCTGAGAGGTATGTGTTAATATCACTTGTATTTGCTGGACTTTCTGGTAACCGTCCGAGGCAGTTCAGCAACGCTGCATATGTAGCTTCATTAGGTAAAATGTTGTCTTCTTTAAGGCATTTTAAAAGCTCTTCCATTTTTTTTAAGTTTTGCTGAAACAAAAAAACAGACAATTATGCTGTATTTCAAAGTAACAAAATACAAATCACAGACTTCAAAAATTACATTTTATATTTCCCTCAGTCATGTGTTAACCATTACTAATAATAGTTGGTCATAGGAATATTCCTGTCAAACTTTGTGTTAAAATGCTATACAATCGTCATGGTAAGCTTCTGTGTTGCTAACAGCATGAGACGAGAGATTCACACATGTGAGAACACATGGGTAAGACTGCCAACAAACAAGACAAATTATTACAATATACCTTTTCAGCATGACCCAAAAGCACAATGTTGTAGGGATGAACAGAGGTGATCTTCTGGCTAAAAAATTTTGCGGCTGAATGTTTGAAACACTGACGATAATAGAGGAGTGTATGAGTTGCTCGATTAAGCATTCCTAAGTTTACCTGCAAATAAATTAAATGAATTTGTCAATAAAACAAACATGAATTTATTGTACTGTAAAACTTAAATTCAAGCTAGTATACATGTCTGTATATTTCAGTCAACACCATCATGCACACAAATCTATTTACTTACTTTCAAAAAAAAAATGGAATAAAAGTAAGTTAGAGTTATAGGTAGTACAAACAAATTATACAGTTTTCTTTCAACGACCGGGCCATATCCCACCGAGGTAGGGTGACCTATAAAGAAAAATTAGTTTCTCTCTTTAAATTTAGTTATGTAGTATACAGGAGAAGGGGTTACTAGCCCCTTGATCCCAACATTTTAGTCACCTCTTATGACATGCATAGCTTATGGAGGAAGAATTCTGTTCCATTTCCCCATGAAGAAATTACATATACAGTAGACCCCCAGTTTTCATAATTAATCCGTTCCAGATGGTCGGCCTAAATCCAAAATGGCCAAAAACCAAAGTAATATTTCCCATAAGAAATAATGTAAATCCAATTAATCTGTTTCAGACATCCAAAAATATTAACAAAAACAAAAAAAAAATTTTTTATAGAGAATAACTAGTTTTACATACAGAAAAAAATGAGAAATAAATATAGATGACTAATTTTAATGATAAATGAACATTATATACTTTTATTGAAGACTCTTGTTGGCGAATAATATTTACAGTGGACCCCCGCATAACGTTGGCATCACATAGTGTTAAATCCACATTGCGATACATTTTATCGCTAAAATTTTGCCTCGCATAGTGTTAAAAAATTCGCTCAACGCGATTCGTCCAAGACACGTCCATGCGGCCTGAGCCAGCCTCACTTGTTCTGCCAGTGGCATTGTTTACAAGCCAGCCTCCGCGGTAACATTCAAGCATACAATCGGAACATTTCGTATTATTACAGCCTTTTTATAGTGATTTCACCTGAAAAATAAGTGACCATGGGCCCCAAGAAAGCTTCTAGTGCCAATCCTACAGGAATAAGGGTGAGAATTACTATGGAGATGAAGAAAGAGATCATTGCTAAGTATGAAAGTGGAGTGCGTGTCTCCGAGCTGGCCAGGTTGTATAGTAAACCCCAATCAACCATCGCTTCTATTGTGTCCAAGAGAACGGCAATCAAGGAAGCTGTTCTTGCCAAAGGTTTAACTGTGCTTTCGAAACAGAGATCGCAAGTGATAGAAGATGTTGAGAGACTGTTATTGGTGTGGATAAACTAAAAACATATAGCAGCCGATAGCATCTCTCAAACGGTCATAAGTGAAAAGGCTAGGAAGTTGCACGAGGATTTAATTAGAAAAATGCCTGCAATTAGTAGTGATGCGAGTGAATTTAAGGCCAGCAAAAGTTGGTTTGAGAGATTTAAGAGGCGTAGTGGCATACATAGTGTGATAAGGCATGGTGAGGCTGCCAGTTCGGAGAGAGAAATTGAAGAAGTTGCCTACTTCAAAGATTAAGGAAATCTGTGCAAAGTGGCTTGAAGTGCAAACCTTCATGGATGAAAATCACCCTCAGACAGCTATTGCAAGCCGTGCTGGTGACTATTACACTGACACTGTTGTGAAACACTTTAGGAAAGTCATAAAGGAACGAGAGGTACAGGCCACTATGGACAGATATGTTGTGCGACATAAGTCCAGTGACTGAAGCTGGTCCTAGTGGCATTAAAAGAAGAAGGGAAGCAACCCCGGAAAAGGACTCGACACCTCAAGTCCTAATGGAAGGGGATTCCCCTTCTAAACACTAAAACCATCCAGTCTCCCCTCCTCCCATCCCATCAATCATCACCAGATCTTCAATAAAGGTAAGTGTCATGTAACTGTGCATGTTTTCTTTAGTTTGTGTGTATTAAAATTAATATTTCATGTGGTAAAAAAATTTTTTTTTATACTTTTGGGTGTCTTGCACGGATTAATTTGATTTCCATTATTTCTTATGGGGAAAATTAATTCACATAACGATAATTTCGCAAAACATTGAGCTCTCAGGAACGGATTAATAGCGTTATGCGGGGGTCCACTGTATTTGTAGTCCCAGAGGGACTACATCCCAAGCGTATACGTACCTACATACACTGTGGCCTACAGCCATATTATTACCATCGACATACCATGTTCACTGAATTTAATCGTTTCTAACAACTACCTTTAGATGCCATCATAACCAAAAGGAGAAATAATAATTCATGCCGAGAATTGTAAACATAAGCCTTATGTACTATTAAGGGTGATTGGTTACTGGGCCAACGCATATTCATACATGTTTTCTCTGAAGCTGGACCAGAGAAAATGTAATGTTCACCCTCCACCCGACCATTAGCATAGCATATAAACATAGCATATAAACAAAGCCCACAGCATATAAACATTGCATGTTTATATGCTATGTAATGTGTATTTCTTATAGTATAATTTTGAAGAAAATATCATAGACAGATTAATGAATATAAGAACATAAGAACATAAGAACGAAGGAACACTGCAGAAGGCCTACTGGCCCATGCGAGGCAGGTCCAAGTCTCCTACCGGCTTAAGCCAATGCACCCAACCTAGTCAGGTCAGGTCACATTGACTTAAGGGAGGAACACGGCAATCGACCTGTTAGCACAAGCTATCAGGTCTAACTCACACCCACCCACATCTACTCATGTATTTATCCAACCTATTTTTAAAGCTACACAACGTTCTGGCCTCTATAACGGTACTTGGGAGTTTGTTCCACTCATCCACAACTCTATTACCAAACCAGTACTTTCCTATATCCTTCCTGAATCTGAATTTTTCCAACTTAAAACCATTGCTGCGAGTCCTGTCTAGGCTAGATATTTTCAGCACTCTATTTACATCCCCTTTATTTATTCCTGTCTTCCATTTATACACCTCAATCATATCCCCCCTAATTCTACGTCTTTCTAGAGAGTGCAGTTTCAGGGCCCTTAGTCTATCCTCATAGGGAAGGTTTCTGATACATGGGATCATCTTTGTCATCCTCCTTTGTACATTTTCCAGAGAATTTATATCCATTCTGTAATACGGTGACCAAAACTGTGCAGCATAATCTAAATGAGGCCTAACCAAGGGTGTATAGAGTTGAAGAACAACCTGAGGACTCCTATTATTTATGCTTCTTGATATGAAGCCAAGGATTCTATTAGCTTTATTGCGAACACTTATGCACTGTTGTCTTGGTTTCAGATTACTGCTAACCAGAACTCCTAAATCTTTTTCGCAATCCGTAATATTAAGATCTACATTATTTAGTTTATATGTGGCATGGTTATTGTCCTGTCCAACATTTAGAACTTTGCATTTGTCTATATTAAACTGCATCTGCCACTTCTCCGACCACTGCATCAGTCTATTCAAATCTTCCTGGAGTGCTCGAATGTCCTCGTCAGAATGAATTCGACGGCCTATTTTGGTGTCATCGGCAAACTTGCCGATGTCGCTCTTTATGCCCTCATCTATGTCGTTTATGTAGATTGTGAACAGCAGGGGGCCCAACACTGACCCCTGTGGAACAAACCCCTCGTGACGCTTCCCCACTCTGATTTCTCCCCATTTATGCAAACTCTCTGCTGCCTATTTGTCAACCATGCCTCTATCCAGGAAAAAATTTCTCCTCCTATTCCATGTGCTTTAATTTTCCTCAATAGTCTCTGATGTGGGACCCTGTCAAAAGCCTTACTGAAGTCCATATACACAATATCATATTCATTACCATGATCTACCTCCTCAAATACCTTAGTGAAAAAAGTTAATAAATTCGTAAGGCAGGAACGCCCCTTTGTAAAACCATGCTGAAATTCGTTGATTAATTTATGCTTTTCAAGATGGCTACGAACTGCCTCGGCAATTATTGATTCCATAAATTTTCCCACTATGGAGGTTAGGCTTATTGGTCTATAGTTCGAAGCTAAGGACCTGTCACCTGTTTTGAAAATAGGTATCACATTTGCCATTTTCCACTTATCTGGCACCATGCCAGTTTGTAGTGATATGTTGAAAAGATTAGCCAAAGGTGTGCTAAGCTCCTCTTTACATTCCTTTAGAACCCTTGCATACAGTTCATCAGGGCCTGGGGATTTGTTAGGTTTTAATTTATCTATTTGCCTAAGGACCATGTCACTTGTGACCCTAATAGTGCACAGTTTATTATCGTCCTGTTCTACATAATTTATCATTACTGGAATATCGTTGGTATCCTCCTGTGTAAAAACTGAGAGGAAGTATGTGTTAAAAATTCTACACATTTCCTTATCACTGTCAGTGAGCTGACCCGAGGAACTTTTGAGTGGGCCTATCTTGTCCCTGATCTTACTTCTGTATACCTGAAAGAATCCTTTTGGGTTAGTCTTCGATTCTTTTGCAACTTTAACCTCATAATCTCTTTTTGTCCATATTAACCTAAAATAAGACATTTAATGTGCCCAAGAGTGATTATTACGTATTAAACATACATCGCATATTAACGTTGCATGTTTATATGCTATGTAGCGTGATTCTTGATGAATGGTTCAGAGAACCATTGGGTATCTTTATTGAGGAAACGTTTCGCCACACAGTGGCTTCATCAGTCCATACAAAGGAGAACGGGGAAGAACAGGAGTTTGAGGTAATCAGTCCCTCAGCCTTGAGTCGATGTGGTCAGTCCATCGATCTTGAAAAGAATACAGCATATCTGCGAAGTAGCAGCTTATATATTGTAGGCAGCAGAGGTGCAGCAGTAGTAGGTGGTATGACATTTGTCCAGTGTGGAAGTAGGTCGTGCCCAAGGGTTAGGCAAGCAAAGAATTCCCTTCGCAGATATGCTGTATTCTTTTCAAGATTGATGGATTTAGGTTAATATAGACATTTTCATTAATCCATCTATGATATATTCTTCAAAATTATGTAAGAAACACATTACATAGCATATAGCATATAAACATTGCATGTTTATATGCTATCGAGTGGAGAGTCAGGTGGAGAGTAAACATTATGTATTCTCTGATTCAGCATTTATTTACAATTCTCGGCATGAATTATTCATTACTTCTCCCTTTGTTTATGATGGCACTTAAAGGTAGTTCTTTCTTTCAAAGACAGTAGCCGCCCAGGGAAGTACTACCGTCCTGCCAAGTGAGTGTAAAACGAAAGCCTGTAATTGTTTTACATGATGGTAGGATTGCTGGTGTCCTTTTTTCTGTCTCATAAACATGCAAGATTTCAGGTACGTCTTGCTACTTCTACTTACACTCGGGTGTCACTACACATACATGTACAAGCATATATATACACGCCGTTCTGGATTTTCTTTCTAGTTCTTGTCCTTGTTTATTTCCTCTTACCTCCATGGGGAAGTGGAACAGAATTCTTCCTCCGTAAGCCATGCGTGTTGTAAGAGACGACTAAAATGCCGGGAGCAAGGGGCTGGTAACCCCTTCTCCTGTATATGTTACTAAATGTAAAAGGAGAAACTTTCGTTTTTCCTTTTGGCCCACCCCGCCTCGGTGGGATGCGGCCGGTGTGTTGAAAGTGTTAAAGGTAGTTGTTAGAAGCAAACTCAGTGAACATGGTAATAATATGGCTGTGTAGACTCATTCTTTCATATGTAGGCCTGCCAGCTTTCTTCCACCGGATCTGAAGGCGCTAGAATTAGGCGTACAAGTACGTGACCGACCCTGGCTGCAATGACGTAGGGGAGACCAGGGCTAGTTGGCAACAGGGGTAAGTTGACACACTTGTAATAATTCAAATATTTACCGCTAGACGGCATTGTTAATAAGATCACCACGTGCTTCCTCACTCACCAACAAGCTACCATACCAAGAGGTTGCAGTACTTAACTGGAGTGGGGAAAATTTTGATTTTGATGCCGGTAAGTAAATTATCATTTGCTTATATTGTTTGCTGTAACATGTATGGGGTTATAGATGAGAAATATCCAATTTAGCCATAATTTAACTTAGGGTTTAATGATTGTTTACCCATGAAACAGTTTATATTAGGTTTATTAATGTATACTAAAACCATTTATTTATGAACATTGGTATGGTTGGGGCAAGTTGGTACAACAAAAATGGGGCAAATTGGCACAGTGTCAACTTGCCAATGAACCAAGACCCTCTACTTCTGGACTCTGTGAGAAGAAAGACCCAACTCCCGAAGAACTGAGGCCATTGCATAAAGCTGGTCCCAGGAAGAGGAGGAAACGCTCCTCTGCCATTTTGACTGACATGCCAGTGAAAGGCACTGGAAAAGATATTAAAAGAAGCAAAGAAGAAACAATCAAAGAAATCAAAACATGTTCATGGTGACGAGGAAAGTTCAGATGAATAGGACAGTCTCTGTTTGGTATGTATGGGTCCTTTTTCCAAAAGCAAACCACCAGAAGAATGGATACAGTGTAGAATGTGCAAGTTGTGGGCCCACGAAGCCTACACTGAGAAAGAATTGTTTTATACATGCCCCAACTGTCACTCAGATGATGATTTAGATTAAGTTCACCTTATGTGTTAAGTATTCTGTGCAATTATTATCTGGAAGTGCAATTATTTTCAATTGAATGCATAACACCTAGTAAGTTTTAAATTTTATTTTATTAAAAAAGGTTTCTTTCTTTACTAAGAAAAGATTTTTAAGTTTCTATGGAACTGAATATTCTTGAAATGAAACATTATGAATAATCAATATCTAAATTTACTGTTATATATGTATTCCTAATTTACTATTACTATTTGCTGTGCCAACTTACCCCGTACATAGGGCATGTTGGCACACGTGAAATGTTTTTTTCTACAGAATGCTGTGCTTTTGTTTTGAAAGAAAATTATTTTTTTATTTCATGAAAAGTAAGAGGAAGATTTATATTTTTCACTGGAAGTATAAAATTACCAAAATCGTTTGTTGTTTTTCTTTCGTCACCGAAAACGTCAAAAGTGTGCCAACTAGCCCCGATCTCCTCTACCTGTATGTGACCGACCTTCAAAGGGTTAAAAAATGTATTTTTGTTAACCCTTTCAGGATCGACAGGCCCTCTCAGAAACTTGTTCTCAGGGTCGCCCAAATTTAAAAAAAAAAAATATTTTTTATGAAAAGATAGAGAATCTTTTCCCGATCATAATGACACCAAAATTGTGAAATTTGATGGAAAACTTACGGAATTATGCTCTCGCGAAGTTAGCGGTCTCGATGTTTACACATCGGCGATTTTGCCCACTTTGAGCCCTATTTTCGGTCAATTCCAGTGTACTAGTCGACAAAAATCATAACTATAGTGGACCCCCAGTATTCGATGGCATCGGTATTCAATAAATCCAGTATTCGATGCATTATATCGCAAAAATTTTGCCTCGGTATCCGATCGAAAACCCGGTATTCGATACGATTGGTACGAGACGTGTCCACATGTGGCCTGAACTGCCCCGTGTGTGCCAGTGTTTACAAGCCAGCCAGTGTGCACGCATCTAAGGATACATTCGGTACATTCCATATTATCCATATTATCACTGTTTTTGGTGCTTGTTTCTGCAAAATAAGTCACCATGGGCCCCAAGAAAGCTTCTAGTGCCAACCTTGTGGTAAAAAGGGTGAGAATTAGTATGGAAATTAAGAAAGATTTTGAAGGGTTTGGGGCTAACCCTGAGAAGCCTATGCCAGGTGTGGAATCCACTGTGCCTACTTCAAAAATTAAGGAAATGTGTGCAAAGTGGGTTGAACTGCAAACCTTCATGGATGAAAATCACCCTAACACAGCTATTGCAAGCCGTGCTGGTGACTATTACCATGACAATGTTGTGGCCCATTTTAGACAAATCTTAAAGGAATGGGAGGCACAGGCCACTATGGACAGATATGTTGTGCGACAGAAATCCAGTGACTCTCAAGCTTGTCCTAGTGGCATTAAAACAAGAAGGGAAGTAACCCCGGAAAAGGACTTGCTACCTCAAGTCCTAATGGAAGGGGATTCCCCTTCTAAACACTAAAACCATCCAGTCTCCCCTCCTCCCATCCCATCAATCATCACCAGATCTTCATTAAAGGTAAGTGTCAATTATTCTATTGTTATTATTCTATTGTTAATGTTGTTACTGTAATTATTCTATTGCATTAAACTTAATATTTCATGTAGTAAAAATTTTTTTTTCATACTTTTGGGAGTCTTGCACGGATTAATTTGATTTCCATTATTTCTTATGAGGAAAATTGGTTTGCTTTTCGATATTTTCGGTATTCGATGAGCTCTCAGGAACGGATTAATATCGAATACGGGGATCCACTGTATTTCGCTAGAACTCCATTTTTTCTATCGAATGAGTACAAGGTAACACCCACTTACCAATTTCAGCTATCCAATACAGTGGTCAGAATTTAGCAATTTTGCCAATTTCACACAAATTTCAAAAGATGCCAATTTCCAAATAGGGTCCAGAATAAACAAGAATTAATCTAAGTTTGCCCGAAATGCCTAGCCTTGCTAGGTGTTCTAGTGGCCCCCCTCTGTAATTAGTATTTTATTACATGTAAACCACAAAATAACCAAAATCTGTAAACCCCACATTGTAATCCTTATACCTGGAGTTTTACCTGGAGAGAGTTCCGGGGGTCAACGCCCCCGCGGCCCGGTCTGTGACCAGGCCTCCTGGTGGATCAGAGAATAAACTTTGATTTGATTTGAAGAAAGACATTCCTGGCACTAAAATGACATTTCCTCTGTTCATTAGTCACATCCCCATGCCCCTCTTACATTCTTTTGCTTTCCACTTTGAATTTTTATTCTCACAAAAAATAGAAGATTTACTGTTATGTAGACTACTGCATTAGTGTAAAAAATGGTATAAATAATATCAGCGCACTTGTGAAAGAATATTAGACTCACCAGTTGACATGTATTGGATGCTTAGCATGATTTGTTTACTTTTGAACTTTGGTAAAAATCGAACATTTCTGCTACTTTGAGCTCAATTTCAAGGTACTTTTCATGGTAAAATCAGTCAAAATCATCTCAATTTCTGTAATATGTCTTCCATTCTATAGAATTAGACCAGGAAACTAGAATACAACAATAAATACCATACGAAAATATAATGCAAAGTTGCTGTTTTAATCCAAAAACACAGTCAAAGCTTTTTTTTCTCATTAAGCACTGTAAGCTGCAGGATTTTTTTTATACTGTGCACACTGACCACATAGACCCATTCTTTTATATGTAGGCCTACCAGCTTTGTCTCACTAGATTTGAGGGCGCTAGAATTTAGGCGTACTAGTACGTCAAAAACCCGGGTGCGTAAGCTGTACTAGTACGGCCGAATCCCTGAAAGGGTTAATATTTTAGGGTGTCTAAAGTGGATTAATTGGATTTACATTAATTCTTATGGGAAAATTATTATTATTATAATCAAAAAGAAGCGCTACGCCACAAGGGCTATACAGCGCTGTGGGAAATATTATGTATTTTGGTTTTCAGCCTTTTTGGATTTAGGCCAACCTTCTGGAACGGATTATGGCTGATAACCGAGGGTACACTGTACAGTGCACTCATTATTTACCTTAAAATATGTGTACAGTGGAACCTCAAATATCACACTTAATCCGTTCCAGGAGTTAGTTCTAAATTCGAAAAGTCTGAAAAGCGAAGCAATATTTCTCATAAGAAATAATGGAAATACAATTAATCCGTTCCAGAAACCCAAAAATATTCACAAAACAAAATAAATTTTATAGAGATTAATTACAGTTTTACATACACAAAACAAATATAGTGTTCAATTATATATTAATAAATTTAAATAACATACAAAATAACATTTTACTTACCTTTATTGAAGATTGGTGATGGCATCTGGAAGATAGGGAGGAGAGAGGGAGTTGGGGTTAGTGTTTGGAAGGAGAATCCCCCTCCATGAGGACTTCAGGTATGAAAGCCCTCTGTGGGGTTACTTCCCTTCTCTGTCTTCTAATGCCACTAGGACCAGCTTGAGAGTCACTGGACCCCTGTCTCACAAAATAACTGTCCACAGTCCTCTGTTTCTGGTGCCTCTTTAAGATTTCTCTAAAATGGGGCATGGTTCTGTCACTGAACTTGTTGCAAAGATGGCTTGTTTCAGCTTGCTCAGGGTGGTACTTCTGCACAAACATTTGGACATCATTCCACTTGGACATCATTCCACTTCTGTATTATTTCCTTCTTCACATCTATGGTGTTTCTCACTTTCTTTACCACACGGGTACCACTAGCAAGTTTCATTGCTCCAATTGTAGCTTATTTCACAGTCCCACAAGGACTAAACACAATGAAATAATCGTAAAATGTTTGAATGAGATCGCAGGTTAGTGTTCACTCAAGCATCAACAAAACCAGACTGGTTCATGGCGCCTGCGTGGGGACACAGACAGAGCGGGCTGCCGGACAAGTCCGGTATCCAGCGGTTCAAAAATAGGAGCGAGTTCGATAATAGGGGAAAGTTGGTTTGAAAAAAGGGTTCTATTTTCAAAGAGTTCGATAAGAGATACGTTCGAAATTTGAGGTTCCACTGTAGTTTTACTGTAGGATGAGAGGTGAGTAGTATTTATTTGTAGGAAGTCAGGTGTAGGTAGCCGGTAGGTAGCCTGGGCTACATAGCTACACGATATTAATGCAGCCCAGAGCCATATTACCATCGACATACCACATTCACTGAGTTTAATCATTTCTAACAACTACCTTTAGATGCCATCATAAACGAAGGGAGAAGTAATGAATAATTCAAGCTAAGAATTGTGAACAAAAGCATTGTTTTAAGGTGGAGTGACTAGGTCAAACCCAGATTCACACACGTTTTCTCTGAAGCTGGACCAGAGAAAAAGTAATGGTTTCCCTTCACCCGGCTACCACACCTCATACACAATCTTTCTTCTTTCAACGCACCAGCCGCATCCCACTGAGGCAGGGTGGGATGCGGCCCCTTCTCCTGTAATTTATACAGAAGGGGTTACTAGTCCCTTGCTCCCGGCATTTTAGTTGCCTCTTCAACACGCATGGCTTACGGAGGAAGAATTCTGTTCCACTTCCCCATGGAGATAAGAGGAAACAAACAAGAATAAGAACTAGAAAGAAAATAGAAGAAAACCCAGAGGGGTGTGCATATACAGTGGACCCTCGCCTAAAGACATTAATCCGTTCCAGAGAGCTCATCGTTAGATGAAATTATCGTTAGCCGACTTAATTTTCCCCATAAAAAATAATGGAAATCCAATTAATCCGTTCCAGACAGCCAAAAGTATTAAAAAAATCATTTTTTTTTCATGAAATATACATTTCCCTACAAAGAAAACAACGAGACATGCACAATAACTATATAAATAAATGTAAAAATGACACTTACCTTTACTGAAGAGTACTGATGAGTGATGAGACATTGTTGTTCTTGAACACTCTGGGATTTTCAGAGTGATACATTAGTAAAGGCTTCACTTTGCAATCCCCACTAACATTACAACAAAACAAGAAAGTTAGCCTGTCTTTCATAGGCTTGTGTCCTGGGAGTGCCTTTTCCTCCTGAGTAATGTAGGCCTTGTTTGGCATTTTCTTCCAGAACAGGCCTGTTTCCTCACAATTGAAAACTTGTTGGGGTTGGAATTTTTCAACTTAGCCATGCCTTATCGCACTGTGTATGCCACTATGATTCTTAAATCTCTCAGACCAACCTTTGCTGGCCTTAAAATAACCAACATGAGCACTAGTTCCAAGCATTTTTTTCTGTTCACCTGGGTGTTAGTCGACTGGTGTGGGTTGCATCCTGGGGGACAAGATTAAGGATCCCAATGGAAATAAGTTAGACAGTCCTCGATGACGCACTGACCTTCTTGGGTTATCCTGGGTGGCTAACCCTCTGGGATTAATTGTTTCTTGGTAACTGTTTCTCATTAAGACACACCAGAGGCATCATAAGGAGGGGGGTTGCCCTGGGTGACACCATTTAGGGGGTGACACCATAGAGCCTCTAATGACCAATGACTAATGACCAAAACTATGCTGCAAGAGGCGTGGAGTTGAAAGATAAAGAATCACACACAAAGTGGGAGTTGTCACAGCTGCTCTTTGCTGATGACACTGTGCTTTTGGGAGATTCTGAAGAGAAGCTGCAGAGATTGGTGGATGAATTTGGTAGGGTGTGCAAAAGAAGAAAATTAAAGGTGAATACAGGAAAGAGTAAGGTTATGAGGATAACAAAAAGATTAGGTGATGAAAGATTGAATATCAGATTGGAGGGAGAGAGTATGGAGGAGGTGAACGTATTCAGATATTTGGGAGTGGACGTGTCAGCGGATGGGTCTATGAAAGATGAGGTGAATCATAGAATTGATGAGGGAAAAAGAGTGAGTGGTGCACTTAGGAGTCTGTGGAGACAAAGAACTTTGTCCTTGGAGGCAAAGAGGGGAATGTATGAGAGTATAGTTTTACCAACGCTCTTATATGGGTGTGAAGCGTGGGTGATGAATGTTGCAGCGAGGAGAAGGCTGGAGGCAGTGGAGATGTCATGTCTGAGGGCAATGTGTGGTGTGAATATAATGCAGAGAATTCGTAGTTTGGAAGTTAGGAGGAGGTGCGGGATTACCAAAACTGTTGTCCAGAGGGCTGAGGAATGGTTGTTGAGGTGGTTCGGACATGTAGAGAGAATGGAGCGAAACAGAATGACTTCAAGAGTGTATCAGTCTGTAGTGGAAGGAAGGCGGGGTAGGGGTCGGCCTAGGAAGGGTTGGAGGGAGGGGGTAAAGGAGGTTTTGTGTGCGAGGGGCTTGGACTTCCAGCAGGCATGCGTGAGCGTGTTTGATAGGAGTGAATGGAGACAAATGGTTTTTAATACTTGACGTGCTGTTGGAGTGTGAGCAAAGTAACATTTATGAAGGGATTCAGGGAAACCGGCAGGCCGGACTTGAGTCCTGGAGATGGGAAGTACAGTGCCTGCACTCTGAAGGAGGGGTGTTAATGTTGCAGTTTAAAACTGTAGTGTAAAGCACCCTTCTGGCAAGACAGTGATGGAGTGAATGATGGTGAAAGTTTTTCTTTTTCGGGCCACCCTGCCTTGGTGGGAATCGGCCAGTGTGATAATAAAAAAAAAAAAAAAAAGTACAAATAGGCCTATACAGGGAAAATCATTGATTTTGATGATGTGATAGATGATTTTGCAGGATTGAAGGCAAGGAAATGAAATATCAGATTCTCTGAGATGTTACCTGTACTCAAGGTTAAATCGGAACTAGTGTTTTTCTTTATTTTTCAAGATTTTTTTCATTGTTGAAGATGAATAAATGTAGGATCAGTTGCCTGTGCTCAAAGTGGTGTTTGAGTTTATGACACCAAAGATGCCACCCTGGGTGACACCAACGATTCCGCCCCGGGTGACACCAACTCTAGAGATGCCTCTGAGACACACCAACAACAGTCTCTCCACATCTTTGAGTAGTACAGCTGACAGTTGTGCAGCAGCAGCAGCAGCTGACTGTGGTACAGCAGCAGCAGCAGCTGACCGTGGTACAGCAGCAGCAGCAGCTGACCGTGGTACAACAGCAGCTGATGGTGGTAAGATAGTATTTCTCACCCTTTTCACCACAGGGTTGGCACTAGAAGCTTTCTTTGGGCCCATGGTGGCTTATTTAGCAGTTACAAGCACTATAAATAATGGAATAATACAAAATGTATCGAATGTATGCATGAAACTGGCCACCCTGGCTTGTAAACAATGACGGCAGGGCAGCTGAGGCACTCAGGTTGGACGGACAGGTTCGGGACGAATCACGTTGGGCGAGTTTTTTATCGTTAGGTGGGCCAAAATTTTTACGCTCAAACGCTTCGTTAGGCGGATTTAACGTTATGCAAAGTGTTCGTTAGGTGAGGGTCCACTGTATATGCTTGTACATGTATGCGTAGTGTGACCTAAGTGTAAGTAGAAGTAGCAAGACATACCTGAAATCTTGCATGTTTATGAGACAGAAAAAAAGGACACTAGCAATCCTACCATTACGTAAAACAATTACAGGCTTTCGTTTTACACTCACTTGGCAGGACGGTAGTACCTCCCTGGGTGGTTGCTGTCTACCAACCTACTACCTAGATAAACAAACATAGCATGTTTATTTGCTGAAGTGTTTCTTACATAATTTTGAAGAAAATATCATAGATTAATGAAAATGTCTATATTAACGTAAAATAACGCAATGTGCCCAAGAGTGATTATGTACGTATTAGTATTATTACTGGTGTTAAGACTAGAGGGACACTCTTAGTGATTTTAATGTGTACCTGCACACCAGCAGAGTGTTTAAGTATATTTAGGGTTAAGACACATGTGCAACATCTGGATATCTTTATTGTAGACGTTTCGCCATCCAGTGGCTTTATCAATACAGATTCTAGGACATAATTGGAAGATAGTAGAACTATATACAAAAGATGAGGCAATCAGTCCCTCAGCCTTGGAGTTAGTGATAAAGTCACTGGATGGCGAAACGTCTACAATAAAGATATCCAGATGTTGCACATGTGTCTTAACTTTCATATTGTCGGTATTTTATACCTTTCTTGAACAAGTATATTCAGGTACAGGTACACATAAATATAATTATCACAGTACATATAAAATATGCAATAACTTTAAAACATTTGAAATTTTGGAAAGTTTATAGACATTATGCAGATGTGCTCACGGAGAATGTAAACAAACCTTGTGGGGTGCACTGTATTAGAAAGACGGGTTGCCATATACGTAGTTTTGGTCATAATTTGAAATCGCTGTATTAGCAGAATGCCGTAAGGTGAAACGCCGTAAAGTGGGGCCCTACTGTATATAAATAATACACACACACACACACACACACACACACACACACACACACACAACACACACACACACACACACACACACACAATGCCCGCACTTTAATGGAGGGGTTTGTGATATTGGCTGGAGTGACATCTAAACTGTCATATCTGCAAAGACAGTTAATATGTATGAATGATGATAAAAGCATTTTCTTTCATTTTTGGGCTTTTTTTTCTTTCTTTTTGGGTCACCCTGCCTTGGTGGGAAACTGCGAACATGTAAACAAAAAATATACAAAATGGAATCAAAAAGGTCATTCCAAACAATGAGGAAAAAAAGCAACACAAAAGAGAAGCAGTCAAGCCTAGAGATTTATCAAAGAAACCTGAAATTAAGATACACATGTAAAAAGATATAAAAAATTTAATAAATAAAAAAATCAATGAGGGTAAAAATTTAGAAAACAAAAGGAAATAAATCTGACACCTTAGAGTGTGTTTACAGATGATAAAGGAAATAATGCCAATGGTGACACTCTTCAAATCACTAGTGCTCCCTCATTTGGAATAATGCTCAGTGTTGACGGCCCCAATTCAGAGCAGGAGAAATATCAGAGCTTGAACAAATACTACAAAGATTGTTTATGGCCCACATAGAGCCAGTAAAGCATTTAAATTACAGTGGACCCCCAGTATTCGATGGCATCGGTATTCGATAAATCAGGCATTCAATGCATTTTAATGCAAAAATTTTGCCTCGGTATCCGATTGAAAACCCAGTATTCGATAAGATTCGTACGAGACGTGTCCACGTGTGGCCTGAACTGCCCCGTGTGTGCCAGTGTTTACAAGCCAGCCAGTGTGCGCGCATCTAAGGATACATTTGGTACATTCCATATTATCACTGTTTTTGGTGCTTGTTTTTGCAAAATAAGTCACCATGGGCCCCAAGAAAGCTTCTAGTGCCAACCTTGTGGTAAAAAGGGTGAGAATTAGTATGGAAATTAAGAAAGATTTTGAAGGGTTTGGGGCTAACCCTGAGAAGCCTATGCCAGTTGTGGAATCCACTGTGCCTACTTCAAAAATTAAGGAAATGTGTGCACAGTGGGTTGAACTGCAAACGTTTATGGATGAAAATCACCCTAACACAGCTATTGCAAGCCGTGCTGGTGACTATTACAATGACAATGTTGTGGCCCATTTTAGACAAATCATAAGGGAATGGGAGGTACAGAGCTCTATCGACAGATTTGTTGTGCGACAGAGGTCCAGTGACTCTCAAGCTTGTCCTAGTGGCATTAAAAGAAGAAGGGAAGTAACCCCGGAAAAGGACTTGCTACCTCAAGTCCTAATGGAAGGGGATTCCCCTTCTAAACACTAAAACCATCCAGTCTCCCCTCCTCCCATCCCATCAATCATCACCAGATCTTCATTAAAGGTAAGTGTCAATTATTCTATTGTTATTATTCTATTGTTATTGTTGTTATTGTAATTATTCTATTGCATTAAACTTAATGTTTCATGTGGTAAAATATTTATTTTCATACTTTTGGGTGTCTTACACGGATTAATTTGACTTCCATTATTTCTTATGGGGAAAATTGATTCGCTTTTCGATATTTTCAGTATTCGATGAGCTCTCAGGAACGGATCAATATCGAATACCGGGGGTCCACTGTACTGGGAAGGTCTTAAAGTCTTGAACGTGTCCTCAAAGGAGTGGAGGAGATGCATGATAATATATACCTGGAAAGTACTGGAGGGCCTGGTCCCTGGTGCCATAACATGCTGGAGTGAGAGATATGGGAGGAAGTGCAAAATAAACCAAGTGAGGAGCAGGGGTGCGGTGGGCACAATAAGGGAACACTGTCAACAATCGTGGCCTCAGACTATTCAACATCCTACCAGAAGATATCAGAAACATGGCTGGAACAAGTGTAGAAGTCTTCAAGAGAAACCTGACAAGTATCTTCACCAAGTGGGAGATCAACCAGGCTATGATGGATATGTGGGGCAGTGGACCTCCAGCAAGAAGAGCCTAGTTGACCAGGCAAGCACCAAACAAGCCTGGCCCATGGCCGGGCTCCGAAAGTAGAAAGACTCAAAACTCTTCAAAGGTATATCAAAGATACATTTGAAATATCAAAGGTAGTAAAGATGCTACTTTTGGATACTGACAAACAAATAACTTTCTTTTTTAACACACAGGCCATCTCCCACTGAGGCAGAGTTACCTGAAAAAGAAGAAATGCTTTCACCAACACTCACACTATCACCTTTGCAAAAGGTGTACCAATTCTACAGTTTAGATACCCCTCCAAGCTACAAATATCCCCATCCTTCCTTCAGAGTGCAGGCACTTTACTTCCCACCTCCAGGACTCAAATCCAGCTAACCGGTTTTTCCGAATCCTTTCATAAATGATACCTAGCTCACACTCCAACATGTTTATAAAATTGCTCAAAAGCAGTGTCCAAAATATCTTGTCCAGAATATCTTGATGTAAAGTTTGTCAAAGTTAGGAACCAAAACCAGTATGGTACTAGAGGAAATGAACACAATTTTGTAGTACCTACAGTAAGTGGTCACTCTTCACACACTTTTTATTATACAACAATAAAGAAGCAGAACATATTGCCTGAGCATGTCAAAGCCTGTCCTAGCACGAGCCAGTTCAGGAAGAGCACTAAAAGATACCTAATGAATAAATCTACAGAAAGGGAGGAGTGATTTCTTTTATAGATGAACATTCCTGTACCCACAATTTTAAGATGATCCTCTCTACTTAGTGTTCATGTAAATAAGTCAGTTCACTTATTCCTACTGCACCTCCTTTTACTGTTACTAATTTTCACATGGTTGAGTTATTTAGCTGTTTTAATTTTTAAGGTTATAAACATGACTGATTTCCACTATCTTTAAATAATAAGATATTACATGAACCCCAATGAAAATAAGTCACTTCAACTGATTTGTTTGTGTTATCTTATGTAATTTACACATGTTAATTATACTTATGTTCACCTGTACCTAAATAAACTTACTTAAACATTAGTTGTACATGTCCTTTTACCAAACAGGTTCTGAGTAGACTAGGGTTTAACATACAACAGGTTCTGAGTAGACTAGGGTTTAACATACAACAGGTTCTGAGTAGACTAGGGTTTAACATACAACAGGTTCTGAGTAGACTAGGGTTTAACATACAACAGGTTCTGAGTAGACTAGGGTTTAACATACAACAGGTTCTGAGTAGACTAGGGTTTAACATACAACAGGTTCTGAGTAGACTAGGGTTTATCATACAACAGGTTTGTTTGAGCACATTAGACCAGAGTGAAGACAAAAGAACTACTATGCTGCAGGAGTGGGAGCAAGGTAACATTTATGAAGGACGTCAAGCGGAAACCACTTGCCAGACTCGAGTCCTGGAGGCGGGAAGTACAGTACCTGCACTTGAAGAGGGATGAGGATGTTGCAGTTGGAAGAGATTATCTGAACTGTGATTAAGCGAATGATGGAGATTGTATTTTCTCCTTTCTGGTCATGACTGGTGATAAAAAAAATAAATAATAAAAAGTGTACACCATTTCAGGATTAGGATGACTAGGAGGGCATGTAAATCTAGGGTGGAGGGAAGGAGGGGTAAGGGTTGCCCAATGAAAGGTTGGAGGGGTAAAGGAGGTTTTGAATGCCTGGAGCTTGGACATTTAACAGGTTTGTGTTAGTTTTCATGATGAAAAGGACCTTGAAATTGAGCTCAAAGTAGCAGAAATGTTTGATTTTTGCCAATGTTCAAGCTTAAACAAATCACGCCACACATCCAATACACGTCAACTGGTGAGTAATATTCTTTCATAAGTGCACCGATATTATTTATACTGCTTTTACAATAATGCAGTAGTCTGCATAACGGTAAATCTTCTATTTTTTGTGAGAATAAAAATTCAAAATAGAAAGCAAGAGTAATATAAGAGGGGCCTGCAGATGTGACTAATGAACAGAGACAATGTTATTTTAGTGCCAGGAATGTCTGTCTTGTTTATTCTGGACCCTATTTTGAAATTGGCATCTTCTGAAATTTGAGTGAAATTGACTAAATTGCCAATTTCTGACCACTTTATTGGGTAGTTGAAATCAGTAAATGGGCAGTTTCTTGTACTCAATCAATAGAACAAATGAAGTTCTAGCGCAATAGCTATGAATTTAGTCGACTGGAACAATGGAATTGGGGAAAAATAGGGCTCAGTGGGCGAAATCGCCAATGCATAAATATCACCAATATCGCTAACTTCGCTAGAGTGTCATCTCATAAGTTTTCCACCAAATTTCGTACTTTTGGTGTCATTACCATTGGGAAAAGATTCTCTATCATTTCATAAAATCATTTTCTTTTTTTTTTCAATTTTTCGACCCTGAGAAAGCCTTTAGCATCAGAGGTCTCAACCCTGAAAGGGTTAACGATATCCTTGTGTCCTTGCCAAAGTCTCCCACCTTAGGTTAACTTCATTACCTCATTTATAAATGCTATCCTTTGAACACTGGTAAAGCAAAATTTATTTTTCATAAAACACACAAAGTGTACACTATCCTTGTTTTACAGACTAAGAAGTGACATAAGTAATACACAGAGCTATATAAGCATACACAAAGAGCACACCATAGATACTTACACACATGCATAAATAAGCAGCAAGCGACTGGTTAAAACTTTCTTCTCTTCCTCTTCTTCTCATTTCTTTCAAATGTTTATTCTTTTCCTCCATCAACTTCACTTTCTTGTATTCTTTCACTGATTTTCCTGCAAGAGTTGAAGGAGCCTCGACACTTTTTTCCTCAAGGTCTGGCAGCAAGTCTTCTTCCACATTTAAAATTTCATCCTCCAAATACATATGTTTATCAGACAGATTGGTAGAGGATCTTTTTCGTTTTGACTTTTTTGTGCTGGAAGCTGCAACGTTCACTTCTTCTAATTTAACTGGCATAGACTGTGTATTTTGCGGTACTGATGCAGATTTCTTATTTTTTTTAGGCACATTTTTTTTATTTTTCACATTCGTATGCGACACTTTTTTGGGTTCCAATTTTTGAGCAACATTATGAGGTTCATGGTCACTAATTTCTGGCAAAGAAGCTGTCTCAACATGAGAAAAACCTGAGAGAGGAGATGACAAGCACGTTGTGTCACTATTTGCAAAGTTTAAAGGTAGCTCTTCCTCCATGGCTATATCACTCTTAAATAGGTCCTCGGCAAAATTTTTAACACTAGGCTTTTGTTCCAATTTTTGCATATTGTTGCTAACATCACTGAACATAAAACTAGGATCATATGTATGCGTCATGCTTCTGTCCCATCTCACTTCCTCACTTATGTTTGGACAGTTAGTCCAGCTGCTCTCAAAGCATGACTTTAATAAATCTTTAAATTTTTCATTTGAAATTTGTTCATTAAGTACAATTAGATTTCTTGCGAGAAAACTTTCTTCTGACTTTGATAATTTCTCAGTTGCTGATAATTCTGGGTGGCCTCCTAAAGTCTGGTTGAAGCTGTGTTGATTTACATGAGTTACTCCCGCTCTACCCTCACTGACGCTCTCATCTCCAACTGTTTACAGAAAAAATTTAAGTATTAACAGCCTAAGTGAAGACCCAAAATTTGTACATTAGTGATGAAAACACCATAAGCACTCAATAACCTGTCACAATAATACCTAAAATTTAGAGTTATTTTCAAGTTTTGTGAAACCCACTGACTCACCTTTGATAACACGAACTGTGGCCTTCTTTTTAAGGTGACCTTTGATGCGTGACCAGGGAAACTGTGTATTTATTGTAGTAGAATAACTCTGCACCTTCCAGTCCTTAACACCATCTGCAAAATGTATTAATATCAATGTGAATATTTTCGTTACCAAAGACTAATTACGTGTGTGTATGTATGTATGTATATATATTATATATATATATATATATATATATATATATATATATATATATATATATATATATATATATATATATATATATATATATATATATATATATACATGTATGTATATATATATATATATATATATAGATATATATATATATATATATATATATATATATATATATATATTTAAAAATATATATATATATATATAAACCATCCCCCCACCCGGGATTGAACCCGCGTCCTAGAGTCTCAAAAACTCAGCCCGCACGTGGAAAACCACGGGCTGGATTTTGGGGGCTTATGACTGCGGGTTCAACCCCGGTGGGGGTATTTTTTGTTTTGAACGTGTCTTTACGATTTCTTGAGTAAATATTTTTTATTATTTATATAATTATATATATAATAAAAATTTATTATATATTTTTTTTTTTTTTTTTTTTCAAAAATCCCCCTTTCCCCCACCGAGGAGGGTGACCAAAAAAGAAAAAAAACCCCCAAAAGAAAATACTTTCATCATCATTCAACACTTTCCCCACACTCGACTTTATACTGTTTTTGCAGAGGTGCTCAGAATCAAACAGTCTAGAAGCATAAAATAAAAAGAACCAACATACCCTCCAACTCCCAAATTTCCCCAAACCCCCCTTTAAGTGCAGGCATTGTATTTCCCCATTTCCGGACTCAAGTCCGATATATAAAAATAACGGTTTTTCCCTGAATCCCTTCACAAAAATTTTTACCCTGCTCACACTCCAACAGATCGTCGGCCCCAAGTACCATTCGTCTCCTTTCACCCCTATCTAACACGCTCACGCACGCTTGCGGGGAAGTCCAACCCCTTACCCCAAAACCCCCTTTACCCCTCTCTCCAACCCTTTCGAGGGGACCCCTACCCCCCCTTCCCTTCCCCCTATAGTTTAAATTTGCTTTCCATGTCATTCTACTGTGACCCATTCTCTCAAAATGACCAAAACCCCTAAAACAACCCCCTTCTCCCCTCTGACTAATACTTTTATTAATCCCCACACCTTCCCCCCAATTTCCACACTCCGAATTTTCTGCATAAATTTTACCCCACACATTGCCCTTTAAAACAGGACATCCGCGGGCCTAAAACCTTTCCCCTCGCTCTGCATTTACCACCCAAGTTCACACCCTATAAGAGTTTTGGTACTACTATATTTTCATACATTCCCTTCTTTGCCCCCATAGAAAGTTTTTTGATCCCTAACCTAAACGCACCCCCCTTTTTTTCCCCATCTTTTTTCTATGTTTAAACCTCATCCTTCAAAAACCCATCCGCCGACACGTAAACTCCCAAGTACTGAAAACATTCACTTCTTCCTACTCCTCCCCCCCCAATTTGATACCCAAATTTTTTTTTATCTAAATCTTTTGCCCCCTCATCCCCTTACTTTTTTCTATGTTCACTTTCAATTTTCTACTTTACAACTTTCCCCAAACCATCCACAAACCCTTTGCATTTTTCTTTAAATCCCCCAAAAGACGTTATATCAGAAAAAAGTAACTGTGTCAATTCCCATTTTGAATTTTTTTCCCCCCAAAATTTAACCCCACCCTCCCCAAACACCCTAGCATTTACTTCCTTTAAAACCCCCATCTATAAATATATTAAACAACCTGGTGACTTACACTCCCTGTTAAGACTACTTTCCCGGGGAAGTAGTCTCCCCCCTTTCTACAACCCTAACCTGAGCCTCACTACCCTCATAAAAAATTTTTTCACATTTAATAATTACCACCTATTCCATATTTGCAACTTTGCCACATTGTCCTCTTCCCTTATCATTGCCTTTCTAAATCCTAAATGCAAAAAAAAATTCCCTATCTTTATCAAAATACTGTTCACATATTTCTTCATGTAAACCCCTGATCTACACATCCCCTACCCACTCTAAAACCCCTTTGTCCCGCAATCCAATTCGTCTTCCCCTCTAATTTTTTCAATTAAAAACCCTACCGAAATTTTTTCCTGGTATACTCGTAAGTTTTCCTTAAAATTTTTACAGCCCTTTTTGTCCCCTTTTCCTTTTTTTTGGGGACTTACATGCTCTTTTTCCCAATCCCAGGTACCTTCCCCTTTTCTACATTTTTTAAACAAAAGAAAACCAACCACCCAACACTTATCCCCCCCTGTTTTTTAAACATTTTGTCTATCCCATCGTTCCAGCTGCTTTACCCCCTTTATTTTAGTAATGCTCAGTACCTCCCCCACACTTACTTTCGCTCTTCTTCACCCTAAAAGATGGTTCCCCCTGCCCCATCAAAAAAATTACGCCTCTGTTTCTTCCTTAACTTTTAAAAAATTCCTAAAAAATATTCTGCCATCTACCCAATCCCTCCATCTCCCATCTACTAACTCCCCTACTCTTTTTTAAAAGACAAAACCTTATTTTCCCTAGGTTTCTTAACTTGTTTAATCACTCCAAAAATTTTTTTCTTTTTTTTCTTAAAATTTTTTGACATTTTGCCTCTCCCCCTTATCCTGCTCTCCTTTTGCACTCTCTCCCCATCTTTTTACCTTTTTTTTTACTCTCCATATACTTTTTTTATAAACTTCTGTTTTGGGAAAAACCTCCATAAGCACCTTTTATATTATTATATTATTATATATATATATATATAATTTTTATAAATATATATATTTTATATATATACATATTTTTTTTTTTTTTTTTCACAAGTCGGTCGCCCCCAGAGGCAGGGGGGCCCCAAAAAAGAAAAAAAAACCCCAAAAAAAAATTTTACTTTTCTCATTCAACACTTTCACCCACCACACTTTTTCACTTTTTTGCAGAGGTGCCAGAAAAAAACAGTTTAAAGCATACTAAAAAAGTACACAACAATCCCCCAAACTGCCATACCCCCAAACCCCTCCTTTAAAGTGCAGGCTTTGTACTTCCCTTTTTCCAGGACTCAAGTCCGATTATAAAAATAACGGTTTTCCCTGAATCCTTTCACAAATATTCCCCTGCTCACACCCCAACAGTTTGTAGGTCCCAGTATTTTCTCTCCATTCATCCTATCAACCCCTCATGAAACCCCCCAGGGGGGTTTTCTACCGTCCCCCAAAGTTGTGTAAAACAAAACCCTTTAAATTTGTTTTACATGATGGTAGGTTGCTGGTGTCTTTTGTCTTCTCAAAAATATGCAAGATTAAGGTACGTCTTGCTACTTCTACTTACATTTAGGTCACACTGCACATACTGAAAAAGTTATTTAACACATCACGAGTTTTTTTTGATTTTTCTTAATAGTTTTTGGTTTATTACTTTTCCCTTTTTATCCATGGGGAAGTGGAATAAGCTTTCCTCCGTAAGCCCCGTTTGTAAAAAATCAACTAAAATGCGGGAAAATGGGCTAGTAACCCCCTTTTTCCGTAAAAATTAAAAAAAAATAAAAATAAGAAAAAATTTTTATATTTTAATATTATATAATATAATATATATATATAAATTTAAAACACGTAATTAGTCTTTGGTAAGAAATTGGCCATTTGGCCCAATTTTATAGAAAATTAAAAAAGATGCCAAATTTTAAAATAAAATCCAGAAAAAAAACAAAGCAAAATTCTGGCACTAAAAATTACATTTTCTCTGTTCATTAGTCACATTTCCCACGCCTCTCTTAATTTTTCTTGCTTTTATTTTGAATTTTTTTTCAACGATAAATAGAAGTTTTTGTTATGAGATGCTGCATTATTGCAAAATTTTATAATTTAAAGCCAAACCCCCGTGGTAAATGTGTATTAGAAAGGTAGTTGGCACTTATGACAAGACATCATTTGTTTACTCTTGAAAATTTTGGGAAAAATGAACTTTTTTTGCTACTTTGGCTCAATTTCCTTTTCATCGTGAAATCAGTCAAAAACATATTTTTTGTAATTTTGTTTCCATTTTAAATGAGGCCATGAAAATGAGAATTCAACCATAAATACTATACAAAAATACACCTCAAAGTTGGCATTTTAAACCAAAAAAAACCCGTCGGGGTTTTTTTCCTCACTATGCCGCGTGTCAGGATTTTTTTATACTGTGCACACTGCCCCAAAGACCCTTGTCTGCATGGGGGACCTACCACTTTTTTCCCCTTTTTATTTGAAAAGCCCCCTAGAATTTTTTTAATATAAATACGTCAAAAACATAGCTTGTAAACTAATACACGACTGAAGCAGTGTCACCACGCAGATCTGCGTTTTAAAAAACTCCCTCGAATATGCACGAGTGTAAATTCTGACCTAGACAGAGAAAGCTCTGAGCAAGAGTTACCAGTTAAAAAAAATTCCTGCCCCCAATCTGCATGATGGGAAAAGCATTCCAATTTCCTTGTGTTGGTTTAAACCAACTTTTGGGGGATTTCTAGAATGGTTTTTAAGGTTTTTTAAGTAAGTTTATTCGGTTACCAAATAGTTAATAGATTATCATACATACGCAATGTGTAAAGTCCTGGGAAACCCAAAAAATCAGCGCATGACTTATTTACCTGGGGCCTTTATTGGATGTTTCTTGGTATCAATTTAAGAATAGGGGATTTTTTGTCCTAAATTATCAGTTGATAGAACAGAGGCAACTGGTGCAATACAACATTAAAAACACTGCCCACACCCCCAAAATTAGTAGGGACCAGGGGGGGGACTACTAGGGGGGAAATTGTTAGGGGCCCCAAAGGGACGATAAGTAGTAATTCTAGGAGACTTTTCCCTTTTGTTTGATTGGAATTTTTTGACTGGGAATTTAGAATCATACGATTTCTTAGAAGTAGTTCAGGATTGTTTTTTGAAGCAGTTTTTGGACAGAACCTACAAGGGGTAATAACCTGCTTGACTTTTTTCTGGCAAACAATGAATCCCTTGTTAATAATTTAGAAGTTAAGGGAAAAGGGGTGCTCGACCAAAATCATTACATTTTAAATTTATGGAAGTTGATAGTAGGGATAATCATTTAAAATCCCCTTTTTTTGCTAGAGATTGATGGGCTTGGAAACTTATCATCTGTTGACTGGGTAACGAAGGAGTATCAATTACAGTTTTTCCCCAACACAATACATGCTGCCCAAAGAAGTTTATCCCCCTTTTAAGGGAAAATTTGATCAAATAAAATGACCCCAAATGGAGAAAATAGGTGAAAATTTACTAGGGCTTTAAAAAAGGAATTTATAGGCGTATCAAAAAAAGGCGAGGGGCTCTTTTGAATCAGTATATTGACATTAAAAGGGACATTTAAAAAAGGGGATAAAAAAAAGCTAAAGGGATATGAAATTAAAGTTGCTAGGGATTTTAAAACTAATCCAAAAAGTTTTTTTCCAGGGCTATAGAAAAAAAAGTCAGAGAAAGTAGGTCCCCCCTTTAAAAATAACTATGGGATCTTACTGACAAAGAGAAAGAAAAGTGCTGATTTTAATAATTATTTTCTCTCGGGTTTTTACACAGGAAGACACTAATAATATTTCCCGGGAATTAATTTTATAGTGGATCAAAGAAGATAAAATTTTGTAACATCCAGTCACATGAAAATGGGTTTTGAAGCGTAGACGATGAAGCAAAATAAAATCACCGGGTCCCGATGAGGGTTTTTTTTAAGGGGTTTTAAAGGAATGCAAAATGGAAAATCTGTGAACCCTTGAAATATTTTTAAAATTTAATTTTTCAAACAGGTGCAGTGTCTGATATGTGGAAGATGGGTAATGTAATTCCCATTTTTAAAAAAAAGGGGCAATCCGTTACTCAAAAACCCCGCCCCCAATAAGCCTGACCCCCAATTGTAGGCAAATTACTAAGTCAATTATAGCTGAGATTTAAAAAAGCCCTCTCGTAGCTAGCTTGATTAATGATACTCAGCATGGATTCACAAGAGGCCGGTCTTTTTCTAACTAATTTATTAATTTTTTTCAGTAAAGCTTTTTAGGCTGTTGCCCGATAAAGAATTTGATTTATTACTTAGATTTTAGTAAAGGATTTGATAGAGTTCCCACCAAAGACTGTTGAAGAAAGGAAAACTCATGGCATTGGGGGGAAAGGGTGCACTCGTGGACGAACATGGGTCACAGCAGGAAGCAAAAAGTGCCATAAATGGGGGTTTAAAACCCATGGGGACATAAAAAAGTGGCTTCCACAGGGGGTAGTCTTGGGCCCCTTGTTTTTTAAAATATTCAATGATTTGATGAAGGAATTACTAGTGATTGAGCAAATTCGCCCATGAAAGAGATAGGTAGGATAAATTTTTCAAACGTAGATTTGGGGAAATTAGGGGGGATTTTGACAAAACCTACTCTTGGTCGAAAAATGGCAGATGCAGTTTCAATGTAATAAATGCAAGGTTTTGAAACTTGGAGTGTCCATAACCCTAGACTTATAAGTTAAAAATGTAGAAAAATTAAACCCTACAGATTGCGAAAAAAACTTGGGGGTTATGGAAGCGCAACCTTTAAAACCCAAAACAGCAATGCTAAGCGTACTATAAAGGGAATGATTCGGGGTTTATATCAAGAAGTGTAAGCAAAAAAGTCCCGAGGTATACTGCAGCTTTATACATCTTAGTAAAGGCCTCACCTAGATTATGCCCCTCAATTTTTGGTCTCCATATTACGAATGGCAAAATTCGTTAAAAACATTCAGCGTTTTGGATGACTAAATTAATAATAAATTTGAATTTCCTTATGAAAAAAGATTTAAGCCTTTAGTTACTTCACTTTTTAACGAAAAAATAGGGGGGACCGATCAAGTGTATAAATTTGGGAAAATAGGTATTAATAAAGGGATATTAACAAGGTCTTGAGGTGTCTCTTTCCCAAAAGGAAAACCCCCAGAATGGGGAAAAAATTTGAAAAGTTTTGATTTGAAAGGCATAGGAAAATTGGTTTGGAAATAGGGTAGTTGATGAGTGGAACAGTCTACCTAGTTGGGTTATTGAGGCTAGGACTTTGGGTAGTTTCAAATTTAGGTTGGATAAATACATGAGTGGGATGGGTTGGATTTGAGTGGGACTTGCACATCAGAGCTTATTTCTTGGGTAGCATTGAAAATTGGGTAGGTCAAATGTTTGTTAGTGGGATGAATTGTAAAGGACCTGCCTAGCATGGGCCAACAGGCCTGCTGCAGTGTTCCTCCTTTCTTATGTTCTATGTTCTTATTTAAAAAACAAAAAAAAAATTCTTCTGAAATGATAAAGAATCATTTTATGAAGGTAATGACACAAGAAGTATGAAATTTGATGGAAAACTTACAGAATTATACAGGCGCAAAGTTAGCGGTCTGGTGCAATTTACACATCTGTGATTTTGCCCACTTTAACTACTATTTGAAGTGCATTTGAATTGGCTTAAAATAGAAGTTAAAGTGGGCAAAATCACTGATGTGTAAATTGCACCAGACCGTTAATTTTGTGCCAGTATAATTCTGTAAGTTTTCCATCAAATTTCAACCTTCTCATGTCATTACCTTCATAAAATGATTATTATTTCAGATGAATTGTTATTTTTTTTGCATGTAGAGAGTGAACAATACTAATGTTGGGGGTGTGGGCAGTGATAATTAATGTTGTGAGGTTAAGTTTCTTTAGCCTCTCCTCACAGGTCATAACTCTCACCTCTCACACTAACCTCATACCAAACCATTCCATTTTTTCAAGATTCTTTACATGCTTTTCAGATGTCAGTTCCATGATGGGGCTCTAACTCAAGAATAAAACACCGTTTGTCTCCATTCGCTCCTAACAAGGTCAGGTACGCTTGCTGGAAGTCCAAGCCCCTCGCACACAAAACCTCCTTCACTCCCTCCCTCCAACCGTTCCTAGGTCGACCCCTATATACAGTAGTATGTCACTGATGTCAGCTATGGTTGTCACTGATGTCAGCTATGGTTGTCACTGATGTCAGCTATGGTTGTCACTGATGTCAGCTATGGTTGTCACTGATGTCAGCTATGGTTGTCACTGATGTCAGTTATGGTTGTCACTGATGTCAGTTATGGTTGTCACTGATGTCAGCTATGGTCGCTATACCTTGTACATGTACTGATATAAATTATTATTATAATTATTATTATAAAAACCAGCCCTGAACTGTGTCAAAAAAGTTAAGATGATCATAATTATTGTAAGGAAGGGTGAGGCAGTGCCAATCCCTTGGATCAAGAGCTCTTCACACAGAGCGCTAAACTGGTAATTGTTCAGTGTTGGTCTGTCCACCTTACCCCACTGATGAAACTTAAGGTTGAACTGGTTAAACTTAAGGTTGTATTGGTTAAACTTAAGGTTGTATTGGTTAAACTTAAGGTTGAACTGGTTAAACTTAAGGTTGTACTGGTTAAACTTAAGGTTGTTTAGTTAAACAAAGGTTTTACGGTTAAATTTAAAGGTTGTATTATTAAACTTAAGGTTGTCTGGTTAAACTTAAGTTTTTAGGGTTTAAATTTAAGGTTGTACTTTTTAAAAACTTAAGGTTGAACTGGTTAAACTTAAGGTTGTATTAGTTAAACGGTTGTACGGTTTAAACTTAAGGTTTTGAGGGTTAAATTTAAGGTTGTACGGGTTTAAAATTTAAGGTTGTACTGGTTAAATTTAAAGGTTTTGTACGGGTTAAAACTTAAGGTTGTACGGGTTAAACAAAGGGTTGTACTGGTTAAACTTAAGGTTGTATGGTCAAATTTAAAGGTTGTACTGGTTAAATTTAAAGGGTTATACGGGTTTAAAATTTAAAGGTTGTACTGGTTAAACTTAAGGTTGATTAGTTAAACTTAAGGTTGAACTGGTTAAACTTAAGGTTGAAGGTTTAAAAACAAAGGGTTGAACGGGTTAAATTTAAAGGTTGTATTAGTTAAACTTAAAGGGTTGAACTGGTTTAAACTTAAGGTTGTATTAGTTAAATTTAAAGGGTTTGTTTTAGTTAAACTTAAGGTTGAACGGTTTAAATTTAAGGTTAACTGTTTTAAAATTAAGGGTTGAACTGGTTAAATTTAAAGGGTTTTGTACTGGTTAAATTTAAAGGTTGAATGGTTAAACTTAAGGTTGTTTAGTTAACTTAAGGTTTGAACTGGTTAAACTAATTTTTGTATTAGTTAAATTTAAAGGGTTGAACGGTTAAATTTTAAGGGTTTGAACTGGTTTAAATTTAAGGGTTGTTTATTTAAACAAAAGGTTTGAACTGGTTAAAAAACTTATGGTTGAACTGGTTAAATTTAAAGGGTTGAACGGGTTAAATTAAGTTGTACGGGTTAACTTAAGGTTGAACGGGTTTAAAAACTTAAGGTTTTTATTATTTAAAACTTGGGTTGAACTGGTTAAACTTAAAGGGTGTACGGGTTAAATTTAAAGGGTTTGTACTGGTTAAACTTAAGGTTAAATGGTTAAACTTAAGGTTGTACTGGTTTAAACTTAAGGTTGACTGGAAAACAAAGGGTTTTTAACGGGTTAAATTTAAGGGTTGAAGGGTTAAATTAAGGTTAAAACTGGTTAAACTTAAGGTTAAACGGAAAAAATTTTTGGGTTGAACTGGTTAAATTTAGGTTAAAGGGTTAAACTTAAGGTTGGTAGGGTTTAAACTTAAGGTTGAACGGGTTAAAACTTAAGGTTAAACTTTTTAACTTAAGGTTGAATGGTTAAACTTAAGGTTAAACTGGTTAAACTTGGTTTAACGGGGTTAAAACTTAAGGTTTGAAGGGTTAAATTTAAATTTTTATGGTTAATTAAAGGGTTGAACGGGTTTTAAATTTAAGGTTGAATTTTTTAAACTTAAGGTTTTACTGGTGGGGGAGGCACCGGGTGGGGGGAGACGGGTGGGGGGCACCTGGGACCACCATCACAGTGCCACCACGGGGGTTTTTGGCACTGCCTTGAAGTTAATAATCTTATAACACTGGGTGCTGCACCACCATGAGCTGCTGCTACCCACCATAACCTGCTGTACACATATACCAACAACCTCACACTCATACACCATCAAAACCTCTTAATTACTATTATAAACAAGAACGTGTAGTTGAATGTTTTTATTGTTTTGTACGTCTTTTGTTACTCCCCACCTCACCATATTTTTATTATCTCCTTATACTTACACTGTAGCCCCTCTCCCTTTTTGTCTTACAAAAAAAATAATAAAAAAATTTAATAATAATAAAAATAATAAAATAATAATAATAATAATAAAAATAAAAATAAAAAAATAATAAAATAATAATTAAAAATTTTACTTTTTTATTTATTTATTTTTTTAAATTTTTTAACTAAAACAGACAATACAAAAAATACAGTTCTTATATTGCGATTTTATTTTAATAGTTTATTATGCACCCCATACCCATCCTGTGGGGGGTAGTTAAAAGGTTACGAGGACATAATGGGCCCGGGACTGGACCTAAATTTTTTGATAGTGAGCAAGTTACAAGGAAATAACCACAATTTACAAAGGTAATGAACTCAAAATTTTCAAAGGTAAGAACTCCGGTAGGTATCACAATCATACAAGTTAAAAAGGTATTTACAGTTTACAAGGTAAAAAAAAAGGATCCGGGGCCCGGGCCCCAAATTTTTGAGGCTGAACAGGTACAAGGTAATGAACTCACAAGTTCAAAGGTAAGAACTCCCCAAAGTTACAAAGGAAATGAACTAAAAGTTACAAAGGTAAGAACTCACAAGTTAAAAGGTAATGAACCACAAGTTACAAAGGTAATGAAACTCACAAGTTACAAAGGAATGAACCAAAAGTTACAAGGAATGAAACCAAAATTTAAAAGGTAATAAACCAAAGTTACAAAGGTAATGAACTCACAGTTACAAAGGTAATGAACTCACAAGTTACAAAGGTAATGAATACGTAAGAATGGTTACTTACGTTTATACATGGAAAATTCTGAAAAAATTTTAGAGAAATGGCAATTCACACTTCCACCCCCAAACAACTTGGGAGTTTTGGTGCAAATGTTTTTGTTGAGTCACATACACACACAACACAAATTCATACAACACACACTAAACACACACACACAACACACACCCACACAACCACCACAACCAAACTCATACACACACCGCAACTCTACACACACACACACCACACACACAACCTCTACACACACACCTCATACACACACCCTATACACACACACACCTAGTAGCAATCACAAAGAGGCGGGGCCAAGTGTAAATCGACCCCTGAAACCCACAAATGGGGGTTTTACAAATAGGTGATCCCACAACACACACACACCACACACACACACACACCCACAAACACCACAGGAGTTTTGGACTCGCCCCTGCAATCTCAACTAGGTGAGTGCCCACATACACAAACACACCACACACACACACACACATACACACACAACACACACACCACACACACACACACCACACACACAAACACACCCCACACAAACACACACAAAACCACACACACACACCACAACAAAAACACAACACACCCACACACACACACACACACACACACAGGGAGGGGACAAGAAACAAAGGCCCAATTTGGAAGTTGAAGCCCAAAAAATGATCAGAGAGATGTGGGAAAGTATTTCTTCAGTAAAAGAGTTGTAAGGCAGGGGAATAGCCTAAAAATGACGAGTGGAGGCTGAACCATACACAGTTTTAAGACGGGGTTTGATAAAGTCGGGGCGGGGAAGAGGGGGGGCCCTAGTACAAACCGGTGAAGAGGCGGGGCCGGGAGCTAGGAATCGACCCCTCAAAAACCACAAATAGGTGATACACACAACAAAAACACACACACACATGGCACTGCAATGGTAAAAGGAATACCTGACAGGGGGCAACACGAGTCATGTACGTAATGATGTATCACAGTGGGCACCTGTGACGGCGGGCCCCACAGGGGTCGGTCCTAGGACCAGTGCTATTTTTGGTATAGTAACGACAGCGGAAGGGTTAACTCAGAAGTGCCCCTGTTTGAAATTGATTGAAGTTAATGAGGAGAATTAAATTGATGAGACCAGGCAGGACTTCAAAGAGCCCTGGCAAGGGGACACCTGGTCCAGCAAATGGCTTCTCGAATTTAAGCCTCAAAATGCAAAGCATGAAGATGGGGGAAGGGGCACAAAAGCCCAACAAGTATGGGGCTAGGTGGCCAAAGACTGAAAACCCTCACTCAAGGAGAAAGATCTTGGGGTGAGTAAAACACGACATGTCCCGGAAGCACACATCAATCAGATAATGCTGCGCTTTATGGGCCCCGGGCAAACCTGGAACAGCATTCCGATACCTTAGTAAGGAATCATTCAAGACAGTACACCGTGTAGCGGGCCCCATCGGGAGTTGCAGCACCTTTTTTGGGAAAACCCCACTTGAAAAAGCAGTCAAAAAAATAAGAAAGTAAAAAGGGTTTCAACAAGGTTAGTTCCGAGCAAAAGGGGAATGTCCTAAAAAGAAAGTTAAAGGGAAATCCCCCTGACGACACTGGAGGACGGGAGGCAGGGAACATATAACGACATATAAAATACTGGTGGAATAGACAAGGGGGGACAAGGACGGGATGTTCCAGGGAGGGGACACAAAACAAGAGGCCCCCTTTGGAATTTAAGACACAAATGATCAAGAGATAGTAGGAAGTTTTTCTCAGTATGAGTTGAAAGGGCAGTGGAAAGCCTAAAAATGACGAGTGGAGGCGGGGAAACCAACACATTTTAAGACGAGGTTTTGATAAAGCTATGGGCGGGGAGAGAGAGGGCCTAGTAGCAACCGGGGGAAGAGGCCGGGGCCAGGACTAGGATCGACCCCTGCAACCACAAATTGATACAAATAGGTGAGTACATGTGGTTGCTTTATTTCAGTAGCAAAGCAGGGTATTTCTGGAAATTAAACCAAAAGCAGTATAATGTGATCCTTTATTGACAACGTTTTCACCCACGCAGTGGGCTTTTTCAAGTCACACACGGATTACCTGGGGGTTGGAAGGTACAGTATTTTTAGTTCAGAACGTTGAGGTCAGGTGAAAATGCTGCATCAGTTACTACCCGGGGGGGTTGTAGGTCTTTGGGGAGCTAGGGGGGATATTGGGCAAGTTGTGAGAACCTTCTGCAGGTTCATGTTCTTATGGGATACGATGAAGAATTTCTTGGGGGATGGTTCACTATGTTAAAAGCCCGTTCTGATTGAAAAAATTTTTGGTTATAGAGATAAACGTGTTCCAGGGTTCTTCTGTATTGAGTGTTTCTTTTGTGGCTATAAGTCTGAGTTTCTGTAGTTAAATTTAAAAGGTTGTGTGAATTGCGATGTTTTTCACAGGCATTTCCCTTTTATCTCAGTCCTCTTCATTTGGTGTTTGAAAAACGTGTTTGGGGGTCTCTTGATGGGTTTTGCCCCCGTATAAATTTTTTGCAGTCATTCAAGGGATTTTGTATCCCCCGCAGAGGATGGAGGCTTTTTCCTGTCTACCTGGGGATGCCTTGATGGTCTTTGGGTTTTGGGGGTAAAACTTGGAATGTGTTTTGGCAAAGATGTTGGAAACATTTTGGCAATGGGTTGGTGGGGAAGGACTATGTTTCTCTTCGGGAGGTTTCCGGGTGTGTTGAAATGTTTTAAAGCCGCCCTGCAGTCTCTGATGAAGTGCGAGGGTAGTGGAGTTTGGAAAAAAACTTGTTTAAATTTTAAGCATTTTTCCTCAAGGGAAACCCTTGCTGCAGATTTTTGAGTGCACGCAGGAAAAGCCATAAATTTCACCCCGTTTGGTTTTGGGTCTGGTAAGTAGAAGGGAGAAAATCGTTTTGGTTGGTGGGTTTTCGATAACTTTAAAAAAGAAGTTCGTGGTCAGCTTTGCAGAGTAGAACATCAAAAAAAGGAAAAGTGTTGTCGCTTCTTCTTCAAGTGGGGGAAATTGGATTGAAGGGCCCACAGGTTAGCTTTCTGGAGAGCTTGAACGTTTAAGCGTTTTGGGATTATAGAGAAGGTCTCAACATAACGGGCCAGGTGACGACGAAGGAATAATGGGGGAGAAACGTTCGGCTTCTAGATGTTTTCCCTGTATAGGTTCGCCAGGACTGCACTGAGGGCGAAACCCCTGGGGGGGGCCAAAATTTCGAAAGGGGATTTTTGAAAGAGAAACACGTAAAACCAACACTAGTTCAACAAGGGGCGAGAAAAACGCTGGGGAAAGGGGAAAATCAGTGAATCGTCAATTTTCCTGCGCAAAAGATCGATGGGTTGTTTAGTAGGGACTTTAGTGAAAAGGGAAGTCACGCAAGGCGGAAAAATTTTTGTTCCTGAGTTGATGGCGAATGCATTTAGAAATACCTGAGTGAACAAGTAATTTTTAAAAGTAATTTTCCAAAAATCCACTATCCTCGTCCTTCATCAAGATGCAACGGGCGAGCATTTAAACTCTTCACACCCCCAGAGAAACACTGCCGAGAAAATACATAGTCCTTCCCCCCAACCCTTGCCCAAACTTTTCCAACATCTTTTCCAAAACATCATTCCAAGTACTACTCCACAACCACGCCATCAAGACATCACCCGAATTTGACAGGGCAAGCCTCCCTCCCCTGCAGGGGTTTTACTATCCCTTGTTTACGCAAAAAATTATACGTGGGCGAAACATCAAGAGACCTCCAAACAATATTTCGAACCCAATTGCAAGCAGGACTGACGTACAAGGGGAAGCCCTTTTACAAAATCGCAATTCACACAAACCTTTTAAAAAAAAACACAGAAAAACAAACTTTTTACCACAGAAGACAAAACCCAATACAGAAGAATTGGAATATCGTTTATTTTCTATAACCCAAAAATTTCAATAGAACAATGGCTTCTATAAAATACTGAACCACCGCCCAAGAAACTTCTCATCGCATCCCACATAAAACAAGAACATGCGAAGGTCTACCCAACTTGTCCAAAACCCCGCCACTACCCCAAAACCCACAACCCCACCCGGAGTCATCGATGCAGCATCTTTACCCACCTCAACGTTCTAATATAAATATCCCCGTACCTTCCAACCCCAGGGAGATCCGGTGTTCTTTAAAAAGCCCATGCGGGGTTTTTAAACTTGTCAATAAAGGATCACATTATACTGCATTTGTGTTTTTTATTTCCATTTTCGGTATTTTATACCATTTATTTCCATCGTGTCAAACATGCAGAAAAGGCCTTCACACAGAGAATACCCGGACCTCTTCTAAAAGCTTACTCACTTTGCAACGACACAATTTTCCCTTCGTTAAAAGCATCGAAGAAATGGTCTTACCAAAAAATTCTACTCCTCCCCAAAAATTTCCCAACATCAAACCACCTTTTTCCCCTACAGCCGACCAACCTTGAAGGTTTTGCAGATGAAAATTAAACAATGCTACAAAGGGAAACTTTTCTCCCAGCCAGAACATAGGACCCAAAAACCCCGGGGCAACATAACAGACGCACCGGCCGAAATCATTCGCAGCAAATTTTTCCACAGCGAATGTTCAACAGAAGATCAGACTTCTAGGAAATACAAACACTCTGCGATAAAGTAATTGGGAAAAGTTAGGAAGACCGAAATTATTTAAAAAATTTTCATCTCGTCCCGTCAACCACAGAAACTGAGCCCCAGCTTAGCCTCAAATTTGCAAAGGAATTGGAAAACCAAACAAGACCTCAATTTCACCGCCAAAAAATACAGACCAAGACTCCGACTTCCAAAAAAGGGTATCTTTAAGGCATCATTCACAGCCATCTCAACACGCAGCTCCCCAGTCATACCTCGACGTTACATCAATGCACTCAAAGGTTTACAAAGACACGACCTCAGGGGCACCACCGCTGATAAAGGGGGTGGGTTGTTATCTGAACACTGACGATACAGGAACAAATCTTTTAAACTACTTAATGACCCGATACCACCAAACCTCTCCAACTAACCAAGTGGACAACCTCATAAAACTTTTTTTCAAAAGGGACTCGCCGCATTTTTGAGGGGCTCAAACAAGGGAAAAAACTTTTGACACCACCCACAACCCCCAGACCTGCCAGAATGTACGGCCCCAAAGACTCCCCAACCCCGGTTCCCACGAGGGCCCCTATCCTGGGAATAGGAGGCTCCCCACCACTCCAGGAATTCTCGCCAAACACCCCCCTCTAAAATTTGGGGACTATCAGTCCCAAACACAACTCAAACCTCAGGGGGTCTTCTCAAAACGCATTCGCAAAATCAACATCAGGAACAAGAAAACTTTCCAGCCCTTTCGTGACTTCCCTTCACAAAAAACCTACTAAACAAGCCCCGATCTCCCTTTCGCAGGAAAAATTTAGATTCCATGATCTTTCCCCCTTCCACCAGCGATTTCATCGACCTTTTTGAACTATGTGTTGGGGTTTCGTGTTTCTCTTTCGAAATCACCTTTCGCAGACTTTTGGGGCTACCCATGGTTCGCCACTCAGTGCAGTCCTGGCAACTATACATGGAACATCTAGAAGCCGAACGTTTTTCTCCACCATTATTCCTTCGTCTGTCACCTGGCTCCGTTATGTTTACGAATCTCCTCTAAATCCAAACCTTCAAATTTTTAAACCCCCAAGACAAATAACCAGGTCGAGCCTTAAACCCTTCACACTTGAAAAGAATCGACAACCTCTTCCTTTTCTTGATGTTCTACCTGCAAAGCTACCACAACTTCGTTTTAAAATCATGAAAACCCACCAACCAAAAAGATTTCTCCACTTCTCTCTCACCACGACACCAAAAACCCAAACTTTTGTAAATTATAGGTCTTCCTGCGTGCACTCAGAAACTGCAGCAAAGATTCCGAGGAAGAAATGCACTATAAATTTAACAAGTATTTTCCAAAACCCCTATCCCTCACTTCATCAGAGACTGCAGACGGCGAGCATTAAAAAATCTTCAAACACACCCCGGAAGACCTCCGAGAAGTACATAGTCCTTCCCACCAAAATCCATTGCCCAAAAATGTTTCCAACATCTTTTCCAAAACATTTCCAAGTATCTACCTCCACAACCACGACCATCAAGGACATACCCGTATAGACAGGACAAACCTCCATCCCCTTCAGGGGGATCATAATCCCTTGTAATGACTGCAACAAATTTTACGTGGGCGAAACATCAAGAGACCCCAAACACGTATTTAGAACACCAAAATGCAAGCAGGGCGCGATACAAGGAAAGCCGTGTCAACATCGCAATTTACACAAAACCATTTATTTAAACTCAGAAAAATCAAGACTATAGCCACAGAAAACAACACCAATTTCAAAGAATCCTGGAATCATGTTTATCCTAAACCAACAATTTCAATCAGAAAAAATGGCTTTTTATAACATAGCTGAAAAACCCCTCGCCAAGAAAAATTCTTTTCGCTACCCACAAAGAACATAGAAACTGCAGAAGGTCTACCACAACTTTCCAATATCCCCCCCTAGCCACCCAAGACTCTACAACCCCAACCCCCGATCATCTGATGCAGCAATCTTCACCCGACCTTTTAAACTTTTGAACATAAAAACTCCCTACCCTTTCCCCCCGGTAGATCCTGTGTGACCAAAAAAACCCACTGCGTGGGTAAACGTTTTCAATAAAAAAGGGTCACTTATACTGCATTTTGGTTTATATTTCCTTGTGCGGTTTTTTACCATTTATTTTAGGGTATTTCTCCAAATGGGCTGTAATATACCACTGTGGATAAAATACTTAGCCATTCCTTGAACACTTCTGAGTGAGTTGTCTCTAAATTCATTAATCTGATCGCACTCCAGTACATAATGACGCAATGTGTGACAATAATCCATCTGGCAAAGTTTACATTTCGTTTGGTCTACATCTGGTGGTGGTGATTTAACCTGCCAAAGATACTTGTAACCCAGCCGGAGCCGGGCGGTAGTGACATCCAAGAGTCTGGTTATTTTGTTGGATGCACCATAGACATGTGGCTCCTCCTGCATGATAGAATGATGATAGATGGACTCACTGGTGTCAATCTCCCTGAGCCTTAAGTCAATAAAGTTCATTTGAAGTTCTTTTCGTATTATTGTCCTCAAACTGCTAACTGACAACCCAAGATTGTAATCTACTCCCTCTTTGAAAGCATACAGCTTAGCCAATTTATCAGTTCTATCATGCATCTGAAGACCAATGTGAGATGGAATCCACAGCATGTGCACTCTGACTCCACTGTCCACAATCTTACCATACCTGTGTCTGGCTTCTGACACCAGCATGCCACAATTTATGCTTAATGAGTTGAGAGCATTTATGGATGACAGAGAATCAGTTACAATTAAACTGTCAATCTTTGATACATAGATGCATTTCAGTGCAAGGAGTATGGCAAACAGTTCTGTCTGAAGGGTAGAGGCCCAATTATTGATGCGTGCTCCAATTTCTTTAAGAGAGCCATCACTCTGTACGACAACAGCAGCACTACCAGCTGCACCAGTGGACTGGTGAACAGAACCATCAACGTAAATAATTTGCGAGAGTGTGTGCTGTGTGATTAAGTTATCAATACAGCTTAAGGCCTCATGTTTGGCTTCAAGGCAAAGTTTTGGTTGTGATTTAAGTAGTAGTTTGGGGGGAAATGGAGGAATGGTAGTTTGGAATGGGGTAATATTCCATGGAGCGGAGAAGTGCCGCTGTTGCCTTACTTGACATAGATCATGTATCTGATTCATGCGGAGGTCGGTTCCAGTTTTTTCGATCCATCTGGAGGAGTGTTCACCAGTGCTGAGGAAAGTTTGGAGGGCTTCTGTGCAGGTGTTTGAATGAGCTTGCCTGAGCATATTAACCCCAATTAGAATATTTCTTTCAGTAACACGATCTCTGATGCTTGGAATATCAAGTTCTTTTTGCATATTTAAAATTTTGGCAGTACGAGGGCATCCTAAAATGATCCTCATTGCTTCGTTCTGCAGTTTTTCCAGCCCTCCAAGCTTCCAGTCAGACACAAGAGCAAGTAGTGGCGCAGCATAATCAACCAATGATCTAATATAAGCAAGATACATCATTTTCACAATTTTAACATTAGCACCATACCTGGGGTGAAGCCCTGCCACAACTCTAAGTGCTTTCAGTCTTTCTTTGTATTGGCGACAAAGTCTTGTTACAACAGGTCCAAGTAGTGGAACCTCAAAACCTAGATACCTGTATCTGCTTACATATTCTAGAAGAGACCCATCATGCAATTGGATCTGACGAACTGTGCCTCTCTGTCGAGGGGGACGCCTATTGAGTATCTTTGTTTTATCAGTAGAGATTATCAACCCCAGGTCCTGACACGAGGCTAGTACATGATTAAGAATGTTTTGGGTGTTGGAGAATCCGGTGGTGTGAATCATTATATCATCAGCAAAACTAATCACATAATGATGGGGCTGACTGCCAAAGTCCCTTGTATGCAGAGCATTATGGGCAGCTTAATATTAGCGTAAGATTAACTAAGCAATGATATATTCATTGGTACAAAAGTTATTGTAAATCAGATAACAATTTAGTACAAATGAGTATTACAAAGACAGGTCATATGGTCATTTGCTGTGTTGCTGTGTAATCACTAGAATGGAGTATTATGTTAGGTAATGAAGTTAAATAGTAACAAAGTTTGATTGGGTCACAGGTTGACATTTATGAGATACAATAATGAGATACATATATGAGATACAATTTATGAGATAAAATTATTCAGTATTTATTTAGTTGTGGGTGAGTAAGTGATTTTTGAGAAGAAACTTGAATTTATAAACAGGTAGTGTTTCTTTTATATTCACAGGTAATGAATTGCAGATTTTAGGGCCTTTTATGTGCGTTGAGTTTTTGCATAGTGTGAGATGGACACGAGGAACATCAAAGAGTGATCTGTGCCTTGTGTTATTGTCATGTGTTCTGTTGAGGTTGGCAAGGAGATGTTTGAGGGGAGGGTTAATATCAGAGTTAAGTGTTATATGAATGTAGTAGGTGCAGTAATAAGTATGGATGTTTTGTATTGTGAGTAGGTCTAGAGTTTTGAATATTGATGGAGTGTGCTGTCTGTAGTGGGAATTTGTTATCATTCTGACTGCAGCCTTTTGTTGGGTAATTAGTGGTCTGAGATGGTTTATTGTTGTTGAGCCCCATGCACAAATTCCATAGGTGAGATAGGGGTAAATAAGAGAGTGATATAGGGCCAGGAGGGCTGACTGTGGAACATAGTACAGTATCTTCGATAGTATGCCTACGGTCTTGGAAATTTTTTTGGAAATTTGTATATGTGTTTGAAATTTGAGTCTATTATCAAGGTGGATTCCTAGGAATTTTCCCTCTGTGAGTTTTGTGATAGGTGATCCATTTATCATTATGTTAAGAGACACATCTGTAGCTCTGTTACCAAACTGAATGAAGTAGGTTTTGTCAATGTTTAGAGTAAGTTTGTTGGTCCTCATCCAGGTTGATATTTTCTGTTATTCGGCATTTACAGTATTGGCTAGCATGACTGGGCTCGGGTGAGAGAAGATGTATGTAGTGTCATCTGCAAATAGTGTGGGTATGAATAGTTGCAATGCATTTGGTAGGTCATTTATGTATAGGAGAAAGAGAAGAGGGCCAAGGACACTTCCCTGTGGGACACCAACTGTAATTGGCTGTGCGGAAGAGTTTGCCCCATTTGTGTACACATATTGGCTACTGTTGCTGAGGTATGACTTGAGGTAGTTGAGGGAGTGCCCTCTTATACCATAGTGTGACAATTTTATGTGGAGCAAGTCATGGTCAACTGTATCAAAAGCTTTATGTAAGTCAGTGAAGATCCCCAGTGGGACTTCTTTTTTCTCTGTTGCTGTATAAATATGTTCTAGCATGTGGATAATAGCATCGTTAGTATTTTTATTAGGCCTGAACCCAAATTGGCAGGGGTTGAGTATGTTGTGGGAGATGAGGTAAGAATAGATACACTTATGGATTAGTTTTTCAAAGATTTTAGAGAGAGGGTGTAAGTTGTATATTGGCCTATAGTTATTCAAGTCTGTGTTGTCTCCTCCTTTATGGATAGGGGTGACCTTTGCTATTTTGAGAAGCCATAGTGCCTAATAGATGTTTAATGTGTTGATTTGGGTCAAAAATGTATTTGAAAATGGAATAGAACCAACAGGGTTCCCCCTGCACCTGCGCGGATGTGCAGGAAGAGAGGTCGAGACAGGGCATGGAGGCGCAGGAGTGTTTTGAATTGAGTGAAGAGGCTGGGAAAGCATGGGAACAGGAAATTGGCGTTCACGGCGGCCTAAGGATTAATATAGGCCTCACTTCATAATAGGAAGTGTCGTAACTGTTCCTGATGAAGAGTGAGGGAACATGATTTACGGAACCACCGTAATAAAGTGGTAAAATTAGTGAATAATGGTGGGACCGGCGGTGACTGGTGCGCCGCCATGGAGTGTCCAGGGAAAAATACCTGTGATTTAATCCTCACTCGTCGGTCTCAGATCTTAATGGAGTGACCTCTAATGTGTATAATAATTATGAGACATTAAATCATCTTGTGAATTGTAATGTAATCAGTGATAATAACACTATGTTAAGAGAATGCGTGAAGTGAAATAAGTCGCCTTGCTCCGAGTGAACACGTTAGACCTCGTTGTTCCTGTCCCGAGGATAGTGAAGTTTTATGGGGTCACGACTTCTAAACTGGGACAAACCAACGGATACCTCGTCCTGCTGGAATAAGAACCATGTCCGTGTAGCAGGACATCGAGATGAGATGGTGAATTGAGGAAATAATGAGCATCAATTACCCACAGTTAAGTAACTCTTCTAGTTATAACAGATTGATACTGGCCAGTTAGGTATGTTGTAATTGGATAGGTTGGGGGTGATCCAGCTACATCAAGTGACCACCAAAGAATATCTGGTAAGTGGTGGTATTATTAATTACAAGTGTTTTTTCCTTGATGGAAATATACATGTGCAAGCTACCCCCCCCCCTTCATTCAGTTAAACTAATATAATCCATACAGTCCACAATTAATTAGTAGCGCCGTACTTGAGGGTGCTATCCAATTTATACTGGTCTCGGATAGATATGGATAAGATTGTGAGTGTCGAAGGCCCACCTGCAGTGACCAGAGGTGGTTGAGTTTTCTCACATGTCTACATGGGGTGACTACGGTAAAGAATATAGTTGTTGTCTCCCAATGAGATTACTTGTATGCATGTAATGTTGAGGTATGTGATGAATGGTTTGAAAAACCGACAAGTTGAAGATTGAGACACTTATGCAGCATATGGGAATCTTTATTCAGGAAACGTTTCGCCACACAGTGGCTTCATCAGTCCAATACAAAGAGGAAGGCGTAAGGAGAGGAGGAGAATGAGGTAATCAGTCCCTCAACCTGGAGTCGATGTGTTCAGTCCATCAATCTTGTAGAATGTACAGCATAGGGCCGTAGACGTGGCTTATATACTGTAGTGAGGTGACGTGAAGCAGATGGAGGCGGGGTCATAGTGGTACCATCCACTAGTCGAAGTAGGTCTTCGTCCAAAGGTTGAACAAGTGTTGAATGTTGAGGTATATACAGGTAACACCCTAAAAAATATTCCATACCTAGTATTTCTGATAGGGTTTTCCAGGTCTTTTTTATGTCACCTCGTAAGTTGGATAATCTGTTCTCATAATACAATCTTTTAGCCCTTCTTATCAGGCTGGTTAGGATTGGCGAGTAACGTTTTGTTTGGTCTCTGGTTATGTGACCCATTCTGTACTGTTTCTCGTATAGGTGTTTTGTATTTATGGATTTGAGGATACTGGGTGTTAGCCAGGGACTGTTCAGTCTCTTTGCTGTCATCTGTTTAGTTTTTTTTAGGGCAGTGCTTGTTATAGAGGTATTGGGTCTTTTTTAGAAAATTATTAATACATTTGCCAATATCTGTATAGATTTCTAGCTCAGTGTGCCAGTCAATGTTTGTTACAGCTGTTGTGAAGTTATTAATGGCTGCCTCATTGTGAAGTCTGAAAGTGACTTGAGTAGTGTCTTGGGGTAATTTGCGAAGGTTTGTTATAAGGAAGGTAGGGTAGTGATCTGTGGTATTATCTGTAATTATGCCTGATTTTAAAGGGGATATGGTGTTGGTCCAGATGTGGTCAAGTAGGGAAACACTAGTCTCTGTAACTCTTGTAGGTTTTTTTACTGTTGGTAGCAACATGCAGTTACTCATTGTGTTTGTGAATTCAGTAATGTGTGGGTCCTGGTCTTGCAGGAGATTTATATTGAAGTCACCTGAGAGTAGTAAGTGATCTTTGTTCATGCGTGCATCAGTTATCATACTTCCTAGGTTGTCACTAAAACGGATAATGCGGATAATACGAATTTTGGATAAAGTTCCTGTACTCTAAATATCTTATCTTCATTTCACAAAAAAATAAAGTTTGTTAGTTCTTGGAATGTTGAAAAAAAATCTTCCCTTTACTCCCACATAAATCCCAAAATATTTGGAATATTTGCACAAAATTTTTATTGGAAATTTGAGAAATCATTATTTTACAATTTCTGTGAATATTATTCCACTTAATTAAGTAATAAAGGAGAAGTGAAGCGAAATAAGTGAATAAGTTACTTCCGAGATATTGGCCTGGAGCGCCGGCCGGCCCACTGTCTCGAAAAAAAAAAAAATCCGCGAAAATCGCGTATGTTTGGGTGTATTTCTTAGTAAACTGATGTTCTAGTGCAGTTATCCTCTTCAAAACACCGTCTTCTCTTACTCAAAGACGACATAGAGAGAAGTAACTCATTTATATCGAAATATTGTTGGTGGTCTCTCGCCATATTAAGGCCTGTTTTATTCAATCTAGAGTATATAACATGTTTGTATGTCATTTATAGTGTTTATTATATCATATTAGATCAATTCTGATAGATAAATAAGCCATATAGTTGTTATATAAGCTAATATAAAGTGATTTCTCCTGGCTCTCTCTGGAGCGGGAATACTGCTAGTGTTCCCAGATCGTTCCTGGTTGGCTGGAAGTCTAAGGATAAGTTCCGCCTACTCTTATATGATGCCAAATAGTCAAAATATTATATTAGGAAGAATAATGCAAGAAAAAGCGATAAAAAAAACAAGAAAAAATCCAAAAAATATATGGGTTGTGAGCAGACGTGTTACCCATATCACCGTCACCTTACCTCATATAAATGACTATAATTTCTTGTAGAAACGTCGTAGAACATTAATTATTGTACCATTGTGTTGCCAAAGAGTTAAGGGGGTACTGATCGAGACCATGCCCAGTCCTTCTAGGGTAGGGTAGGTGCCTGAGCCTGAGCCTTTAGCTCACAAGACTGTCATTCCCATTAGCCCCCTTGGGGCGGGGATGGCAGACCAGAGAGGCCTAAAAAACCATACCCCCGGCCGGGATTGAACCTGCGGTCATAGAGTCTCAAAACTCCAGCCCGTCGCGTTAGCCACTAGACCAGCTAGCCACAATAAGATTCATCCAACTAGGTATATTTCTACACCATAGGAAAGTTAGCACAGGCACCTCTGTGACCACAAATGCAAGTTTTTACAGACGAATCTCCAGCTAGCGTGGCCGTGACGAACTCTAGCTCAAGTCCCTTCACTGCCGTCAACATGACTCAAGAAATCGTAATGACACGATTGCAAATAAACCATACCCCCGGCCGGGATTGAACCCGCGGTCATAGAGTCTCAAAACTCCAGCCCGTCGCGTTAGCCACTAGACCAGCTAGCCACAATAAGATTCATCCAACTAGGTATATTTCTACACCATAGGAAAGTTAGCACAGGCACCTCTGATACGGCAGTGAAGGGACTTGAGCTAGAGTTCGTCACGGCCACGCTAGCTGGAGATTCGTCTGTAAAAACTTGCATTTGTGGTCACAGAGGTGCCTGTGCTAACTTTCCTAGATAAGATAAGATTTCGTTCGGATTTTTAACCCCGGAGGGTTAGCCACCCAGGATAACCCAAGAAAGTCAGTGCGTCATCGAGGACTGTCTAACTTATTTCCATTGGGGTCCTTAATCTTGTCCCCCAGGATGCGACCCACACCAGTCGACTAACACCCAGGTACCTATTTGCTGCTAGGTGAACAGGACAACAGGTGTAAGGAAACGTGTCGAATGTTTCCACCCGCCGGGAATCGAACCCGGGCCCTCCGTGTGTGAAGCGGGAGCTTTAGCCACCAGGCCACCGGGCCACCACCCCGGTGTAGAAATATACCTAGTTGGATGAATCTTATTGTGGCTAGCTGGTCTAGTGGCTAACGCGACGGGCTGGAGTTTTGAGACTCTATGACCGCGGGTTCAATCCCGGCCGGGGGTATGGTTTATTTGCAATCGTGTCATTACGATTTCTTGAGTCAGAGAGGCCTAGCTTGTGGCTAGGCCTGGGGACAGTTGGTCCCAAAGATGAGGAGGTACTTGTGCCTCCTCCCATGGGAGACTTAGGTCTCAGATACTCCCTAAAGAGGGAGCCAAGGCCGGGCCACCACTTGGACAAGGCCCGGGCCGGGAGAATACCGGCAAATCTTTAATAATAATAATAAGGGGGTACTTGTACCTCCTCCCATGGGAGACTTAGGTCTCGAGATACTCCCCAGATAGGGAGCCAAGGCCGGGTCACCACTACTTGGTTGTGATTTAAGAAGAGTTTTGGGGGGAAATGGAGGAACTACCATTCCTCCATTTCCCCCAAAGCTCTTCTTAAATCACAACCGAAGCTTCGTCTTGAAGCCAAACATGATGCCTTAAGCTGTATTGATAACTTAGTCACACACAACACTCTTTCACAAATTATTTACGTCGATGGTTCTGTTCACCAGTCCACTGGTGCAGCTGGTAGTGCTGCTGTTGTCGTACAGAGTGATGGCTCTCTTAAAGAAACTGGAGCACGCATCAATAACTGGGCCTCTACCCTTCAAACAGAACTGTTTGCCATTCTCCTTGCACTCAAATGTGTCCATCTATCTAAGGTTGACACTTTAATTGTAACTGATTCTCTGTCATCCATAAATGCTCTCAACTCATTAAGCATAAATTGTTGCATGCTTGTGTCAGAAGCCAGACACAGGTATGGTAAGATTGTGAACAGTGGAGTCAGAGCGCACATGCTGTGGATTCCATCTCACATTGGTCTTCAGATGCATGATAGAACTGATAAATTGGCTAAGCTGTATGCTTTCAAAGAGGGAGTAGATTACAATCTTGGGTTGTCAGTTAGCAGTTTGAGGACAATAATACGAAAAGAACTTCAAATGAACTTTATTGACTTAAGACTCAGGGAGATTGACACAAGTCAGTCCATCTATCATCATTCCATCATGCAGGAGGAGCCACATGTCTATGGTGCATCCAACAAAATAACCAGACTCTTGGATGTCACTACCGCCAGGCTCCGGCTGGGTTACAAGTATCTATGGCAGGTTAAATCACCACCATCAGATGTAGACCAAACGAAATGTAAACTTTGCCAGATGGATTATTGTCACACCGTGCGTCATTATGAACTGGAGTGCGATAAAATTAATGAATTTAGAAACAACTCACTCAGAAATGTTCAAGAAATGGCAAAGTATTTTATCCACAGTGGTATATTACAGACCATTCTGGAGAAATACCCTGACTTTGCTAGCTGTAAATAAAGCATTACCACGTGTGTGTGCGTGTGTGTGTGGGGTGTGTGTGGTGTGTGTGTGTGTGTGTGTGTGTGTGTGTGTGTTTTGTGTGTGTGTTTTTGTGTGTGGGGGTGTGTGGGGGGTTGGGGTGTGTGTGTGCGTGTGGGTGTGGTTTTGTGTGTACTCACCTAGTTGTACTCACCTATTTGGGGTTTGGGGGGGTGAGTCCGAGCTCCGGGCCCCGCCTCTTAAACGATCGCAACTAGGTCACTCCCCCTGAGCCGTGGCTTTATCAACCTCTGTTTAAAGCTATGTATGGACCCCCTCCTCCACAAACATCGTTTCCCCCAAACTTTTTCCCACTTACTGACTACTCTGTGGCTAAAAGAAATGTTTCCCTAACATCCCTGTGATTCATCTTGTTTTCCCGTTTTCCAACTGTGTCTTCTTGTTACTTTTCCCCAATCTCGGGAAAATCCTGCTTTGTCCACCTTGTAAAAATTCCTCTAAAGTATTTTGTATGTCTTTTATCATGTCCCCCCAAACCCCTTCCTGTCCTCCAGTGTCTTTCGGGTTATTTCCTTAACCCCCTCGTAGGACAACCTCTTGGGGCCGGGGACAAAGTCTTGTTGAAAAACCTTTGCATTTCCCTCTATTTCTTCACTTGTTTTGGCTAGGTGGGGGGTTCCAAACGGGGTGCCCATACTCCAATAGGGGCCTAACGAAACAGGGGCCTGTACGGGGCCAAAATGTTTCCTTTTTAAGATGTTGGGAAATGTTTGTTTTTGAGGTTTGCTGGGCGCCCATATGCTGCGGGCATTTTTTGGGTTTTCTTTTCGCTTCAGGAGATGTCCCCGGGTTTTTACTAAACCCAAGATTTTTTTTTCCTTGAGTGGGGTTTGGGGGGTCTTTTGGCCCCCCCAAGACTGTACTCCGTCTGCGGCCTTTTTTTGCCCTTCCCCAATCTTCATGACTTTGCATTTTGGGGGGTTTTGAACCAGAGCCAATTGCTGGACCGGGTCTGCAGCCTTTTCCAGATCCCTTTGTAGTTCTGCCTGTTTTTCGATCGAGTAAAATTCTTCTCATCAAATTTTCACGTCATCTGCAAACAGGGACCCCTCGAGTTTTTTCCCTTTTCCGTCAGGGTCGTTCAAAAATACCAGAAACAGCACGGGTCCTAGACGACCCCTGGGGGACCCCGCTTGGCCCCACAGGTCCCACCCCTGAGGGTGTGTTTTTTGTTTTGGTGTGTGTGGTGTGTGTGTGGGGGTTTGTGTATATGTGTGAGGGTGTGTGTGTGTGTGTGTGTGTGTGTGTGGTGTGTGTGGTGTGTGAGTAGTGTGGATGGTGTTTTGTGGGTGTGTGTGGTGGGGGGGGGGGTGGGGGTTGTGTGTGTGTGGGGGTGTGTGTGTGGCGTGTGTGTGTTTTGTGGGTGCGGTGAGGGTGTGTGTGGGGTGTGTGTGTGAAATTTCACCTAGTTGTACTAAACCTATTGGGGTTGGGGGGGGGGGGGAGCCCGACTCCGGGCCCCCCCTTCTTCACTGATCGCTGCTAGTCACTCTCCCTGAGCCGTGAGCTTTATCATACCTCTTTTTTTTTAAAGCTAGTATGGATCCGGGCCTTTCCACTACATCGTTTTCCCAAACTTTTCCCCATTTTTACTGACTACTCTGGGCTGAAGAAAACTTCCTAACATCCCTGTAAATTCATCTGTGTTTTACTTCCAACTGTGTCCCCTTGTTACTGTGTCCAATCTCTGGAACACCCCTGTCTTTTTTCTCCCTACCTTGTCAATTCCCTCATTTTTGAAATGCGTTACCCATGCCCCCCCCTATCTCTCCTGCCCCTCCATTTCGCGGGTTTTTTCCCCTTAACCTCCCCCTCGTGGGACATACCCTTAGCTTTTTTTGGGACTAGTCTTTTTTGCAAACCTTTGCACTTTCTCTAGTTTTTTCCCACGTGCTTGGGGCTAGGTGGGGGTTTTCCAAACTGGTGCCGCATACTCCAATTGGGCCTAACGTACAGGGTGAAAACGGGGTCCTAAATGTTTCCTTTTATTAAAAAAGTCGGAATGCTGTTCAAGGTTTCTGGGCCCCATATGCTGAAAGCATTTTTTTTTGGTTTTGATGTGCGTTTCAGGAGATGTCCCCGGGTTTTTATACTCACCCCAAGACTTTTTCCTTAAAAGTGGGGGGTTTTTTTTTTTTGTAGTCCCCTGCCCCCCCCTAGACTGACTCCGTCGGGGCCCTTTTTTTTGGCCCTTTCCCCAGTCTTCATGACTTTGCACTTGGTGATTGAACCCCAAGGACCCAATTGCGGGGAACCAGGTCTGCAGCCTGTCCAGATCCCTTTGTATTCCCCTTGGTTTTCGATCGAGTGAATTTTTCTCATAAACCCCTTCACGTAAACCCTGAAAAACAGAGATCCCTCAGAGTCTATTCCTTCCATCAGGCGTTCACAAATACCAAAACAGCACTGGCCCTGGGAATTTGGCCCCCTGCGGGCCCCCCCGCGGGAAACAGGGCCCCCTCTGCCCCTCCCCAAAAAAACCATGATTTCGCGGGGTTTGTTTTCCCTTTGCAAGTACCCCTGACCAAATTTAGTCCCCTTCCCTGATATCCTGCTTGGCCCTCCGTTTTTGAAACCAATCTCTTTTTTGGGGTTAACTTTTGTCAAACCCCTTCTTGCAGCCAAAAAAATGCAATCCACCCCACCCCCCCTCTCTTGTCTTACGCTGCCCACCAGGGTCATAAAAGTCCAGTAGGTTTGGGGACCCCGGGTTTTTTCCCGTCCCTGAAACCATGTTGGCTGCTTTTTTGTTTAGATCTTTTCCTTTTCTAGGGGGTCCACCACTCTTCTCCTGATAATTTTCTCCAGATTTTGCATACAATACATGTCGTGACCGGTCGGGTATTTTAAATGCTTCATGTCGGGCCCTTTTTTTTTTAAAAAGTTTGGGGACTAAAATTTGCTGTCTTCCATCCTCAGGGCAATCTCCCTTTTTCGATAGTTTGTTTTGAATATTGTTGTTGGGGGTACACATAGCGCCTCTGCTCCCCTCCTCATCCCCATGGGGAGATGTTTACTGGCCCCATTCCCTTTGAGGTATCTACCCAAAACTCAAAAACCCCTTTTCCCCAACTTCTTCCTCGGTTTTTGCACTGTGTCCAAGCATTTGGGTTTTGGTGTCCCCCCCCTCTCCGTTTTTTCCTGGAGCCCCCTTCTGTCTCTTCTGTGAACATTTCCTTTGAATCTTTGGTTTATTCTTCACATACTTCACGGTCATTTCTTGTTGTCCCCTCCTCCTTCCCCTTTCCCTTTGCCTGATTACCTGGGCCTTGACTGTTGTTTTCCTCCCGATGTGGCTGAAAAACCCGTTTTTGGTCAGATTTTGGGTTTCGCTGCTATGTCATTTTCATAATTTTCCCTTTTGGGGTCCCTTTTTACTGTGCATATTCGTTTCTGGCTCTACGACTGTTTTCCTTTTTCTCCCCGGGTCTTTTGCCCTTTTATATTTTTTTCCCTTCCCTTGCACACTTGGTTTTTGCCCTCCCTGCAAAACCTTTTTTTTGGGGAAACCATGGCTCATCCCGGCTTTTTCATTATTTCCGTTTAAACCCCCGGGTACCAAAACCCCCCTCAGCCCCCTTGCATTTTGTTGGGTACATAATTTCCCCACTCAAATTAACTTTCTTTCCCCGCCAGTTCTTCTGTCCCTCCGAACCCCCCTTTTAGGTAGTTCCTCATTCCTTGTAGTCCCCCTTTTTTGAGGTTTTTGGGTTCATTTGTCCCGGGCCCTTTCCCGCTTCCCCCCTCCACTTGTAGCTCAAATGTGTATTCGAAGCTTAAAAACCCCCCTGGTCCCTGGGCCCCCAAAGGGTCTTTTAATGTGTGTCCCGATATCTGGGGACAATCCCAAGGGGAATACTAAGTCCAGCCTTGCTGGTTCATTTCCCCTCCCTCTCTCTTGTAGTGTCCCTTTACGTTTTTGGCAATGAAATTTTCCGTACCACCTCCATCATCTTTGGGCCCCCCATTATCTTGGCCCCCATGTGGGTCCCCAAATTCTCCCCAATCGATCTCCTTGTGGTTTAAAGTTAAAAAATGATCAGGGGCTTTGCCCTGCAGCATGAGCTCTTCGGGCCCCTCCAACCAGTGTGTCAAAACCCTCGCTCATTGCTCTCGTCGTACTCTTGCCCTTGGGGCCCCCTGCTGTTTTTGTGGGGGGGTTTTTTAAAAATCACTGGGTATTACCAAAACCTTTGGGGCCCCCCAAAAGTGAAGTGTTTTCCCCCTAAAGTAATTTACTTTCTTCTCCGCTGTCTCCCCTCTCCAGCTCCTCAAAATTCCAGGGGATTTTTGATCAGCAAAGCCACTTCCTCCACCCCCTCTGTTCCCCCTGTCTTTTTCCCCAGGATTTTGGGTTAAACCGGTTTGGAAAAATGGCATCGTTTTTCATAAACCCGTAAGGGTTGGTTTTTTGTGAGAGCTATGATTTTCCGGATGCTTGTGTGGGGGTGGTTGTGTGGTTTGTGTGTTTGGGGGGTGTGTGTGTGTGGGGTGTGTGGGGGTGTGTGTGTGGGGGGGTGGGTGTTGGGTGTTTGGGGGTTTTGTGGGTGTTGTGTTGGGGGTGTTGTGTGTGGCTGGTGTTGGGTGTGCGTGCTTGTGGTTTTGCATACATTTGTACGGGTCAAAGAGCACATTCCGGCGTGGGCCCTTTGTGTGTGTAAAGGCGCGCGCTTTCAGTGTGGGTTTTTGAACCACTTAAAATTTTATTTAAAACTCATTAAAAATTGTGGGCCAGGGTGGACGTTATCAGTGGCATTACTTTTTAATTAAATTCATGACTGTAACCATGTATAGGAGTGAGCTGATTCATCACCTCTGTAACTTGCCATGATTGTGACCAGATCTTCCTGGAGTTCATTACCTTTTAACTTGCCATGATTGTGACCAGATCTACCTGGAATTTTTAAACCCCGTAACTTGCCATGATTGTGAAACCCAAACTAAACCCGGAGGGTTTATTTCCTCTGTTTAAATTGCCATGATTGTGCCCCAACTAACCCGGGGTTCCAAAACCTCTGTAACCTTTGGGCCCTGAATTTTGACCAAAATTTTACCCGGGGTTCAATTCCTCGTAAACTTGCCATGAAGTGACCAGATCTACCTGGAAATTCATTACCTCTGTAACTTGCCCCTGATTTTGGGCCGATCACCTGGGTTCATTACCTTTGAACTAGTTTTAGCGATCATAACTTTGGGGGCCCGTCCCCTTGGGCCCATTTTTGACCCTTTTAATCCACAGGGGGGTAAGGGGTTTCATTTAAAAAACAAAAATTTAAAATAACTAACCCGGGGCAAAACCGGGGAATAAAAAAAAAAAGCTATTTTTTTGTATGAATAACTCAATTTTTTCCCTAAATTTTTCGATTTTTTTTTCAAGCGCGAGGAAATTTTTTTCAAGAGGCCCTTTAAGCCCTTTTAAAACGTCGCCAAAATTAAAAAACATATACAGGGAATGTACAATATCCACTACTTTTAAAAAATCATTTATTTTTCAAATTTTTATTGCATTAAAGTTATAACTTGAGTACAATATTTATATTAGGCATAAAATGCCTTTCTAAATATGTTTAACATTATTGTTAAATTTTCCCGACACTTTTGGACAATTTTTTCCCCCTCTCAATTTTAATTCCCAAAACTTTTTGGGTATAGTGTGGTTTTACATGTTTTTTAAAATACTTTAAAATTTCAGAGGGGGCCACTAGGACACCTAAACAGGCTAGGCCCTTTCCCAGCAGACTTTTGATTAATTCTTTAAAATTAAATCCTTTCAGATTATTTGGAAATTTGAAAGAAACATAATTTTTTTAGTTTAGCAAAGTGAATGCTTTTGTTTTTTTGGGACAAAAACAAAGTGTCATATAGGGGTTTTCATAGGTAAACTTTTGACTAGTTAGAATTTAAATTTTTTTAAGATTTAAAACTATTTTTTTTTGGGTTTTTAATCAGTGGTGAGTGGTGTTTAAATTTTGAACCCCAGGTGGTTACAAAGTTGTTAGTTTTTCGGGGGGTATCAGGAAATAAAATTTTTTTAACTGTAGTTTTTGGGAAAATTTAAGAATGGGGTCTGCAGTTCTAGAGTTTTCAGGTAGGGTGTTTTCCGATTTAGGTCCTTTGAAAAAACAAATTTAAATTTTGTAAGGTTTTCCGAAAACGGGGGAAAGTCATAGAACCCTGTTTTTGTCTGGGTTTATGCCCGTGGATCCTGTCACAACTATCAAGAAAGCATTTTAGGTCAAGGTTAATATTTGAATTTAAGGTCCTGTAGATATAGATTGCACAGTAGTAAGTGTGGATGTTCTGAACAGGGAGTAAGTTTAGATCTATGTAGAGTGGGGGGAGGGGGGTGTTGCCAGGGATTGGATTTAGTGATTATTCGTACTGCGCCTTTTTTTTGGGTTATTATTGGCTTTAGGTGTGTTGCTGCAGTTGAACCCCAAGCACAGATAGGATAGGTGAGGTATGGATATGTAAGTGAATGGTATAGTGTGAGAAGGGCAGTTTGCAGCACGTAGTATTGTGAAGGCTTACTCAGCCCTGTAACAACTTCAGACAGTATTACCCAGGCTGGCTCCTCCTCAGGAAAATTAATGAATAGAACAAGAAATAATAATTCACAAAGATAAACACTATTATTTATTAAATCAAACATAAAACAATAAAACATGAAAGGTATATCCTATTTGAAAGAAAAATGAAAAATGAAATGAATAAAATAACATTTGAACTCAACGCTAATATCTACAGGGGTGTCTGGTGTTGGTGACACTGTTGTTGAAATCGTAGCCGTTGCTGATGATGGGGTGGGGGGGGAGTCGCAGGTGTTGGTGACCATCCACTGGCTAGTTCTTCACAGTATACCAGTGAGTAATCTCTCCCGATGACAGTAAAGCAGGTTCTTTACCGCTGCAATGATGTGGGGTTACGTCCTGCAATTTCATACAGGTGCACAGGTAATTAGATCCAAAATGGGGAAGTCTCTGGACGTTAGTCCTTCTCCTGTTCTTCTCGTTGATTGACAGGTGACCCTCACTGTCATCCAAGCTGAAAAGATAGACAGGTTACCCACTGCTTAAATAATCACTCTCCATGGCAGTGTACATTACTCAAAAGACGTGGTGATTATTACAACAGTCAACCTAGAGCAAGACTGAAAAGACTAAGATTATTATTGATCAAAAGTGAAGCTTTCAACCAATAAATCCACTAGAATACAAGGCAGGCATGCACTTACAGTAGTATTGGGAGCTGTGAGTCTAGTGATTTACTGTTTGACCAGAGCCCCACATGTCACCTTTCGAGGGGGGGGGAAGAGGGAGGGGAAGGGATAGTGGGAGCTAGACTGACCCTATGTTAACAAGCAGCCGGCAATCAAACTATCACTTTAGGGGTGGGGGGAAGAAAAGGCGGGAAAAACGGGAGCGAGACTTACCCTACCTTAACTAGTAGCCGGCAATGAAACTATCACTTTCGGGGAGCGGGAAGAAAGGTGGGAGCGTGACTTACCCTACCTTAACTAGTAGCCGGTAATGAAACTATTGTTACTATATTGCTACTCCTATCTATTGAACTTTTCCCTCACACTCCCCCATACCAAGACTTATAGTCAAGGAGTATAAGAAGAATAGGCGAGGAAAAAGTTCTAACATGTGGAAGTCGTGTAAGGCAACAAATCTTCTACTGACTGTCACGACTTAACCAGTCAGAGAAATAATTGGATGAACAATTGATATACACAATATGGAACTTAAAAGCCTGGAGTGCCAATGTCCACCTCAAGAGGCGACTGTTGGTTCCCTTAAAAGTTTCTAGGTATATCAAAGGTTTGTGGTCCGTTTCTAAAATGAATTCATTTCCCAGCAAATAAAATTTAAGTTTGGAGATACCCCACACAAGGGCTGAACATTCCTTTTCTATTGTGGAGTATCTTGTTTCTGTGGGAAGGAGTTTCCGGCTTAGGAAGCATACAGGGAAGGGAGTACCATCATGGTATTGTAGTAACACCGCACCTAAGCCAGTATTGGAGGCATCAGTTCTCAAACAAAATGTTTCATTAATATCTGGAATCTTAAGTATAGGGTCTTTCGAAAAGATACTTTTAATCTCATTAAACTTTTCCCGAGCTACGTCGGAAAGTTCAAGAGGTTCCTTCACAGACTTTTTAAGGAAGTTGGATAACATGCCAGTAAGATCAGTAAGGTTCGGGATAAATCGTGCATAAAAATTTACTGAACCAAGAAAGCTACGCATGAGCTTCTTGGTTTTGGGGAATTTAAATTCTAATAAAGCTTTGATCTTACTGGGGAGAGGCTGCAGAGAGTTATTAGAAAGTATCAGTCCAAGATATCTAATCTTGTTATACCCAAGGAAGCATTTCTTCGGCTTGGCAGTGAGGCCATGTGAGCGTAACCTACGCAAAACTGATGTTAATGTTTGGATATGTTCGCCCCACGTAGATGTCATTACGTAAATGTTATCAAAATAAACTGAAACATTTGGCATATTACCCAAGACCCTTCTCATCAGTCTCACGTAGGTAGCACAGGCAGTAACCAAACTGAAGGGCATAGTTCTATATTGCATCAGTCCTTTGTGTGTAGGAAAAGCGGTGTACTGCTTAGAAGAAGGATCTAACATTACTTGATGATATGCCTGCGCAATATCAATCTCTGAAAAGAAGGAAGAGTCATAAAATTTGTGTAGATCACTATCTATTAAGGCCATAGGCTCAGCATCCCACCGAGTTATAGCATTAAGGCCTCTGAAGTCAATAGCAAGTCTATATGAATTATCCTCCTTCTTAACCATGACTACTGGTGAACAATATGAAGATATTGAAGGTTCAATGATCTTTAGTTTTAATAATTTGTCTACCTCTCGGTCAAATGCATCCCTAAGGTGAACTGGAACTGGGTATAATTTTCGTTTGATAGGATTGTCCGTCACTAAGTCAATCTTATGGACTACTGTGGAGGTAACACCTGGAATATCAGTAAATACGTCTGAAAATTTACTCACACATTGAAGTAGTTCATGTCTCTTATGGTTGCATCCGAGTGGTCAAGAGTCACCAAGTCATGTAGTTCTTCATCATAGTCTAAGTTAGAGGTGTCAATTATGCAGACTTTACATTCTTCAGTTGTCTTATCAAGTTCGTGTGGAAAAACTAAGTCAAAGTTATTAAGGCAGTTAACCGAATTTCTTCGGTAATATTTCTTAAGGATGTTTATATGATAAAGCTTAGGTTTCCCCTTGACTTCTATGAGGTAGTCAACTTTCCCTCAAATTTTTAATACTTTATATGGACCATTCCATGCTACTAATAATTTATTTGACTTGATAGGCAATAGTACAAGAACTTCATCTCTACGTTAAAACTTTCTCCTCTGACTTTGGACTCATCAAAATAGGTTTTGTCATGGTCCATTGATCAAGCTTAGTGTTTTTCGAACTATGCTCAAGGTTTCCTCAAATGTGCGATCTAAGGTAAAGGAGGAAACTAGTAAGAAGGACGAAACTCTCAGAATTTAACCCCTCCTCATTAGTCCATAAGTCATGAAGCACGATGGACAGTGGACCTCTGGCCAGTCTACCATAGAGAAGTTCAAAGGTTGGGAAAACCCCAAAGAGTCACTGGGAACTTCCCTCAATGGCAACAAAGCACTGGGTAGGTAACGATGCCACTCCTTAGGTTTAAGGGAGCAAAGTTTCCTTAAAATTGCTTGAGAATCGAATGCTGGCGCTCAATCCTCCCATTACAGCTGGGATGAGGGGGTAGGGCAAGGTGTGTGGTGAAGAAAAGGGCTTTTCACTCCCAGAAGTTGGTATTGTGTTGCATTAAGTCAGATGTGAATTGTAGTCCCACGGTCAGACAAATTTGTCTAGGGATGCTCACTCTGGAGAAGATGGCACAAAAAGGGCTTCAGCCACCTCTGTAGTAGTTATGGTCTTTTAGTGGAACGGCTTCAGGGAAACTCGAAGCATAATCAACTAATGTTAAAATATATCTATGTCCCCCAGATGAAAGTGGAGATAAAGGAACCAACGATGTTCAATAGCTTACTCTTTCAACAAGGTACTGAAAAGAACTGGCATTTTGACCCCATAGGTACTCGCCCTGGTACTCGGGAGGATGACAGTGGGCAAACTTTACACGAATCTACAATAGGTAGTGACATCTGAGGACATTTTTGGCCAAAAAAATGGTTTCCTAATTTTATTTTAAGGTTTTATGATGCGAGGAGAAATGTCCGGCCACTTGCAGGTCATGGCCATTTTTAAGAACAGTGTCTCTGCATAGGTCTTGGAACAACTACGCATGGAATAGTCTATCTCATCGAATTTCATGTTGAATACGAACTTGTGCAAGATACCTTTTATATATTCAAATGTTATATGAAAAGTTTTTCAGGAAACGTGCGGTAAGCTCGTCCATATACAAAAAAGATTGGTTTTAGAAACGAAAATTACAAATAGCTAGAGCTTCCTTTAAGGTTATTAATATAATATTCAAGAGGTTGCTAGTAGAATTGCAGTAAATCAAACATTCAAATCACTTTATGAAGCGTGTGTAGTCTGTGGTCTGTCAAACAAAACGGGCTTTCCACATGCATAAATTGTCAATTTTTGTGGAAATTGGATTGTCACAGCTCCTTGTGCAGATATCCCAGAAACTAGCTACAAGCAGTTTAAAACAGAGAAGTGTTTTTGGGTATGCCCAAATGATGAAAATCTGTGCACTAAAATCACAAGCGGTTTTAAAAGAGGTCACATCAAAGCTGCTTTCATAGAAAAACCTGGAACCTTTCTACAACAGTTGGGAACATAAAAAGTCTGGGCTGAATGGTATGCCCTTGATATGGCCTTGTGTAGTCACAACTGTTTAAGGCTGGAGGTGAGAGGTGTGATGTCCTGGTAGTAGGAAATGTGGGGCTGATAGTGCTGTCCTGAGAGATAAGTAATGGTGAAGCTGGAGGGTGCTGTCTGGGAGGACAGAAATGGTTGAATTGAGCTGGAGATACTGTCCTGGGAGACAGTAATGGTGAAGCTGGAGACTTTTGTCCAGGGTAGTCGGGAATTATACGCAGGATGGAATACATAAAATGACATCATAGAGGAAAGGAGCCATAGTAGGGAAACAAGTGTAGTCAAAGATAAGAATAAAACCAATATTGCAAACTAGAAAAATACCGCAGGAAAATAGCCAAACAAGAAGGACTCTCCACTAGCAATAGTGAGGAATATATTACCAAAAAACACTGGTGGAGAAGCTCCATTGTTGGTGCTAGCGGGAGGATAGAAGTAAGAAGGCGAAACATGCACCAAAAGGGAATACAGTCACTGAAACCCAAGGCAAGCGGAAGGGAAACCAAGCTGTGCACCATACTATGCACTCGGTATCTGCTTGCATGGGAGAAATCTGGAAAAAAATACAGGGGGGATGGGACATGCAACTATGACCACCCTAGAAATGCCATGCCCATATGACAACAGAAAATGCCAACTCCCTTCCTTAAGCTTTTTCACCTGAATGTGTACCTCTTAAGGTACAGGAAAGACTGTGCTATAACTTAAATTGCACAGGCATACCATCTAAAGGGGGACAAAAAGATACAAAACATCCAGGCCTGGGAAAAAAACACCTGGGTAGCCACAGCCACACTCAGAGGGCAAGAGGTTTTTTCAGGTGCCAGGAAGGAAAAAAAAACTGGCAGGAAATGGCAGAGAAATCGTACACCAAATCCAGTGCATACCTGGAGTGGATCCACAGTCGATGGCCTCCACTCAAATCAACAGATACAATACTATGCCGAGAAAAAATCCTCCCCTGTTACCAAAAACAATACCACCAGTCCGATACACATTTTCTTTGCAAATATACAGGGTCTTAAAGCCAAGCAACAAAACAACAAACCTACCTTTCATCCGTGGGACTGCTTGCAGAGGCAAAGGCAATGTTCGCTGCTTTTCACTGAGACCCACATAAAGGATTCACTTGGACAAACGAAAATATGGATTCCCAGGTTACAACCTATACAGATGTGACAGAGGAACAGAAAAAGGGGGGATGGTTGGCCTGTTTACATTGCAGAGTCACTTGTTTGCACAGAACTGCATTAATGCCCTCAAATGATGTAGTGGAAGTTTTAGCAGATTAAAGGTCGAGAAACCACAAAACCTAGTCATTGTGGTAAGTCTACAAAGGCCTCCGGATGCAACATCCAAGACAAATTCCAGGAACAGCTGTTAAAAAATTGACCACTGTCTGGAAAAATCTTCTAGATCCTGAACCCAACATCTTGCTCATGGGGGGGGGAACTTTCAACTCTAAGGCACCCTAAATGGAGGAAATAGAGCAAATAATATTGTCTGCAGTAATATGAGACACCAGGAGGGCCAGCTCATGATAGAAACTCGCATAGCAGACTCACACGAGCTTTTAAATCTCTGCAACAAAATCAATTTAAACCAGCAAATAATAGAGCCTACTAGACTGGAGAATACACTTGACCTCAACTTTTCACTAACAATGATGATCTGATAAGAAATGTTCACCATATCAAAAAAACATATACTCAGATCACAACATAATTGAGGTTCCAGGACATGTATTGCGTGGATGGAGCCCCCAGACCGACAAAATGAGACTATTCACGAGGGAGCATTCAACCAAAGTCAACTTCAATAACAAAAACATATAGTGGAACCAAGTAATAAACCAAAAGTCCCTAACCGATATAAGCTGGGAAGATATACTAAAGAACAACAAGACCCAAACTTTGCCTAGAACAGATTAAATCGGTTGGCACTCGATGTATGCACAAGGGCTTATTCCTCTAGAAAATGGAGGAAGTAGATGTAAAATAGAAAGAGGGACAGGGTGCGCTCCCTTTACAGGCGACGGAAAAGAATAACAGAGCGGCTAAAAGAGGTCAATTCCAATATAGGAGTCAGGAAATCGCGGGAAAGAAACTAAAAGCCATTTAACATGAAATCGAAAGAAACCCAAGTATTTTCTTCTCCTTTGCCAAATCAAAATCTAGGACAACGTCCCAGTATTGGGCGCCCCTACTTAAACAAGATGGGTCCTACACAGATGACAGCAAGGAAATGTGTGAGCTGCTAAAGTCCCAAATATTGACTCAGTTTTTTAGCAACCCGCTAACCAGACCTGAGAGGGTTCGAAGATCAAAAAGAATTTTTTATGAGAGGAGAGCAAAACATGTGATTACACAAGCCTATCCGATGTTATCCTGACGCCATAATGACTTCGAACAGGCGATAAAATGACATGCCCCAAGCACTCTTGCCCCTGATGTGGCCAGGACTCAGGACTCTATGTTCATCATGAACTGCAAGAAGCCCTATCACAAGCTTTTCCATCCTATGGAAGAGGTGCATGGGACCGGGGGGTCTCGTCCCTCAGTTACTAAGAAAAACAACAGACATAGCCCCAATCCACATAGGGGGCAGTTTAAAGCAACAGCAAAGAACTACAGACCAATAGCTCTACATCCCATATCATAAAAATCATGAAAGGGTCCTAGAAGCAAGATCACCACCCATCTAGTAAAACCATCAGTTACACACCCATGGCAAATGGTTTAGAACAGGGTCGCTCCTGTCTGTCTCAACTACTGGATCACTACGACAAGGTCTAAAATGCACAAATAGAACGACAAAAAGAATGAGAGTAATATATACAGACTTTGCCAAAAGCCTTCGACAAGTGTGGACCCATGGCGTAATATGCGCACCAAATGCGCGCTAAAGGAATAAAGGAAATGTCGGTCGATGGATCTATTATTTCTTCACTAACAGAACACAGTGAGTAGTCGTCAAACAGAGTAAAGTCCGAGGCAAGTACGGTGAAAAGCTTGTCTCCACAAGGCACAGTACTAGTCCCTATCTTGTTCCTCATCCTCCATTTCTCGACATGACAAAAAAAAGGGATGTCAGCCACAGACACCGTGTTTCCTTTTGCAGATGACACCCTCGAATCTGCATGACAGTGTCGTTTCACAATTGCAGACACTGCAGGCTCCAGGCGGACATCAACCAAATCTTTCAGTGGGCTGCAGAAAACAATATGAAGTTCAAGGATGAGAAATTTCAATTACTCAGATATGGTAAACATGAGGAAATTAATCTTCATCAGAGTAAAACAAATTCTGGCCAACAAAATAGAGGGAAAACACCAACGTCAAAAGACCTGGGACGTGATTATGTTCGGAGGATCTCACCCTTCAAGGGACCATAAACATTGTATCCAATCGCATCTGCCTAGAAAATGACGGATGGATAATGAGAACTTCAAAAATAGGGAGGCCAAGCCGCATGATGACATCTTCTGGTTCACTTGTTATATCTAGGCGGGAATTTGCTGCACTCTAACAACACCTTTCAAGGGACAGCGTGAAATTGCCGACTAGAATAATGTACAGAGACTTTCCATGGCACGCATAAACGGAGATTAAAACACCTCATTACTGGAGCGCTTGAGGTTTCTAAACCTGTATTCCCTGGAACGCAGGAGGGAGAGATCATGATTAATATACATGGAAAATCCTAGAGGGAATAGTACCGAACTTGCACACGAAAATCACTCACTTACGAAAGAAAAGACTTGGTGACGATTGCACCATCCCCCCAATGAAAGCAGGGGTGTCACTGACGTTAAGAGACATACAAATAAGTGTCAGGGCCCGGACGTTTCAACTGCCTCCAGCACCCACATAAGGGGGATTACCACACAGACCCTGGCAGTCTTCCAAGTTGGCAACTGGGAGACAATGCACCTAAAAGTCAGTTCCTGATCCCTGCGGCTGTGGCTCGTACGTTGGATTTGCGTGCAGCCAGCAGCACAGCCTGTTGATCAGGTCCTGATCCACAGGCAGGGCCTGGTCACAGACGGGCCGCGGGGGCGGTGACCCCCCGAAAACTCTTTCCAGGTTAAAACTCCAGGTTTGGCTCATAACTTGTTTGTGTTTAGCGGCATTATGGCAATTTCTGAAGAGAGGGCCAATTACGTTGGAAATTGACAAGGAGTCCTTCGGATATGTCTAAAGGGCCTTAAACAGTCAGGGAAACATCAAAAGGATGGACCAGTTAGGGAAGCTTGGGCTTTGGTCTGAGCCTAGGTCAAACATTTATGGTATCGGAGGTGATACCTTCACTTTCACTAACAATGTGTAACCGGTGATCTACTTCCTCGCTTTCGAGAGAGAAAGATCACTGGGTTTTTAATTCCCACATGAATCTCACGAGACATTGTTCATCTGAAACTTTCGAGGGGCTTCTCCGCTCTACAGGGAAGAGGATCTGAAACACTTATGTCCATATTTGGTGATGAAAAGGTTCAACCTCAGAAGGAAGATTGGCACCTTTTACATTACCTAGTTTAGTACGGAGCAAAGAAGTGATGGGAGCTAGTACGGCTTCAGGACCAACCTGTGAACCCATTTAGACCTTAATGTAACAAACGGATTGGTGGAAATGTGTCTGTTGCGGCCCAAGTAGTCTGAAGTTTAGCAGAGGAATGAGTTTCTTTAAGATAGGAACAGCTTATAGAAATTACATTATGCTTGGCATTTAGTGTCTCGTAAATGTGGTAGAGATACATTAAGTCCATTAACTGTTCCTGCTGAACAGAAGGGTGCTTGGTCATTACAGTCTTTAAAACATCTTCCAACTTTTTGGACTTCTTAGAAGGGACAATATGGACGTTTATGTCACTTAACACCACACAAATGACAAACAGGAATAAAAGAAGTCATTTACCTTTCCAACTTGAGGCTTTGATTTCTTTAAGGTCTGATGAACCCTTGCCTTAGGTTCGATCCCTTTAGGGGGGGGGGTTCCTTTATAGGAATGTGAGCATCAGCATACAGGTCAGCAGGCCCTCAGAAACTTCCTCTGATGAATGTTAGTATTTTGGTGAGGAAGAGCTGTCAGGAAATGGTCAGCAACCATGAGTCTTAAGAGATTCATAAATGTGATAATTCCTTGACTCTCTATCCAAAAGCCGACACAAAAACAGAAAGAGGTGTTACTGTAACTGATGAAAGTCTGGCCAGGCTGTAACGGTGGATACCCTGAAATCTTTCCTGTAAGAAATAGTTGGTTTTTCTTGAATGCTTTAAGGATTGCCTTTCTTTAGTATGTTATAATTACATATGATATCCTGCGACAAAAGTTTGCATAGATATTCAAGCTTGTACCAGATAATAACATTCCTAACCTGGTAGGCCCCACCAGGTAGTCAGCAGGCATTCAACAGAGAGGTGGTGCGGTATTTTCAAACCTGATATGTATGAAGTTTATGTCTTTCCCCTCTGAGTGAAGGGATGGTAAATTAGGTGTTGGTTGTTGGGATTATGTGTACCTAGCTGCACTTTGGTCCATTGCTCCTTCCTCTAATTGTTGTGTTAAAAGATTAACTTTTTATTACTCTATCAAGGCGAGATTTTTCGAGCTCGCGATCCTTTTCTCTTTTCTCAAGTTCTCTTAATTATAACTTGTTCTTTCACGTATCTTAGCTTGTTCCTCACGTTCCGAGCTCTTTTCCTCACGATCAAGTCTATCACGCTCTTTTGCGTCCTTTCTCGCTTCTATCTAACTGCTTTCTTGGATTTTCTCTCTCTCAATTCTCTCTCTCTCCTTTTTCTCCTGTCTTTCAGGTTCTCTTTCTCCTTTTTCTCTTCTCTTTCGATTCTCTCTCTCTCCCTTTTCTCTTCTCTTTCCCTTTCTAGCTGTTTTCTTCTCTTCTCAATTCTCTCTCTTTCAGTCTTTCTGGTTCTTAGCCTCTAATGAAGATTCTAAATTTTTCCCTGTTATTCCTAAACTTAGCTTCCTGCATTCAATCAAAACTGGATTCATCATATTGAAAGAATAACTTAAACTATCAGGGGGGGAAAATGAAACGGGTATTAAATAAAACGGAGGGTTCCAATTCTGCCTCCACTTCAACTGTAAATAAACCAGAGGGCCTCGATCTCTGCTTCGAATTAAACTATATGTATTAACGATAAACGAAGGGTTCTATGCCGGCTCCGAGCAAAACGTATGTAGAATAGGGGTACCTTGACCAATCCAATCTTCTCACCAACAAATCAAGAGATGAGTCGGTCCTATGACAGTTTCCCTTGATATAATGAAGACTCAATGATACAAGTTGTCACTGGAAAATCTCGAGGTCCTAGAGTCTAATCCTCCCAAAGTGTTTCAAGCTTACACACAATTAAGGTGGCAGAATTAAAATTGAGTATCCTGCCTGAATTGACTTACATAAATTGAGACTATAACAATCACCAAATATTTCAATACCGTACTGTAGATCCACCATAGAGAAATGATTACTCATTACTGGTGGTATCCGTCTGTGGTATGCGGCGTTTTCGTTTTAAAGTTCCAAATGGTAGATTCGAGATGGAGTGATCTTGATTCAGTAGAGTTGATCCTGGCGGCAAGGTCGCACTTGTGAAGGCTTACTCAGCCCTGTAACAACTTCAGACCAGTATTACCAGGCTGGCTCCTCCTCAGGGAAAATTTAATGAATAGAAAAACAAAAAAGAATAATAATTCACAAAGATAAACCACTTTATTATTTATTAAATCAAACATAAAATAATTTAAAACATGTCAAGGTATATCCTATTTGAAAGAAAAAATACAAAATGAAATGAATAAAATAACATTTGAATCAAACGCTAATATCTTACAGGGGTGTCTGGTGTTGGTATGACACTGTTGTTGATTGAAATCGTAGCCGTTGCTGGATGATGGGGTGGGCGGGGGGAGTCGCAGGTGTTGGTGACCAATCCACTGGCTAGTTCTTCACAGTTATACAGTGAGTAATCTTCCCGATGACAGGGAAAGCAGGTTCTTTACCGCTGCAATGATGTGGGGTTACCGTCCTGCAATTTCATACAGGTGCACAGGTATTAGATCCCAAAAATGGGAGAAGTCTCTGGACGTTAGTCCTTCTCCTGTTCTTTCGTTATTGACAGGTGCCCTCACTGTTCAATCCTAGGCTGAAAAGATAGGTTAGGTTACCCACTGCTTAAATAATCAACTCTCCATGGCCAGTTGTACATTACTCAAAAGAACGTGGTGATTATTTCAAAACAGTCAACCTAGAGGCAATGACCTGAAAAGACTAAGATTATTATTGATCAAAAGTGAAGCTTTCTTAAACCAATAAATCCATAGGAAACAAGGCAGGCATGTATTACATTGGCGACCAAGTAAACCAAGTCCATAACCGATATAAGCTGAGGGGAGATATACTAAGCAACACAGACCCCAACTTATGCTAGAAATGATTAACTCGGTAGCAACTCGATGTATGCACAAGGCTTATTCCTCTAAGAAAAAAAAGAAGATGAGTAGATGTAACAGAAAGAGACAGCACTCCCTTTACAGGGCGACGGAAAGAAAAAGAATAACAGAGCGGCTAAAGAGGTCAATTTATCTGAATGGCGTAGGGAGACACTGGGTCAAGAAATAGCAACGCATCGAAACCTTAAGCTAAAAAGAATCCTTTAGGAGTCAGGGAATCGCGGGCAAGAACTAAAAGCCATAAATGAAATCGGGAAAGAAACCCAAAGTATTTCTTCTCCAATGCCAAAATCAAAATCGAGACAACGTCCAGTATTGGGCCCCAACTTAAACAAGATGGAGTCCTACACAGATGGCAAAAAGGGACAATAGGTGAGCTTCTCAAGTCCCAATATGACTCAGTTTTTAGCAAGCCGCTCTAACCAGACTGAGAGCCGAAGATCCAAAATGAAATTTTTTATGAGCGTGAGCCACAAAATTTGATTAACCACAAGCCTATCCGACTGTTATCTGAGGCCAAATGACTTCGAACAGGGCGATATGTTGAAGGACATGCCCATGCAATCTGGCCCCAGGGCCAGACCTTCATGGAACTCTGTGTTCATCAAGACTGCAAGAAGCCCCCTATCACGGCCTTTTTCCATCCTATGGAGAGGAGCATGGACACGGGGGTCGTCCCCCAGTTACTAAAAAAACAGACATAGCCCACTCCACAAAGGGGGCAGTTAAAGCAACAGCAAAGAAACTTACAGGACCAATAGCATAACATTACCATCATCATTAAAAATCTTTGAAAGGGTCCCTAAGAAAAGCAAGATCACACGATCTAGAAACCCATCAGTTACAAAACCCAGGGCAACATGGGTTTAGAACAGGTCGCTCTGTCTGTCTCAATATTGGACCACTCGACAAGGATCCCGCTAAATTGCACTAGAAGACAAAAAGAATGCAGATGTATATATACAGACTTTGCAAAAGCCTTCGACAAGTCGTGACCATGGCCGTATACGCACATAAAGCGTGCTAAAGAAAAAGAATAACAGGAAAGTCGGTCGATGGATCTATAATTTCCTCACTAACAGAAACACAGAGAGTAGTCGTAAGCAGAGTAACAGTCCGAGGCAGCTGATACGGTGAAAAATAGCTCTGTTCCACAAGAGCACAGTACGCGCTCCCATCTGGTTCCTCATCCTTATATCGACATAGACAAGGATGTCAGCCACAGCACGTGTCTTCCTTTGAGATGACACCGAATCTGCATGACAGTGTCTTCCATTGCTGGACACTGCAAAGCTCCAGGCAGACATCAACCAAATCTTTCAGTGGGCTGCAGAAAACATATTGAAGTTCAACGATGAGAAAATTGCAATTACTCAGATATGGTAAACATGAGGAAAATTAAATATCTTCATCAGAGTTACAAAACAAATTCTGGCCACAAATCAAATAGATCCGGCGAAATACCAACGTCAAAGACCTGGGACCGAGAGTGATCATGTCGGAGGATCTCACCTTCAAGGACATAACATTGTATCAATCGTCATCTGCTAGAAAAAATGACAGGATGGATTAATGAGAACTTTCAAAAACATAGGAGGCCCAAAGCCCATGATGACCACTCTTCAGGTTCACTTGTTCTATTAGGCTGGAATATTGCTGCACACTAAAACAGCACCTTTCAAGGCAGGTGGAATGCCGGACCTAGAAAATGTACAGAGAACTTTCACGGCGGCGCATAACGGAGATAAAACACCTCAATTATTGGGAGCGCTTGAGGTCCTAACTGTATGTCCCTGGAACGCAGGAGGGAGAGATACTGATTATATTTTACACCTGGAAAATCCTAGAGGGAACTAGGTACCGAACTTGCACACGAAAATCACCACTACGAAAGCAAAAGCTTGGCTGGGACTGACTGCACCATCCCCCAATGAAAAGCAGGGTGTCACTAGCACTGTTAAAGAGACCCTTTACAATAAGTGTCAGGGGCCCGAGACTGTTCAACTCCTCCCAGCACACATATGGCGGGATTACCAAACAGACCCCAGGCAGTCTATCAAGCTGCACTGGACAAGCACCTAAAGTCAGTTTCTGGATCGCCGGGCTGTGGCTCGTATCTGGTTGGTTTGCGTGCAGCCAGCAGCAACAGCTGTGATCAGGCTTGATCCACCAGGAGGCCTGGTCTCAGACCGGGCCGCGGGGGGTTGACCCCGGCCTCTCTCCTAGGTAAACTCCAAGAGTAGGGAGTCGTGTAGTTCTTTTAGTGATTTACGGTTTGACAAGAGCCCCCATGTCACTTTCGAGGGGGGGGTTGGAACAAGAGGAAGGGGAAGGGATAGCGGGAGCTAGACTGACCCTACGTTAACATGCAGCCGGCAATCAAACTATCACTTTAGGGAGTGGGGGAGAAAAGGTGGAAAACCGGCAGGTGACTTACCCTACCTTAAACTAGTAGCGAATGAAACTATCACTTTGGGGAGCGGGGAAGAAAGGTAGGAGCATGTCTTACCTACCTTAACTAGTAGCGGTAATGAAAACTATTGTTATATATTGTACTCCTATCTATTGAACTTTTCCCTCACCATGTATCGTATCTTGGAGAGGATCCCCACCGTTGGATACTTTTTTGTCTGTGGTTGGATATGCGGTGCTGAAATTCTAGGTTGGTGTTGAGGTATAGCCAAAGGAATTTGCCCTCTTATGTCTGGCAATTAGAGTGTCTGTCGATCGTATGTTAAGTTGCGCAGCACACTGCTCTGTTAACCCAAACATAATATGTAGGTTTTGCCAGTGGTTAAGATCTATATTGTGATCAGGGCCTCGTTAACATTGGTGTTGAGGGTGGCAAGATTAGGGTGGAGATGAACTAAGTGTGTCGTCAGCAAAGAGAATGGGTTTCAGGTGTTGGGGATCTTGTTTGGAAGATCATTGATGTAAATGGAGGAAGTAGCAGGAGGTCCAAGGACATTCCCTGCGGAATCCAGTATCAGGGGCCATATTGATGAGACTGTGGTCTTTAACTGTGACATACTGATACCTATTTGAAAGTAGGATTTAAATATGCAAGCGCATGGGTCATCTTATACCATAGTGGTCATGTTTGTGGAGTAGGATGCCGTGGTCTATCGATGTCTAACGCTTTTCTTAGAGTCAAATAAAAATTCCTAGTGGATATTCCTTATTTTCCAATTGATGTGTAAAGCAGGTCTAGATCTTTCGTAATTGCATCATTAGTGCTTTTATTTTTCCTGAATCCAAATTGGCAGGGGTTGCACGTATGTTTTGTTGCCATTGTAAATGAATATAATCTCCTGTGCAGCGAGTTTGTCGAGATTTTGCGATAGCAATGGTAATAAGTTTGATATGTGGCCTATAGTTGTTGTACGTTCAGTAGGGTCACCACCTTTATGTAAATGGGGTAACCCTTCACTTGAGTAGTTCTCGGGAAGGTGCTAGTTAGTTTTAGTGACTTGTCTAAAAAGTAATGTAATAGCATGCGTAAGGACATGGGCCGCTCGCTTGTACAATAATGGTGGGATGTGGGGACAGATACCTGAGGTTATTTTTAAGTGACTTTATGATCGCGGTTGACTTCCGTGGGCTCAGTTGGTAAAAGATTAGCAGAAGGAATTTGGGAAAAATTCCCATCTAGGTAGGTCACCGGCACGCTGCATTGGTACGTGGGATTTTACTGGCCGAGATTAGTATCCTATGTTTGAGAAGAAGTGTTTATTCTTGTTTATTAGCTGCATCAGTGGGATGCAAGTGGTGTTTCTGAGGTTTAGTTGAACCAATATTCTTGTTTTTTTTTACAGTCTGTAGGTCCCCAGTATTGGGAAAATGTTTTCCAGGTCTTTTTTAATATCTCCTCTAGAGTCTGTGAATCTGCTGGAGTAGTAAGTTGTTTGGCTTTCTTATTCATTTGGTTGGGGAGAGTTTTGAGAACTGTTGAAATTGTTTAAGTAATATCTTTGTTTGTATTAAGCCCTGTCTAGATTGCTTTTTCATATTGGTGTTTCTTATCAAAATGGGGGGGGGGTGATTTTTCAGAATACTGCTGTTAGCCATGTGCAAACCAAGCCGTTTATCGTTATCTGTTTCGTTTTTATAGGACAATGTTGTATAGTCCTAAGTATTTATGTTAAGAAAAATGTCTGTTCCAATCGTTCGTCAATACCATTGGCATTGGGAATTCTGGGGCCAGTCAACAGCTCTAGGTCAGCTGGAAATCCTTTTTTGGGCCCGCAGGGATCTAAAAGACTTTGTTGTTTTCAATGGGGCTTACTAATTTTTGTCAGGGGGAAGGTAGGGTAGGGTCTTATGCTATCTGTGATTACCCTGTTTTTAAGGGGGGTATTTAAATGGTCCATATTGGTCTATTAGGGTTCATTTGTCTCAGGGCCTGGTTGGTTTTTTATTGTTTTTATGAAGAAGTGTGCTGTTCATATTGTTGATAAAATCGTTACAGTCGTCATCGGTGGGGCCGATGTCAAGTACCAACAGCTGCATTGAAAAGACACTGTGTAAAACCTGGTTACTTCAATGGACAGATCTTTACACTGTGTGGCCCTGTGTGAAGGTTTACTCCTAGGTTACTCGGCAAGGTTGCAGTTATGAGTAAAAATAATATTGAAGGCCAAGAGTGCAATATTTTTTTTTTTTCCCAACATTTTTTAGAATGATGATGATGGAATCAGCTTTTGATGATCACATGCCTAAATAAAAGTGAAGGATTAGTAATTTTCTAAAGATTGTTGTCTATTTACAAAGGGTTTTCTGCAGACAAATCACTCCCTTTTACTATATTTCAGGTTAAAATAATTTTTTTGTCAAAGTTCTGACAACTACCAGTCGTGATGGTAATGCAATATCATTTTTGTAACAAACCACAGAACGGGTGGGGTTCTATCTACAACACTTTCCCTTTTTTTTTTTTCTACCAATTTTAATTATGTAATACATACTTATTGACGTACATAAAAAAGGTAAAAAAAAATAAATTTTAGTAAATGCTCCCAAAAACGGGCCTCGATAATGTGCACCACTGATCAGCTTTCTCAACTTTTTCTTTGTTCTTCTTGGTATGCAACTCCCTACCTGACCTGACCTGCCTGACCTGCCTGCCTGACCCGACCTGCCTGACCTGACCTGACGACCTGACCGGCCTGCCTGACCTGACCGACCTACCTGGGGGGTTTTAAAATGCACCCAGACAGTAATGGGGTGAAGCTGGAGGTGCTGTCCTGGAGACAGAAATGGTGAAGCGGAGTGCTGTCCGGGGAGACAAAAATGGTGAAGGGGGAGTGCTTCCGGGGGAGACAGTAATGGGGAAGCTGGAGGTGCTGTCCTGGGGCGTAATTTGGTGAAGCTGGAGGTGCTGTCCTGGGAGACAGTAATGGTGAAGCTGGAGGTGCTGTCCTGGGAGACAGTAATGGTGAAGCTGGAGGTGCTGTCCTGGGAGACAGTAATGGTGAAGCTGGAGATTTTGTCCAGGTAGTCGGGAAATATACGCAGGAAGGAATGCATGGGAGACAGGAGCTGTAGTGGGGAAACAAGTGTAGTCAAAGATAAGATAAAACCAATATTGCAAACTAGTAATGCCACAGGAAATAGCAAACAAGAGGACTGCACTAACAATAGTGAGGATATATTACCAAAAACAACTGGTGAGAGCTCCATTGTTGGTGCTAGTGAGGATAGGAATAAGACAGGTAAACATGCACCAACAGGGAATACAGTCACAGAAACCCAAGGCAAACGGAAACCAAGCCTGTGCACATACTATGCACTTGGTATCTGCAGGCATGGGAAATCTGGAAAAACAGATGGGACGTGCAACTATGACCACCCTAGAAATGCCGTCCCATATGACAACAGGAAAATGCAAACTCCCTTCCTGTAAGCTTTTTCTCCTTGAAATGTGTACCTCTTCAGTACAGGAAAGACTGTGCTATAACTTAAATTGCCAGGCACACCATCTAAAGGGGACAAAAAGATACAAAACATTAAGGCCATGGGAAAACCTGGGTAGCCACAGCCACTCAAGAGGGAGGGGTTTTTTAGTGCCAGGAAGGAAAAAAAACTGGCAGGAAATGGCAGAAATCGTACACCAAATCCAGTCATTCCTGGAGTGAAACCACAGTCGATGGCCTCCATCTAAACCAACAGATACAGATACTAATGCCGGAAAAAAAATCCCTCCCCGGTACCAACAATACCACCAGTCCGATGACATTCTTCTTTGCAAATATACAGGGTCTAAAGCCAGCAACAAACAATAAAATACCTTTCATCCGTGGACTGCTTGCAGAGGCAAATGCAATGTTCGCGGCTGTCACTGAGACCCACATAAAGGATCACTTGGACAACGAAATATGGATCCCAGGTTACAACCTATACAGATGCGACAGAGTGAACAGGCAAAGGATTGGGGGGTTGGCCTGTACATCGCAGAGTCACTTGTTTGCACAGAACTGCTTAATGCATCAAATGATGTAGATCGAGAACCAAAACCTAGTCATTGTGGTAGTCTACAAGCCTCCGGATGCAACATCCCAGCAATTCCAGGAACAGCTGTTAAAAATTGACCACTGTCTGGAAAATCTGCCAGCTCCTGTCCCCAACATCTTGCTCCTGGGGGATTTCAACTTAAGGCACCTAAAATGGAGGAATATAGCAAATAATGTTGTTGCAGTAATAACACCAGGAGGCAGCTCTGATGAGAACTCACACTCACACGAGCTTTTAAATCTCTGCACAAAATTCAATTTAAACCAGCAAATAATATAGCCTACTAGACTGGAAAATACACTAGACCTCATCTTCACTAACAATGATGATCTGATACGAAATGTCGCCATATCAATAACAATATACTCAGATCACAACATAAATGAGGTTCAGACATGTATGCGCGGAGCCCCAGACAGACATAATGAGATTAGTCACGAGGGAGCATTCACTAAATTCAGCTTCAATAACAAAAACATAAAGTGGGACCAAGTAAACCAAGTCCTAACCGATATAAGCTGGGAAGATAGACTAAGCAACACAGACCCCAACTTATGCCTAGAACAGATTAACTCGGTGGCAGTCGATGTATGCACAAGGCTTATTCCTCTAAGAAAAAGGAGGAGTAGATGTAAAATAGAAAGAGACAGGCGCTCCCTTTAAAGGCGACAGAAAAGAATAACAGAGCGGCTAAAAGAGGTCAATATATCTGAAAGGCGTAGGGAGTCACTGGTCAGAGAAATAGCAAGTATCGAACTTAAGCTGAAGGAATCTTATAGGAGTCAGGAATCGCGGGAAGAACTAAAAGCCATAAATGAAATCGAAAGAAACCCAAAGTATTTCTTCTCATATGCCAAATCAAAGTCGAGAACAACGTCCAGTATTGGGCCCCTACTTAAACAAGATGGGTCCTACACAGATGACAGCAAGGAAATGAGTGAGCTACTCAAGTCCCAATATGACACAGAATTTGGTTAACACAAGCCTATCTAATGTTATCCTGACGCCAAATGACTTCGAACAGGCGATAAATGACATGCCCATGCACTCTGCCCCAGGGCCAGACTCATGGAACTCCGTGTTCATCAAGAACTGCAAGAAGCCCCTATCACGAGCTTTTACCATCCTATGGAGAGGGAGCATGGACACGGGGGTCGTCCCACAGTTACTAAAAACAACAGACATAGCCCCACTCCACAAAGGGGGCAGTAAAGCAATAGCAAAGAACTACAGACCGATAGCACTAACATCCGATATCATAAAAATCATTGAAAGGGTCCTAAGAAGCAAGATCACCACCCATCTAGAAACCCATCAATTACACAACCCAGGGCAACATGGGTTTAGAACAGGTCGCTCCTGTCTGTCTCGACTATTGGATCACTACGACAAGGTCCTAGATGCACTAGAAGACAAAAAAAATGCAGATGTAATATATACAGACTTTGCAAAAGCCTTTGACAAGTGTGACCATGGCGTAATAGCGCACAAAATGCGTGCTAAAGAATAACGGAAAAGTCGGGCGAGGATCTATAATTTCCCACTAACAAACACAGAGAGTATAGTCAACAGAGTAAAGTCCGAGGGAGCACGGTGAAAACCTTTCCAAAAGGGGAAATTACCGCTCCCACTGTTCTTCTCCCCATATCTGACATAGACAA
>NC_069457.1:11088777-11133777 GCF_026875155.1 Cherax quadricarinatus
TGAGTCTTTTTTGGTAGAATTTTCAGAGGACATGAAAAATTGGTTGTGGCGTGATATACCGTCCCCAAACTTAGTTAGGGACCAAGGAAGACTACTGTGGGAGGAAATTGTTAAGGCCACAAGCACAATGACGTTGAAATTTCTAGGAGACTTTAACTTTGGCAATTGAGTGAAATTTTTGACAGGGAATTTAGAATCTAATGACTTTTTAGAAGTAGTTCAGGATTGTTTTTGAAGCAGTTTGTGACAGAACCTACAAGGGGTAATAACCTGCTTAAACTTGGTTCTGGCAAAAAAGGGAAATCACTTGCTAATAATTTAGAAGTTTCAGAGGAACTGGGTGCTAGCGACCACAAATCAATTACATTTAGCATTGAAGGGAAAGTACGATAGTAGGGGATAACTCAGTAACAGTCCCAGATTTTCGCTTAGCAGATTACAATGGGTTTAAAGAGAACACTTATCATCTGTTGACTGGGGTAACGAAGAGAGCTATCAATATGACAGTTTTCTGAACACTATACATGCGCCAAAAAAAAAATTTATCCGATATAAAGAAATTAGATTGAATAGAAATGACCCAAAATAGATGAATAATAGGCTCAAATATCTTTTATGACAGAAAAAAGGAATTTATAGGCGCATCAAAAGAGGTGAGGGTCATCTTGTAAACCAGTATTTTTGGGACATTAAGAGGGACGTTAAAAAAGGGATAAGAAAAGCTAAAGGGGACTATAAAATTTAAAGTTGCTAAGGATTCTAAAACTAACCAAAAAAGTTTTTTCCAGGTATATAGAACAAAAGTTAGAGATAAGATAGGTCCCCTTAAAAATAATTTTTGGGCATCTCACTGAAAAGGGAGAATGAAATGTGCTCTATTCTTAATAATTATTTTCTCTCGGTTTTCACTAGGAAGACACTGAAAATATCCCGTAATTAATTTTTATAGTGGCCTAAAGATGATAAATTATGTAATATCACAGTCACTAGTGAAATGGTTATCAAACAGATAGACGGTTAAAGCAAAATAAATCCCCGGGCCCTGATGAACTTTTTTCAAGGATTCTTAGAGTGTAAAATGGAACTCTGTGAACCTTTAACTAATATTTTTAATTTATCTCTTCAAACAGGTGTAGTGCTGATATGGGAAGATGGCTAATGTAATTCCTATTTTTAAAACAGGGGACAAGTCGTTACCGTCAAATTACCGCCCAATAAGCCTGACCTCAATTGTAGGCAAATTGCTAGAGTCAATTACTGCCGATAATATAAGAAGCCATCTCGATAAGCATAGCTTGATTAATGATACTCAACATGGTTTCACCAGGGGCCGTTCCTGCCTAACAAATTAATTAACCTTCTTCAGCAAAGCTTTTGAGGCCGTTGATCAGGATAAAGAATTCAATATTGTTTATTTAGATTTTAGTAAGGCTTTTGATAGAGTACCACATCAGAGAATGTTGATGAAAGTGGCAGCTCATGGCATTGGAAAAAAATGCTGTCATGGATCGAGTCATGGCTCACAATAGGAAGCAGAGAGGTGCATAAATGGTGTTAAATCTGAGTGGGGATCTGTAACAAGTGGCGTTCCGCAGGGATCAGTTTTAGGCCCGTTTTCGTTTATAATATATATAAAAGACCTTGACGAGGGAATTCTGTGACATAAGCAAATTTGCTGATGAACACGAAGATAGGTAGGATAATCCATTCAGAGGTTGATGTCTCACAAAATTCAGGAGGATTTAGACAAACTCAGTTCGTGGTCAGAAAGTGGCAGATGCAGTTCAATGTAGAAAATGTAAAGTTCTAAAACTCGGAATGTCCATAATGTTGAACTTAGCCCTATAGAATGCAAAAAGGATTGGGGGTTATGGTAAGCAGCAACCTTAAACCAAGACAGCAATGCCTAAGTGTACGTAATAAGGCAAATAGATTACTGGGATTTAATCAAGAAGTGTAAGCAACAGAAGTCCAGAGGTCATACTGCAGCTTTATACATCATTAGTAAGGCTCACCTAGATTATGCAGCTCAATTCTGGTCTCCATATTACAGAATGGACATAAATTCGTTAGAAAAATTCAGCGTAGAATGACTAAATTAATACATAACATTAGAAATTTTCCTTATGAAGACTGAAGACTCTTAAATTGCATTCACTTGTTAGAGAAAATGAGGGGATCCCTGTGAAGTGTAAAAGTGGAAGATAGGTATTAATAAAGGGATATTAATAAGGTTTTTGGGATATCTCCCCAAGAGGAACCTGGAGTAATGAATTAAAATTTAAAAGGGTTTAGATTTAGAAAGGACTGGAAAAGTATTTGTTTGGGAAATATTTGGGTTTTTGAGGGGGATTTGGGTAGTTTTAAAATTAGTTGGTAAGTCATGATGGAGGGGTTGGATTTGAGTGGGACTTGCAAGTGAGTGGTAGAGTTATCAGAGCTTATTTTTTTGGGTGGCTTGAAAATTGTTTGGGAAAATTTTTTTGTTAGTGGGATGGTTTGAGAAGCCTGCCTATTTTGGGCCAGCATGCTTGCGCGTGTTCCGCCTTTTTTATGTTCTTGGGGTCTTTTTATCCCTGAAAAATTCGCTGTGAGGGACCAAACTGGTTGAAAAAGGTCCGGGAGATGGCTGTCAGAACTGAAATTTTTTTTTTTTCCCTTTTTCCTTGTTTCATCGAATGTGAATCGAAACCAGATTTCTAACAAAAACAGTTCAGCAAGGACTATTGTTAATGACACAGTGAAGCAGAGTGAAGCCATCTCTATTATTTTTTTTGGGGAAAACCCAGTCGATTTTTAAAAGGGTGGGGCTTTTGTTTTGGGGATAGGAAGAGGAGAAAGGTTGTTTTTTGGGGCTGGGAAAAGGTTTTGTTACTACGGACGCTCATTAAGGAAATGGGAGAAATCCAATTACCTGTTCCATGCGGAGGCAAAACTTTGGGCAGCGTGGGTGAGGATCTTTAGCGGGTATAGTTCGCAAAGAGAATTCAGAAGCGGGGATACGTCAATATGGTTTTTTCCCAAAGGACGTATTTTTAAAATAAAAGGGTTTGTTCAGGGAAATTTGGTGTAAATTTGCGGCTTTACAAACACGAAAAAAAATGCAGTAAATTTATAGACAATGGGACATCTTCCTGGCAGAAAAGACATTTTGCCAGGGGGGGGTTTACTTATTTAGGCTGGGGGGGGGCACTGGCAACTGCGTGAAGGGGTGATAGTTTTTAAATAGAAATAGTGGGGTTTTTGGGGTGAAACAAAGAAATCCCAGGTAGAATATTTTGAATTTGGGGAACCAAAAATTAAGCAAAAGAGGTGGATATTTGGAAAACCGCAACACTGGTGACAAGGACAGAATAGGGATAATGGAGAAACAGAAATGGAGGAAAGGGGTAAAGAGAAAAGGGGGGTTTTCATGGTCAGTCGTCAGTGTTCAGTGGTCGTCGTCACGTGAGGTCACAGACCCGAGCGCTTTGGGGGGTTAGCGTGGACGGTTACAAAACTGCCCTTTTTCTGCGTGTTTTAAAAAATTGGGTTGGGGAGTTTAAGGGGAGGGCTTTCTTCTCCAGGGGGGATTAGGGGGCTGAAGGTCCACCTCAATGGGTCTGGGGAGAGTGTGAGGTGGCGGGTTGTGAGGAATGAGGCTTTAGCAGTGAGGTGCAGTCTGTTCTCGCTGTGAGGAGGCTGTAGTTGGGGGGTAGCAACGGGTACCAGCAGTGAGGTGAAATCCAGCACCTGCTACAAGTGGCGAGTGGTAACCAGTAATGGGAGGAGAACCAGAATAAGGAAAGTTAAGAGTGAAGATCTGAAGGTAGGAAATCGCTTCTCTGTTCTTCAGGATGAATGTACTTCAGTGGCCAGTGAAGGTAAGGGTACTACTGCCCCTGCTAACAGAGGTAAGCGCATTCTTGTGGTTGGTGACTCTCAGGTAAGATATATTGACCGTGCTTTTTGTAATAGGAATAAGAAGATGAGAGATAGAGTGTGCTTCCCAGGAGCTAGTGTTGGGGACATAGTTAACAGGCTGGATAATATCATGTCAGGTAATGGGAACAAGCCCATTATTTGTCTCAGTGCTGGTGGAAATGATATTGGGAAGGGTAGGAGAGAAGAGCTGCTAGGTAAGCCACCATGGCAGGGTGACCACCATGGCAGGGTGACCACCATGGAAGGGTGGCCACCATGGCAGGGTGGCCACCATGGCAGGGTGGCCACCATGGCAGAGTGGCCACCATGGCAGGGTGGCCACCATGGCAGGGTGACCACCATGGCAGGGTGGCCACCATGGCAGGGTGGCCACCATGGCAGGGTGGCCACCATGGCAGGGTGAACACCATGGCAGGGTGACCACCATGGCAGGGTGGCCACCATGGCAGGGTGGCTACCATGGAAGGGTGACCACCATGGTAGAGTGGAAACCATGGCAGGGTGGCCACAATGGCAGGGTCGCCACCATGGCAGGTGGCCACCATGGCAGGGTGACCACCATGGCAGGGAGGCCACCATGGCAGGGTGGCCACCATGGCAGGGTGACCACCATGGCAGGATGACCACCATGGCAAGGTGGCCACCATGGCAAGGTGACCACCATGGCAGAGTAACCACCATGGCAGGGTGACCACCATGGCAGGGTGGCCACCATGGCACGGTGGCCACCATGCCAGGGTGGCCACCATGGCAGGGTGGCCACCATGGCAGGGTAACCACCATGGCAGGGTGACCACCATGGCAGGGTGACCACAATGGCAGGGTGGCCACCATGGCAGGATGACCACCATGGCAGGGTGACCACCATGGCAGGGTGACCACCATGGCAGGGTGGCCACCATGGCAGGGTGTACACCATCTGCAGGTAACCACCAGGGCAGGGTGACCACCATGGCAGGGTGGCCACCATGGCACGGTGGCCACCATGGCAGGGTGACCACCATGGCAGGGTGACCACCATGGCAGGTTGACCACCATTGCAGGGTGGCCACTATGGCAGGGTGACCACCATGGAGGGGTGGCCACCATGGCAGGATGGCCAAAATGGGAGGGCGGTCACCATGGCAGGGTGGCCACCGTAGGAGGGTGACCACCATGGCAAAGTGGCCACCATGGCAGGGTGGCCACCATGGCAGGGTGGCCACCATGGTAAAGTGGCCACCATGGCAGGGTGGCCATCATGGCAAGGTGACCACCATGGCAGGGTGGTCACCATTGCAGAGTGACCACCATGGCAGGGTGGCCACCATAGGAGGGTGGCCACCATGGCAGGGTGACCACCATGGCAGAGTGGCCACCATAGCAGGGTGGCCACCATTGCAGGGTGACCACCATTACAGGGTGACCACCATGGCAGGGTGGCCACCAAGGCAGGGTGACTACCATGGCAGGGTGACCACCATGGCAGGGTGACCACCATGGCATGGTGATTACCATGGTAGAGTGACTATCATGGCAGGGTGACCAACATGGCAGGGTGACCACCATGGCAGGGTGACCACCATGGCAAGGTGACCACCATGGCAGGGTGGCCACCAAGGCAGGGAGGCCACCAAGGCAAGGTGACCACCATGGCAGTGTGACCACCATGGCAGGGTGGCCACCAAGAAAGGGTGACCACCATGGCAGGGTGACCACCATGGCAGGGTGACCACGATGGCAGGGTGACCACCAAGGCAGGGTGACCACCAAGGCAGGGATGACCCCATGCCAGGATGACCACCATGGCAGGGTGACCACCATGGTAGGATGACCTTCATGCCATGGTGGTCACACTGCCATGGTGGTCACCCTGGCCATGGTGGTCACTCTACCATGGTTGTCACCCTGCCATGGGGTCATCCTGGTAGGGTGACCACCATGGCAGGGTGGCCACCAAGGCAGGGTGGCCACCAAGGCAGGGTGACCCCCCATGGCAGGGTGACCCCCATGGCAAAGGGGGGGCCCATGGCGGGTGACCCCCCAAGGGAGATGGCTCCATGGCAGGGTGGCACCATGTCAGGTTGGGCCACAATGGAAGGGTGACCCCCCATGGGGGGTGACCACCAATTTAAGGGGGGTCCCCCATGTTTAAGGGGCACCCCCATTGAAGGGTGGCCACCAAAGGCAGGGGGTGGCCAACCCTGGCCCGGGTGACCACCAGGCAGGGGGTTTTACCCCCCATGGGAAAGGGGGGCCACCATGGCCCCGGTTTTCCACCGGCATTGTGGCCACCCCTGGCAGGGTGGGCCAAACCCTGACAGGGTAACCAAACCCTTTGGCCCGGGTGACCAAAATGGCAGGGTGGGCCCGATGGGAGGGGGGCCACTTAGGGAGGGGGGGCCACTATGGCAGGGTGACCCTTATGGGCAGGGGAGCCACGAAGGCCCGGGTTCCCTCATGGCAGGGTGACCACCTTGCCCGGGTGGCCCGATGGCAGGGGTGGCCAAAATGGCAAAAAGGGACCACCAAGGGGGAGGGTGGCCCCATAGCAGGGTGGCCACCATGGCAGGGGTGACCACCTGGCTGGATACCCCCAAGGGAGGGGGGGACCACCATGGGAGGGGGGCCACAATGGCCCAAATGACCCATCAAGGCAGGGTGGCCACCCGGCAGGGGGACCACCCTACAGGGGACCACCCCGGCCGGGGTGACCCCCAATTTCTGGGTTTACCAAATGGCAGGGGGGGGCCCCATGGCAGGGGGACCACCAACCCGGGTGGGGCCCCGATTTGGGGGGGGTGGCCACCATGGGGGAGGGTGACCCCCCATGGCGGGGGGAAAAACATGGGCCCGGGTGCCACCATGGCGGTGAATACCCCTGGCGGGTGACCCACCATGGCAGGGTGACCACCATGGGGGGGGGTCCCCCCCCCCCCGGGGTGACCCCATGGCAAAGGGGCCCACCCTGGCGGGTTTCCACCAAGGCGGGTGACCACCATGGTAGGGTGGTCACCATGGCCCAAAGGGGACCACCATGGGAAGGAGGGCCCCCATGGCGGGTGGCCACCATGGCAGGGTGACCACCTGGCGGGGGGGGACACCATCCGGGTGACCAACATGGCAGGGTGGTCAACCCCTGGGAGGGGGAAACCCCCATGGAAGGGAGGCCCCCATTTGGGAAGGGGGGGACCCCCATGGGGAGGGGACCCCCCTTGGGGAAGGTGACCAAAAAGGGAGGGGGGGCTACAATGGCAGGGTGATCACCATGGCCGGGGGGCCACCATGGCAGGGTGACCACCAAAGGCAATGTTCCCCCCAAGGGGAGGGGCCCCCCAAGGAAGGGGGGACCCCCCGGGAGGGTAGCGACCAGGCAGGGTACCCCCATGGAAAGGGGGACCACCATGGCAGGGTGACCTCCAGGGAGGGTGGGCCCCCCGGCAGGGGGGCCAAACCAAAGGCAGGGTTTACCACAATGGGAGGGTACCACCTGGGAGGGTGGCCCAAAATGGGAGGGTGACAAAAACCTGGCAAGGGGGTGGCCCACCATGGGAGGGGGACCCCCCATGGCAGGGTGCCACCTTTGGGAAAGGGTTTACCACCATGGCTAGGTGGCCACCAATTTTCAGGGTTTTCCCCCTTTCAGGGTGACCCCCCATGGAGGGTGGGCCCCCAAAGCAGGGGGGACCACCATGGCCCGGGGGACCACCCTGGCAGGGGGGACCACCAAGACATGGTTTATTACCATGGTAGAGTGGCTATCATGGCCGGGACCAACATGGCAGGGGGGACCACCATGGGGAGGGTGACCCCCATGGCAAAAGTGGCCCCAAAGGGAGGGGGGGCCACCAAGGCAGGGGGGGACCACCATGGCAGTGTGGGCCGCCCCTTGGCAGGGTGGTCCCTAAGAAAAAGGGGGAACCCCCCCCATGGCAGGGTTTTACCCAAAAAGGCAGGGTGACCACGAGGCAGGGTGACCCCCCAAGGGAAATATGACCTCCATGACAGGGGTGACCCCCATGGCAGGGTGCCCCGCATGGTAGGGGGCCATCATGCCAAAGGGGGGTCACACTGCCATGGTGGGCACCCCCGCCCTGGTGGTACCTTAAACCTGGGAGGGTGGCCACCAAAAGGGAGGGTGGCCACCAAGGCCCAAAGGGGACCACCATGGGAGTGTGCCCCCCATGGCCGGGGGGGGCCCCAAGAAAGGGGGGACCACCCTGGAAAGGGTTTACCACCATGGCGGGGGACCCCATGGCAGGGTGACCAGCATTAAAAGGGGGGGGCCACCATGGCCGGGTGGCCCCCATGGGGGGGGTGGTCACCACGGCAGGGTGGGCCCCCATGGCAGGGTGGTCCCAAAAATGGCAGGGTGGCCACTATGGCAGGTTTACCCTATGGCAGGGTTGGGGCCCCCAAGGGAGGGTGGCCCCCATGGCCCGGTGGCCCCCTTGGGGGGTGACCCCAAAAAGGAAAGGGGGGACCTTTATGGCAGGGTGGCCACCTTTGGGAGGGTGACCACCTTCAGGGTGGGACCCCTGGCAGGGGGGACCACCAGGCGGGAACCCCCATGGCAGGGTGCCCCCCAGGGGGGGGGACCCCATGGCAGGGGGCCACCCAAGGGAGGGGCCCAATGGGGGGGGGAAGGCCACCTGGGAGAGTGTTTTCCCCCCCAAAAATGGCAGGGTGGTCACCATGGGAGGGTTGACCCCATGGCAGGGTGGCCACCATGGCAGGGGGGGCCCCCATGGGGAGGGTGAAACCCCCAAGGCAGGGGTGACCCCCGTGGGACGGGGGTCACCATTTGGGGGGGACCCCCCTGGGAAAAGGGGGGCCACTATGGGGGGTGACCACCATTTGGGAGGCCTGGTCACCAAAGAAAAGGGTGAAACCCCATTGCAGGGGGCCACCATGGCAAAAGGGGGGCCCCCTGGCAGGGTTTACCCAAACCAAAGGCCAAATTTGACCCCAGGCTGGGTGGCCACCCCCCGGGAGGGTGGGGCCCCCATGGCAGGGGGGCCACCTGGCCCGAGTGAACCCATGGCAGGGTGGCCACCCTGGCAGGGTGGCCACTATGGCCCGGGTTTGCCACATGGCCCGGTTGACCACAATGGCAGGGTGGCCAAGATGGGTTTGTGGCCCCCAAGGCATGGGGACCACTATGGCAGGGGGGGCCAAAGATGGGAGGGTGGCCACCATGGCAGGGTGACCCCCCATGGCAGGGTGGAAAAAAGGCCCGGGGGGGCCACCCTGGCAGGGGGGGCCACCATGGCAGGGGGGAAACCCCATGGCAGGGTGGCCACCATTGGGATGGTGACCCGATGGCAGGGTTTGGGCCCCCATGGCAGGGTTGGGGCACCATGGCAGGGTGAAACCCCCATGGCAGGGGGGCCAAACCCTTTCAAAGGGGGCCAAACCCTGGCAGGGGTAAAAAACCCTGGCAGGGTGGAAAAAAACCTTGGGAGGGTGGGGACCATGGCAGGGTGACCACCCGGCAGGAAAACCTTTCCATGGCAGGGTGGGCCTCCATCTTTAGGGTGGCCACCATGGCGGGTAGCCCCCTTTTGGGAGGGTGGGCCACAATGGTTTGGGGGCCCCCATGGGGAGGGTGGCCACCATGGCAGGGGGGGCCACCATGGCAGGGTGGCCCCCCATGGGCCCGGGTGGCCACCAAGGGGATGGTGGCCCCCCATGGCAGGGGTGAACCAACCAAAGGGAAGGGGGACCCCATGGCAGTGGGCCACCATGGCAGGGTGACCACCATGGCAGGGTGTCCACCATGGCAGTGTGGCCACCATGGCCGGGGGGACCCCCCCATGGCAGGGGGGGCCACCATGGCAGGGTGCGCACCCCGGCAGGAAAAACCCCCATGGCAGGGGGCTTCCATGGGAGGGGTGCCCCAAGGGGGGTGGTCACCATACGGGTGACCCCATTGCAGGTGGTACCATGGCAGGGTGGCCACCTTTGGGAGGGTGCCACCATGGGGAGGGTGGGCCCCCCATGAAAAGGTTGGGCCCCATTGGGAGGGTGGCCAAACCCTGGCAGGGTGGCCCCCAAGGCAGGGGGACCACCTTTGGGAAAGGGGGGCCACCAGGCAAAGGGTTTGGGCCCCCATTGCCGGGTGGCCACCCTGGCAGAGTTTGGGCCCCATGGCCGGGGGGGCCACTATGGGAAAGGGGGGTCCTATGGCAGGTGACCCCATGGCAGGGTTTGGCCCCGTGGCGGGTGTCCATCTTGGAAGGGGGGGCCCCATGGCAGGGGGCCCAACCCATAACGGGTGATATTATGGCAGGGGGACCAAACCCTGGCAGGGGGTCCCCCTGGTAGGGGGACCACTATGGGAGTGTGCCACCATGGCAGGGTAACCCCCCATCGCGGGTGCCCCCCATGGCCCGGGGACCACCATGGCAGGGTGGGCCCTCTTTTCAGGCTTGCCACCATTTGGGGGGTGACCACCAGGCAGGGTGGGCCCCATGGGGAGGGGGGGCCCCCCATTGCTGTATAACCCCCCACGGCACGGTGGCCACCATGGCAGGGTGGGCCACCAAGGCAGGGTGGTCACCAAAAAAAGGTGACCACCATTGCGGGTGTATTTATGGCAGGGGGGGCCACAATGGCCGGGGACCACCAAGGGAGGTGACCACCCTGGGAAAAGGGGGCCACCATGGGGAGGGTGGCCACCATGCAGGGGGGCCACCTAGCAGGGTGGCCACCATGGCCGGGTGGCCACCAAGGGAGGGTTTCCCCCCTTTCGGGGGCCCCAATGGCAGGGTGGGGCCCCAAAGGAAAAATGGGCACTAAGGAGGGGGGGCCAAACCCTGGAGGGTTTGGGCCCCGATGGTAGGGGTCCATTTATGGCAGGGGACCACCATGGCAGGGTTTGGGCCCCGATGGCCCGGGTTTACCACCCGGCAGGGGTTTACTACCATGGCAGGGTGGCCAAACCCGGCGGAGGGCCACCAGGCAGGGTGACAAAACCCTGGCAGGATGGGCCACCTGGCAGGGGGACCACCATGGCAGGGTGGGGCACCAAGGCATGGTGCCCCGATGGCAGGGGGGCCTCATGGCAGGGTGGCCCCAAAGGCAGGGTGGCCACCTGGCAAGGTGACCAAAAAAAGGCAGGGTGGGGCCCCCATGGCAAAGGGGACCACCATGGCAAGTGACCACCATGAATGGGTACCCCCATGGCAGGGGAACCCCATGGCAGGGTAACCCCATGGCGGGTGCCCCCCATTGCGGGGGGGGAACCTTTGGGAGGGTTTACCACCCTGGCCCGGGTCACCCCCCCATGGCGGGGCAACCCCCAAGGGAGGGTGACCACCATAGCAGGGGGGACCACCAAAGGCAGGGGGGGGCCAAAAATGACGGGGGAAACCCCGTGGGCCCGGGGGAACCCCCATTTGGAGGGTGGCCACCCTGGCAGGGGACCACCAGGGGAGTGTGGCCCCCAAAATGGGAGGGTGTTCACCCTTGCAGGGGGGCCACCCCCTGGCAGGGGACCCCCCCCCATTGGGGGAGACCACCATGGCAGGGGGGGACCCCCCATGACCAGGGGCCCACCATGGCAGGGTGAAACCCCTGACAGGGTGACCACCAAAGGGTTTCCCCCCATGGCATGGGGAAACCCCGGGCAGGGTGACCCCAATGGCATGGTGGGGTCCATGGGAGGGGGAAAAAACCCTGGCAGGGTGAAACCCCCAAGGCAGGGGGGCCACCCTGGAGGGGGGACCCCCATGGCGGGTGATCACCATGGCAGGGGGCCACCAAGGCGGGTGACCACCATGACAGGGTGACCACCATGGCGGGTGACCACCAAGGAGGGTGACCACCATTGGGGAGGGTGTCACCATTTGGGAGGGGGGCCACCCTGCCCCGGGGAACCCCCATGACAGGGTAAACCCCCCATGGCAGGGTGGGCCACCATGGCAAAGGGGGATAACCAGGCCGGGTGACCACCTTTGGGAGGGTGAAACACCATGGGAGGGTTGGGCCCCATGGCAGGGTGGGCCACCATGGCAGGGGGGGAACCCCTGGCAGTGTGACCACCGTGGGGAGGGGGACCACCATGGCAGGGTGACCCCCCTGGCCAAAGGGGGCCACCAAAACCGGGAGGGTAACCCAAAGGCATGTTGGCCCCAAAGGGAGGGGGGGGTCACCATGGAAAAGGGGGCCACCATGGGAGGGTGGCACAAAAGCAGGGGGGGCCAAAAAAGGGAGGGAGACCTCCATGGCAGGGTGGCCACCATTTCCAGGTTGGCCCCTCAAGGCAGGGGTGGCCACAAAAAGGGGGGTTTGCCCCCAAGGGAGGGGGGCCATCATGGCAGGGGGGCCGCCAGGCAAGGGTTTGGGTACCATGGCAGGGTGGCCGTGGCAGGGTTGGGGCCCCCGGCAGGGTGGCCACAAGGCCGGGGGGCCCCCAAGGCAAAGGGGGGCACCACCGGCAGGGTGGCCACCATTTCCCGGGTGGCCACCATAGCCGGGTGGCTTTTCCATGGGCAGGGTAGCCCCCAAGGCAGGGGGGCCCCCAAGGCAGGGTGGCCCCAAAGGCAGGGGTGCTACCCCAAAGGGAGGGTACCCCCCCATTCAGGGAGCCACCAAGGCAGGGTGGCCCCCATGGCAGGGTGACCCCATGGCAAGGGCCCCATGGCAAAGGGGGGATGTGGAAGGGTGGCCACTATGGGCGGGGGACCACCCTGGCAGGGTGGGCCCCGATGGCAGCGTGTTTCCCCCATGGGCAGGGGGACCCCCATGGCAGGGTGACCCCCATGGCGGGTGGCCACCATTGGGAGGGGGGAAACCCCCATGGCCAAAAAGGGCCATATGGCAGGGTGACCCCCATGGGGGTGATCACCCTGGCAGGGGGACCATATGGCAGGGTGGGCCCCCATGGGAGGGGGACCCCCAAACGCAAATGACCCCCATTTCAGGGTGACCCCCCGGGAAAGGGGGAAACCCTCATGGCAGGTGGCCACCATGGGAGGGTGACCCCCAAAGGCAGGGTGACCACCATGGCGGGTTTGGGCCCCCATGGCAAGGTGACCCCATGGCCCGGGGGCCTCCCGGCAGGGTGGACCACCTTTTGGGAGGGTGGGTCACCATGGCAAGGGGACCACTTTGGCAGGGTGCCACCATGGGCCCGGGTTTACCAAACCCTCGCAGGAATGACCACCCTGGGGGAGGGTGACCACCAAAGGCAGGGTTTCCCATGGAAAGGGTTTAAACCCCCCTGGCAGGGGGGCCACCATTGCAGGGTGGCAAAACCCTGGGAGGGGACCCCCAGGGGGGTCACCCCCCATGGCAGGGGCACCACCATGGCCCGGGTGACCACCTTTGCAGGGGACCAAACCCGGCAGGGGGGGCCAAATGACGGGTGGCCCCCCGTGGGGGGGTGACCACCATGGCCGGGGTGGCCCCATGGCAGGGTGACTAAAGGGGTGTGGGGCCCCACGGCAGGGTGTTTCCACCAAATTCAGGTGGCCACCATGGCAGGGTGACCACCCTGGGAGGATGACCACCATGGCAGGGTGACCACCATGGCAGGGGGGACCACCATGGCCCGGGGGACCACCATTGGGAGGGTGATTTACCTGGGGGGTGGCCCCATGGGGGAGGGTGACCCCCATGAAGGGTGGGCCACTATGGAGGGGGGGACCCCCCATGGGGGGTGGGCCACCATTAAAAGGGTGTTTACCAAGGCGGGTGGCCACCATGGCAAAAGGGGGACCAAATGACAGGGGACCACAATGGCAGGGTGACCCCCATGGCTGGGGGACCCCCCCATGGCAGGGGGGATCACCACGGCAGGTGGCCCCCATGAGGGGACCACCCCTTTTGGGGGGGGGGGCCACCATGGGGGCGTTGACCCAAACCAAAGGCGGGGGGGGACCACCCTGGCAAGGGGGGGGAACCCCAACCCCATGGCAGGGTGACCCCCATGGCAAGGTGGGCCCCAAACAGGGGGGTTAAAAAATGGCAGGGTTTGGGCCCCCATGGCCAAAAAAAAAAAAAGTTTTACCATGGAAAAGGGGGCCCCCCCCCATGGAGGGTGGTCACAATAGCAGGGGGCCACCCAAAGGGAAAGGGGGACCCCCATGGGCCCCCGGGGGGCCACCCTGCCCGGGGTTTGGGCCAATTTAAGGCAGGGTTGGGGCCCCCAAAGGCGGGTAGCCCCCCCAGGCAGGGTGGCCATCAAAGGCAAAGGGGGGCCACCCTTTGGGAGGGGGGCCCACCCCTTTGGGAGGGGGGGCCATCAAAAGGGCCGGGTTGCCACCCAAGGGGAGGGTGGCCATCATGGGCCCGGGGGCCACCATTTCAGGGTGGCCCCCATACAGGGTGCCACCATGGCAGGGGAAACCACCAAGGCAGGGTGGACCCAACAGGATGGCCCCCAAAAGGGAGGGTAAACCACCAAGGCAGGGGAGCCACCCATTCGGGAAACCACCAAGGCCCGGGGGGCCACCATCGCAGGGTTTACCACCATGGCAGGGGGGGACCAAACCCTGGCAAAAGGGGACCACCATGGCAGGTGAACCCCCATGGCAGGGTGCCCCCCATTGGGAGGTGATTCCCCCGGCCCGGGTTTTACCACCATGGCAGGGGGATTTACCATGGCGGGTGACCACCGGCCCGGGGGACCACCCCTGGGGAGGGGGGGCCCCCATGGGATGGTGAAACCCCCGGGGCAGGGTGACCACCATGGCGGGTGACCCCAAAGGCAGGGTTTACCCCCATGGCAAAAATGGTCACCAAGACGGGGGGAAACAAATTTGGGAGGGTTGGGCCCCCAAGGGAGGGAGGGCCCCATGGCAAGGTGGCCCCATGGCAGGGGGGTCCCCAATAGCAGGGTGGCCCCCAAAAAAAGGGTGACCTCCATGGCAGGGTGGCCCCATGGCAGGTTGGCCATCAAGGGAGGGGGGCCACAAAGGCAGGGTAGCCACCAAGGCAGGGGGGCCATCATGGCAGGGTGGACAACCCTGGGAGGTTGGCTACCCTGGGGGGTTTGGCCCCTTGGGGAGGGTGGCCACAAAGGCCGGGTTTGCCACCAAGGCAGGGTGGGCCCCCATGGCCCGGGTGGGCCCCATTTCAGGGTGGGCACCATAGCGGGTGGCCACCAAGGCAGGGTAGCCACCAAGCAAAGGGGGGCCCCCAAAAGGGAAAGGGTGGCCCCCCAAGGGAAGGGGACCCCCAAGGCAAAGGGGAGCCCCCCCTTAGGGTAGCCACCAAGGCCAAAGGGGGGCCACCAGGCCCGGGGGCCCCCCATGGCAGGGTGACCAAACCCTTGGGAAGGGGACCACCAAAGGGAGGGGAAACCCAAAATTTGGGGGGGGTGACCCCATGGGCCGGGTGGCCCCATTTGGAGGGGGGGGACCACCATGGGGAGGGTGACCCCCTTTGGGGGGTGATCCCCCCAAAGGCAGGGTGCCACCTTGGGGAAGGGGGGGCCACCATGCAGGGGGGGACAACCATGGCCCGGGTGACCACCATGGCAGGGTGATCACCTGGCGGGGGGGCCTCCCCTGGGAGGGGTGTCCCCATGGCCCGGGGGGGGCCCGATGGCAGGGTGGCCACCATGGAGGGGGACCACCATGGCAGGGTGGCCATTTTTTGGGAGGGGGACCACAATTGGGAGGGTGTTTACCCTGGCAGGGTACCCCTATGGCGGGGTGACCCCAAGGCAGGGTGGGCCCCAAACGCAGAAATTTCCACCAATTTCCGGGTGACCCCCATGGGAGGGGGACCATCCCTGGGGAGGCGGGCCCCCCCCCGGCGGGTGACCCCCCATGGGGAGGGTGAAAAAACCATGGGGAGGGGGGGCCACCATGGCAGGGTGAACCCCCAGGCCCGGGTGGCCATTTAAGGCATTGGGGCCACCAGGCAGGGTGATCACCATGGGGAAGGGGACCACTAAGGGAGGGGGACCACATGGCAGGGGGGACCACCAAACGCAGAAAAACCACCAAAGGCAGGGTGCCACCATGGGGAGGGTGCACTATGGCGGGGGAAACCACCCCCGGCAGGGGGTTTACCACCATTTTCAGGGTGGAACCATGGGGGTGCCACCATGGGAGGGGGACCCCCATGGCAGGGTCACCACCTGGCGGGGGTACCACCATAGAGGGTGGGCCCCATGGCAGGGGGGCCCAATGACAGGGGACCACCGTGGCAGGGTGACCCCCATGGCAGGATGGCCACCAATTTGGGAGGGTGACTTCCATTTCAGTGTGGCCCAAATGGCGGGTGTTCACTATTGGGAAGGGGGGGCCCCATGGCGGGTGGACCACCATGGGGGGATAAACCCCCATGGCAGGTGGAAACCCCCATGGCAGGGTGGGCCACCATGGCAGGGGGGACCCCCAGGCAGGGTTTACCCCCATAGCGGGTGCCACCATGGCGTGGTGACCACCATGGCCCGGGTGCCCAATGGCATGGTGGCTACCTTTGGGGGGTGACCACCATGGCAGGGTGACCACCAAGGCCCGGGTGGCCACCATGGCAGGGTGACCCCCATTGGGAGGGTGGCCACCATGGCAGGGGGCCCCCATGGCGGGTGTCACCAGGCAGGGTGGCCACCTTGGGGAGGGGGGCCACCCTGACAGGGGACCACAAAGGCCGGGTGACCACCCTGGGAGGGTGGGCCACCATGGCAGGGGGATCACCCCATGGCAGGGGGGCCACCATGGCAGGGGGGACCCCCCAAGCCCGGGTGACCACCATGGCAGGGTGGGCCACCATGGCAGGGGGACCACCCTGGCAGGGGGATCACCATGGCAGGGGGGACCACCATTGGGGGGGGGGCCACCATGGCCCGTGGACCACCCTTTGGGAGGGGGACCCCCAGGCAAGGGGGACCCCCATGGGGGGTGACCCCCCCGGGAAGGTGGTCACCAAGGGCGGGAGGGGAACAAAGGAGGTTGGCCCCCATGGCAGGGGGGTCACCATGGCAAGGGGGGCCACCAAAGGCAAGGGGTAGTCACAATAGCAGGGTGGCCACCCCAAAGGCCCGGGTGCTCATGGCAAAGGGGGGCCACCATCCAGGGGTTGGAAAAAAGGCAGGGTGGCCCAAAAAAGGCAAGGGGAGCCAACCCAAAGGGGGGTGGGGCCCTCATGGGGAGGGTGGGCCCCCATGGCAGGTTGGCTTCCAAGGCAGGGGGGCCGGGTGGCCCGGGTGGCCCCCCATGGCAGGGTTGGGCCCTCAAGGCCCCGGGGAGCCCCCAAGGCGGGGGGGCCAAACAAAGGGGGTGGCCACCATTTCAGGGTTTGGCCCCCATAGCCCGGGGGCCCCCCATGGCCCGGGGAGCCACCAAGGCAGGGGGGCCACCAAGGCCGGAAAGGCCACCAAGGCCAGGGTAGCCACCCAAAGGGAGGGTAGCCAAACCCCTTCAGGGTTTTGCCACCAAGGAGGGGGCCACCCGCAGGGTGGGCCACCATGGGAGGGTGGGCCACCTTGGCCCAAGGGGACCACCATGGGGGTGACCACCATGGCCCGGGTGACCAAACCCTGGGAGGGTGATTTACCCTGGAAAGGGGGACCACCATGGCAGGGTGATCACCCTAGCAGGGTGGGCCCCCGATGGCCCGGGTGGCCCCAAACCAGGGTGACCACCTTTGGGAGGGGGGGGCCATCATGACAGGGGGGGGAAACCCCCATGGCAGGGTATCACCATTGCGGGTGACCACTTTTGGCCCGGGTGACCACCAAGGCAGGGTGACCACCCTTTGGGAGGGTGATCCCTCATGACAGGCGGACACCAAGGCGGGTGCCCCCCATGGCAGGGTGACCACCATGGGCCAAGGGGACCACCATGGCAGGGGGCCACCATGGGGAGGGGAAACCCCCCTGGCAGGGGGCCCCTGGCGGGTGACCCCCATTTGGGAGGGTGACCACCATGGGGAGGGTGAAAACCATGACGGGAAACCCCCATGGGGGGTGACCTCCATATCGGGTGGCAACCATGGAGGGGGGACCCCATGGCAGGGGGCCCCCAGGCGGGTGACCACCATGGCAAGGGGGACCCCCAAGCAGGGTGACCACCATGGCAGGGTGGCCAAAAAGAAAGGGGTGACCACCATGGAAGGGGGACCACCATGGCAGGGTGGCCCCCAGGGGAGGGGGACCACCAAAGGGATGTGGCCTCACTGGCGGGTGTTCACCCCTTGCAGGGTGGCCCCTCATGGAAGGGTGACCACCATGGCAGGTTGGGCCAAACCCTGGCAGGGGGACCCCCATGGCCCGGGGGACCCCCATGGCAGGGTGACCACCATGGCAGGGGGGACCACAATTTTTGGGTGACCAAACCCTGGCCCTGGTGGGCCCCCATGGGGGGTGACCCCAATGGGTTTTTGGGGGTACCATGGCAGGGAAACCCCCATGGCAGGGGGGGAAATTTCCAAAGGCAGGGTGGCCACCATGGCAGGGTGACCACCCCTGACAGGGTGACCACCATGGGGGAGTGTGCCACCTTTGGAGGGTGGGCCACCATGGAGGGTGTTTACCTTTTCAGGGTGGCCACCATGGCAGGGTGGGCCAAACCCTGACAGGGGGACCACCATGGGGAGGGTTTTACCCCCATGGGGGAGGGTGACCACTATGGCAGGGTGACCCCCCATGGCGGGGGGGGAACCCCCTGGCAGGGGACCACCCGGCAGGGTACCCCCATGGGGAGGGTGAAACCCCCGGTCAGGGGGACCACCCTAGCAGGGGGCCCCCCAGGGAGGGGGACCACCTGGGGGGGGGTGACCACCATGGCAGGGGGGGGGCCCCCCATGGCAGTGTGACCCCCATGGCAGGGGGTTTTCCACCATGGCCCGGTTTAAACCCCCATGGGGGGGGTGACCCCCATGGCAAGGTGCCACCAAGGGAGGGGGTAACAATGGCGGTTTGGGCCCCCCAAAAGGGGGGAAAGGGCCACCGTGGGAAAGGGGGCCACCATGGCAGGGTTTGGGCACAATGCAGGGTGGCCACCCCAAAGGGGGGGTGACCTCCATGGCCCGGGTGGCCACCAGCCGGTTGGCCATCAAGGGGTGGCCACCAAGGCTGGGTTTTGCCACCAAGGCCCGGGTGGCCCTCATGGCCCGGGGGGCCACCATGGCAAAGGGTTGGGGTACCATGGCGGGTTTGGCCCCGGGGAGGGTGGCCACCATGGCAGGGGGGGCCCTTTAAGGGCCCGGGGAGCCCCCCCAAGGCAGGGTGGCCCCCATGGGGGGGTGGCCACCATTTTAGGGGGGCCACCAAAGCAGGGTGGCCCCCATGGAGGGGAAAACCACCAAGGCAGGGGGGGCCCCCAAGGGGAAGGGGTTTCCCCAAGGCAGGGGGGGGCCAACCCAAGGGGAGGGGAGGGCCCCCAAGGCAGGGGAACCACCCATTCAGGGTGCCACCCCCCAAAAAAAAACCCCCGGGGGGGGTTCCCCCCGGGACCCCCGGGGGGGCCCCCCGGCCCGGGTTGGCCCAAGGGGGGCCCCCGGGGGGGGCCCCCCCAAGGAAAAAGGGCCCCCCGGGGGGGCCCAAAGGCGGGGGCCCCCGGGGGGGCCCCCCGGGGGGGGCCCCCCGGGGAAAAACCCGGGGGGGCCCCCCCAAACCCCCGGGGGGACCCCGGGGGGGGGACCATTGGGGGGCCCCCGGGGGGGAAAAAAGGGGGGCCCCCCCCCCCCCCGGGGGGCCCCCGGGGGGGCCCCAAGGGGGTTTACCCAAGGGGGAAACCCCGGGGGGGGCCCCGGGGGTTTTTTCCCCCCCGGGGGGCCCCCGGGGGGGCCCCCCGGGGGGCCCCCGGGGCCCCCCCGGGGGACCCCAAAGGGGGGGGGGCCCCCCGGGGGAAAAACCCCCGGGGGAAAACCCCCCGGGGGGGGGAAAAAAAAGGGGGGGGGGGCCCCCCGGGGGGGAAAAAGGGGGGCCCCCGGGGGGCCCCCCGGGGGGGCCCCCCGGGGGGCCCCCCCGGGGGGGACCCCCGGGGGGGCCCCCCGGGGGGGGCCCCCCCCGGGGGGGGAAATTGGGGGCCCCCCGGGGGGGCCCCCCCTGGGGGGGGGGGGGGGGGGGGAAAAAGGGGGCCAAAAGGGGGGGGGGCCAAGGGGGGCCCCAAGGGGGGGCCCCCAAAAAGGGGGGCCCCCGGGGGGGGGGCCCCCCCGGGGGGGGGAAAAAAAAAAGGGGGGGGCCCCCGGGGGGGCCCCCGGGGGGGGAAAAGGGGGGTTCCCCGGGGGGGGGCCCCCCCCGGGGGGCCCCCCCTTTTTTTCCCCAACCCCCCCGGGGGAAACCCCCCAAAAAACCCCAAAAGGGGGGGGGCCCCCCCAAAAAAAGGGTAAAAAAAGGGAGGGGCCCAAGGGGGGGGGGCCCCCCCGGGGGGGGGGGGCCCCCCCCGGGGGGGAAACCCCCAAAAACCCCCCCCCGGGGGGGCCCCCCGGGGGGGGGGCCCCCCCGGGGGGGCCCCCCCAAAAACCCCCCGGGGGGCCCCCGGGGGGGGGAAAACCCCCCCCCCAAGGGGAAATTTAAAAGGGGGAGGGGGGGCCCCCCCCCGGGGGGGGCCCCCCCCAAAAGGCCCCGGGGGGGCCCCCCAAAAAGGGCCCCCCGGAAGGGGCCCCCGGGGGGGGCCCCTTTTAAAAAACCCCCCCCGGGGGGGGGGGCCCCCCAGGGGGCCCCCGGGGGGGGGGGTTCCCCCCATGGGGTTTGGGGGACCCGGCCGGGGGCCCCTTCCCCCCAAGGGGGCCCCCCAAAAAACCCCCAAAAATTTTCCCCCAAACCAATTTTTTCCCCAAAATTTACTAAACCCCCCCCCAAAAGGGGGAACCCCCGGGGGGGGGGGGGGGGAAAACCGGGGGGGGGGGAAAACCCCCCCGGGGGGCCCCCAAAGGGGGGGCCCCCGGGGGCCCCGGGGCCCCCCCCGAAAAAGAAAAACTTTCATCGTCATTCACTCCATCACTGTCTTGCCAGAAGGGTGCTTTACACTACAGTTTTTAAACTGCAACATTAACACCCCTCCTTCAGAGTGCAGGCACTGTACTTCCCATCTCCAGGACTCAAGTCCGTCCTGCCGGTTTCCCTGAACCCCTTCATAAATGTTACTTTGCTCACACTCCAACAGCACGTCAACTCCTAAAAAATTTTGTCTCCATTCACTCCTAACACACTCACGCATGCTTGCTCGATGTCCAAGCCCCTCACACACAAAACCTCCTTTACCCCCTCTCTCCAATCTTTCCTAGGCCGATCCCTACCCTGCCTTCCCTCTTCTACAGATTTGTACTCTCGAAGTCATTCTATTTTGTTTCTTCCTATCTACATGTCCGAACCACCTCAACAACCCCTCCTCAGCCCTCTGGATAATAGACCATACCACGGGCGAGAATAGAATCCTCAGTCACAGAGTCATAAAACTCCAGACCGACGCATTAGCCTCTGGGCCAGCTGCTACAATAATATTCTTCCAACTAGGTATATTTAAATACCATAAGAAGGTTAGCATAGGCACCACTGTGACCACAAATGCAAGATTTTACAGACAAATTTCCCGCCAGCATGGCCGTGAAGAACTCTAGCTCAAGAGTCATTACGATACCACGAGTCATGACTCTGGATAATGGTTTTCGTAATCCCGCACCTCCTCCTAATTTCCAAACAATGAATTCTGAGCATTATATTCACACCACACATTGCCCTCAGACGCGACATCTTCACTACCTCCAGCCTTCTCCTTGTTGCAACATTCACGACCCATGCCTCACACCCATATAAGAATGTTGGTATAACTATACCAACTATACCAATACTAGTACTACTACTACTACTACTATTACTACTACTACTACTGCTACTGCTACTGCTACTACTACTACTACTACTACTATTACTACTACTACTACTGCTACTGCTACTGCTACTACTACTACTACTACTACTAAATAATAATAATAATAATAATAATAATAATAATAATAATAATAGTACAGTAATTTAATATAAAAGCTAAGATGTTATTTAGGTTATCAGTTTTTTCCCTGTAAATTATTTCTTTTCCTTGCCAGTTCTTTACCCTCTAAAAAACAAAAAAGAAAAGAGTGGAGACATTTTATAGTGATAAATATTTTGTGCAAATTCTCAGATTTATCAATTAAATTAACTCCTGCAAATAATAATTATTACCATTTTAGTCTTAAGTTAGGCTTCAGCTTTTCCGAAGTATTCTATATAACTTTAAACTTGATGAATACACACCTAAATGTCACTCATCTCTGTACAAACATTGTATCATACTGAAATGTATCTATTTCCTTACCTTTGTCATGACATAAATATATGTACATATATATGAAGAAAAAAGTATTATCATTATTATTATTATTATTATTATTATTATTATTATTATTGGTAAAGTGTATGGAAGAGTTATTATTGAAAGAATGAAGAGTAAGGCTGAGAGTAGGATAGCAGATGAACAAGGAGGCTTTAGGAAGGGTAGGGGGAGTGTAGACCAGGTGTTTACAGAGAAACATAAACATGATCAGTATTTAAATAAGGGTAGGGAGGTTTTTGTGGCATTTATTGATTTGAAAAAGGCGTATGACAGAGTGGATAGGGAGCAATGTGGCAGATGTTGAAAATGAATAGAATAGGATGTAGGTCATTGAAAGGATAGTGAGGCTCAGGTTAGAGTATATAGGTGTGAGGGGGATTATTTCCCAGTAAAAGTAGACCTTGCACAGGGATGTGTGATGTCACCGTGGTTGTTCAATATATTTATAGATATAATTGGAAGAAAAGTGAATGCTCGGGTGTTGGCAAGAAGTGTGGGGTCAAAAAATGAAAAATCTAACACAAAGTGGGAGTTGTCACAGTTGCTCTTTGCTGATGACACTGTGCTTTTGGGAGATTCTGAAGAGAAGTTGCAGAGATTGGTGGATGAATTTGGTAGGGTATGTAAAAGATGGAAATTACAAATGAAAATAGGAAAGAGTAAGGTGATGAGGATAACAAAACAATTTAGTAACGAAACACTGGATATCAGATTGTTGGGAGAGAGTATGGAGGAGGTAAATAACTTAATATTATATGGAATAATAACTTTATTTACTACAACACAAATACAAGGTATACAGGAGCGCATTAATGATATACTATATATAAGCTGTTGTTTCGGGCATTTGGGGGAAAAATGATTCAGTTTTATGGATCGACTCCACCAGTCAAATAACCCCGGGTACCCTTTTACTGTTAGTGAACATAGACAACCGGGGTTTTTAAGGAATCTCCAAGTTTCCCCCCCTTGGGGGGGGAAATAAACCCCAGGTTTTCACCGTGAAAGCAATATTTTTCCCAACCAACCAGGAACCGCTTCTGGTGGTCGGGTTTTGAGTATTAGGATGGATTGTCAGCAGATGGGTTGGAAAGATAAGTGAATCCAAAATTTTGTCGAAGGAAAAGGTGAGTTGTGTACTTAAGTCGTGGAAAACAAAAACCCTTTATCCTTGGAAGCAAAGAGGGAATTATGGGATTTTAAATTATACGAATGCTCTTATATGGGTGTGAAGCGGGGTGTAAATGTTACAAAAAAGGAGAAGGCGGAGGCATGAAGATGCAAATCGGGGGGAAATGTTGGTGTGAAATAATGCAGAAAAACTGGTTTGGAAATTGGAGGTGGGGGGGAAAACAAACATTACCCAAAGGGGCTGAGGAGGGGTTTTGAGGTGGTTCACATGTAGAGGGGTTTGGGAAAACGAAAAAAAAGACTTCAAGTGTTAAATCTGTATGGAGGGAAGGGGGGAGGTCGGCCTGGAAGGTTGGAGGGGGGAAAAGGGAGGTTTTGTGGGAGAGGTTTGGGGACTCCGCAATATGCGAGAGTTTTTAGATGGAGCGAAGGGGAGAAAATGGTTTTTGGGGGTTGAGTGCTTTGGAGTGTGAGCAAAGTAACATTTAGGGGGGGTTCAGGGAAACCCAGGCCGGACTTGAGTCCGGAATGGGAAAAAACGGCCTGCACTCTAAAGGAGGGTGTTAATGTGCAGTTTAAAAACGTAGTTAAAGCACCCTTCTGGAAAGGACAGTGAGGAGGAATGAGGGTAAAGTTTTTTTTTTTCGAGCCACCCTCCTTGGGGGGAGCCCCCGGGGTTGTTAAACTTATGAAAATTTTTTATTATGTGTTTTTTTATTATTTTATTTTTTATTATTATTATCATTTTTATTTTATTTTTATTATTATTATTATTTTTATTTTTATTTATCAATTATTTTTTCTTATTATTTATTATTTTATTTTTATTATCATTTCTTTTTTATTTTACTTTTATTATTATTATTTTAAATATTTTTTTATTATTATTTTATTATTATTATTGTAGAGTGTTTGGACATAAGTTTCTCACTCTCAGATGCAGACCTGGAGGTGTGATCCACGAAGTTTGCGTATGTCCCCCTTTTTCCCCTTCAGTTTGTTTATTTGTTACAAAAGATAACAATTGGAGTTATTCTTCCCAAAGGGTAGTCTGCTCTTTTGTGCTTAAACTAACTACAACTTGAAAATATTTTTTTAGACAGCTTTCAGGTGACCTTGCTTTACAGTGCTTTACTTTACAGCTGTTAGCTTTACAGTGTTTATTTTTACAGCTGTTAGCTTTACAGTGCTTTACTTTACAGCTTTAGTTTTAAACGTGCTTTACTTTCGCTGTTAGCTTTACAGTGCTTTTTTTTACACTGTTAGCTTTACATTGCTTTTTTTTAAGCGCTAGCTTTACAGTGCTTTACTTTACAGCGTTAGTTTTACAGTGCTTTACTTTACCCCCTTAGTTTTACAGTGTTTTACTTTACAGCTTTTAGCTTTACAGTGCTTTACTTTACAGTGTTAGTTTACAGTGTTTTCATTTACAGTGTTACTTTCAGTGCTTTACTTTACAGCTTTTAGCTTTACAGTGCTTCATTTACAGCTGTTATTTTCAGTGCTTTACTTTAAGCTTTTTAGTTTTACAGTGTTACTTTACAGTTTAAAGTTTTAAACATGCTTCACTTTACAGGTTAGTTTTTACGTGCTTTTACTTTCAGTTGTTGCTTACAGGCTTCACTTACAGTGTTACCTTTACATGTTTTACTTTCAGCGTTAGTTTTACATGTTTTACTTTACGTGTTAGCTTTACAGTGCTTTTTTTTACAGTGTTATTTTTACAGTGCTTTATTTACAGCTTTTAGCTTTACATGTTTCACTGTTATAGTTTTCTATTTTCATTTTTTTAAGGAATTAAATTTGTCTGTTGTGCATGGTTTTAGGCCTATCCTGTGGTCACTTAATACATAACGTGTAAACTCTTATCAGCCCATTATATAATTTCAAAACTGAAAAATATCTGTTTACAGAAATTTTACTTTACAGCAGTCCTCAAACTAATGTTGTTAAAGAAGGGCCCCACGTAGCTCGGGAAATAACCTGTTGTATAAAACAAGGGCCCCACTGAGCTCGAAAAATAAAAGCTGTATACAAGGCCTACTGATCAAACCTAACATGTTGTATAAGCAAAGGGCCATACTGTAGCTCCGAAACCTAACCCGTTGTTTGCAGGGCCCCCGCAGCCCGAACCTAACCTGTTGTTAAGCAAGGCCCTACTTACTCCGAACCTAACCTGTGTATAAGCAGGGCCCTCTGCAGCTCAGAACCAATGTTGATAAGCAGGGGCCTACGCAGCTCCCAAACCAACCCGTTGTTAAAAAAAGGCCTACTGTGCTCAGAACCTAACCTGCTGTACAAGCAGGGGCCCATGTAGCTCAGAACCCAACCTGCGTACAAGCAGGGCCCTACGAGTCGAACCAAAATGCTGTACAAGCAGGGCCCTACTGTAGTCAGAACCTAAACCCGCTGTCAAGCAGGCCCACTGTAGTAGAACCTAACTGCTGGGTTAACGGCCCCGTAGCTCAGAACCCAACCCGCTGTATAAGCAGGGCCCACTGAGCTCAGAACCTACCTGCTGTATTAAACAGGGCCCTACGTACTCAGAACCTAAACCGCTGTATAAGCAGGGCCCCACTGTAGCCAGAACCAACCCCGTTAACAAGGCCCTATGCAGCTCCCAACCCAATGCGTATAAGCAGGGCCCCTTTCTGCAGCTCCGACCTAACCGCGGGTAAGCTAGGCCCTACTTAGCTCGGAAACCCAACCTGCTTAAACAGGGCCCTACGTAGCTGAAACCCAACCCGGTGTATAACAGGGCCCTACTGCACCCCCGACCTAACCTCTGTTAAGCAGGGCCTTACTGCAGCTCCGACCCAACCCCGGATAAGCTAGGCCCTACTGTTTGCCCGAACCCAACCCCTGTAAAGCAGGGCCTACTGAGCCGGAATAACCCGCTGTATAACAGGGCCCCCCTGTAACGGGGGCCTAACCTGTTGTAAAGCAGGGCCCTCAGTAGCTCAGACCTAACCTATTGAAAAAGGAGGGCCCCCACTGAGCCAGAAACCCAAACCCCGATAACGGGGGCCCACTGAGTCGGGAACCCAACCCGCTGTATAAGCAGGGCCCTACTGTAGCTCGGAACCTAACCTGTTGTATAAGCAGGGGCCTACAGTAGCTCAGAACCTAACCTGCTGTATAAGCAGGGCCCTAATGTAGCTCAGAACCTAAACTGCTGTATAAGCAGGGCCCTACTGTAGCTCGGAACCTAACCTGCTGTATAAGCAGGGCCCTACAGTAGCTCAGAGCCTAACCTATTGTATAAGCAGGGCCCTACTGTAGCTCAGAACCTAACCTGCTGTATAAGCAGGGCCCTACTGTAGCTCAGAACCTAAACTGCTGTATAAGCAGGGCCCTACAGTAGCTCGGAACCTAACCTCTTGTATAAGCAGGGCCCTACTGTAGCTCGGAACCTAACCTGTTGTATAAGCAGAACCCTACTGTAGCTCGGAACCTAACCTGCTGTATAAGCAGGGCCCTGCAGTAGCTCGGAGCCTAACCTGCTGTATAAGTAGGGAACCTAACCTCTGTTCATTGCCCTGTACGTCAACATGACCAGGGACCCAACAAAAAACAATATCTTTGTGCTTGATAGAGATACGGCGTAGCCAAAGTTGGATACAAAGAACTAGGGGGTGAGGTGTATCAAATTTTCGTATAGCCTGTAAAGCAGTAAGGAAGTCTGAAACAACCACAAATGGTGACACAGGCATAGATGCAATATAGATAAGTGCTGCAAGAATGGCAAACAATTCAGCAGTAAAAATGCTAGCCGAGAATAGTAAATTCCCTCGCACGACACTGTCCGGAAGCTCTGCTGCGTATCCAACGCCATCAGAAGACTTAGAACCATCTGTGTACACTGCGATGACATGAGAATGAGAGTGGAAGTGGTCAAGAAAGAGAAAGCGGGAAGCTACCATAGGCAGTTGGGCTTTCGCGCATGGTAGTGAAAAAGAACAGGCACGAACAGCTGGAACTTCACAGGGGGGTAGGGAAAAGTGAGATTCTACATGAACATAGAAAGGTGGTAACTGGAGGGAAGACAACAGCGAATGTAGTTGAATATAAAGGGACGGAGTAAACAGGGGCGACGAACAAATAATGTCTACTAACATCGGTGACTATTCTATATATCGAAGGATTGCAGAGGTCATGAGAGCGAACATAATAGCGAAAGCAATTGGCATCACGGCTATCGGACAAGGATGGAATATTCTCTTCTGCTTAGAGGCTCTGAACAGGCTAGAGAGAGTAGCAGGAGCGGTCGCTGAATAGATCTGGTCACCATAATCGAGTTTCAATAAAATGAGGGTGGAATGTAGGCGAAGGAGAGTTCGAGGATCAGCTCCCCATGAAAGATGAGCAAAGGTTTTAAGAAGGTTCAGCCGGCTGTGACAAGTTGCCTTCAGAGAGGTAATGTGAGGTTTCCAGGATAACCTACGGTCAAAGAGGAGGCCCAGAAACCTGATTGTATCACGTTCAGGGATACGGAAGCCATAGAGGTACAAATGATGATCGGAGATGACAGAGCGTCTAGTGAAAGTAATTTGGCGAGTTTTAGTATTGGAAAATTTAAACCCATGTGTGGTGGCCCAATTGGAAACACGGTCGACCGCATGCTGGAGAGAAACACAAAGAGGTGACAGTCAGCGCCTGCACAAGCTATAGCGAAGTCATCAACATAGAGTGATGACCAAATATTGGATGGAAGAGAAGCCAAATCATTTATAGCAAGGAGAAAAAGTGTTGTGCTCAGAACACATCCCTGGGGGACACCTTCAGCTTGGACAAAGTCTGGGGACAGCATATTATTATCCCGAACAAAGAAATGCCTGTCAGTTAAAAAATTCTTAAGGAAGGATGGTAGATTGCCTCGGAGGCCTAAGGAGTGGGCTTGGGCTAAAATATTATACCTCCAAGTTGTGTCATATGCCTTCTCAAGGTCAAAAAATATGGCAATAACTGAGTGGTTATTCGCAAAGGCATTACGAAGATACGTATCCAAGTGTAGTAAGGGGTCTATGGTAGAACGTCCCTTACGAAAGCCATATTGACGAGTGGAGAGACTGTTGTGTGTCTATAAATACCACATTAAACGTCGATTTACCAGACGTTCCATCACCTTGCTAACTGCACTGGTAAGAGCAATGGGACGATAATGGGAGGCATCATGTACAGTAGTACCCGGTTTGGGGAAAGGGAGAACAATGGCAGATTTCCACAGCTGTGGAAGAACTCCTTGTGACCAAATAAGATTAAAGAGCTGTAAGAGGACTGCAAGGGCTGATTGATGTAAACGTTGTAACATCCGAATATGAATGTCGTCAGGCCCAGCTGCCGATGATTGACAAGTTGAGAGTGTCGCCTCCAGTTCCAGAAGTGTAAAAGGCACATTGTAAGATTCTTCTATATGAGAAGAAAAGTCTAAGGGCGCTAACTCTCTGGCAGACTTTGAGGAAAGAAATGAGGGGCATAGATGGAGCACCTGAGAAATACGGACCAGATAATTACCAATTTTAATGGCAACATCAAGAGGGTTTGCTATATGAACACCGGCAACTCACAGAACAGGAGCCAGATTGGGAGAGTATTTACCACTCAGTTTCCGTACTTTTTTCCAGACTGCACTCAGAGAGGAAGCAGAGGTGATGGTGGAAATATAATCTCGCCAGCAAGTGCGTTTAACATCACGGATGACACGGCGAGCGACTGCTCACTTCTGCTTAAAATCAAGAAGTCTCTGTGGTTCTATTATACCGGTACCTGCCCCACGCAGCACGTTTCAAGCACAAGCAGGAGACCACCACGGCACGCACTTCTGAGAATGCCTGCCTGAGGTTTGGGGTATAGGTTGAGAAGCTGCGGTTAAAACTGAGGTCGAGAAGAGATGTAAAAGCTCATTAATGGAGGACGAAGAAGGAACCTTACTAAAATCAGTTAGTTGCGAGTAAAGGTCCCAATTTGCTCAATCAAATTGCCAGCGTGGGCTACGAAAAGGTGGTGAATATGAAAGAGTAAGAATGATTGGAAAATGATCACTGTCATGTAAATCCGGGAGGACAGACCAGGCGAAGTCTAGTGCAGTAGAGGAAGAGCAGAACGAGAGATCGATGCAAGAGAGAGTATGAGTACGAGGATCACAATGGGTGGGAGTACCCATATTTAAAACATGGAGGGGGTGAGAAGCGAGAAAAGCCTCCAACTGAATGCCACGGGAGTCACAGTGAGACCTTCCCAAGAGGAAATGGTGGGCATTAAAATCGCCAAGTAACAGAAGTGGTGATGGCAAGGAAGAAACCAGAGCGGCCCATGTCCTTTCGCATGCTATTTCATTACTTTTTAACAAGTCAATAGAGACTAGCACCTTCCCGAAACTACTCAAGATGGCAAGGGTTACACCAATACATAAAGGTGGTGACCCTACAGACTTAAACAACTATAGGCCAATATCTAACTTACCATTGCTATCCAAAATCTTTGAGAAACTCGTGTACAAGAGACTGTATTCATTTATAACGGCTCAAAACATACTCAACCCCTGCCAGTTTGGATTCAGGAAAAATAAAAGCACTAATGATGCAATCATAAAAATGCTAGATCTGCTTTACACAGCATTGGAAAATAAGGAATATCCACTAGGAATTTTTATTGACCTAAGAAAAGCTTTTGACACAGTAAACCACCAAATCCTACTCCACAAACTTGACCACTACGGTATAAGAGGCCATGCGCTTGCTTATTTCAAATCTTACATTACTAATAGGTATCAGTACGTCACCATTAAAGACACAGCATCAGCAACACGGCCACTTGATACTGGAGTTCCGCAGGGAAGTGTCCTTGGTCCCCTGCTCTTCCTCATATACATCAATGACCTTCCAAACGTATCCCAACACCTGAAACCCATTCTCTTTGCTGATGACACGACTTATGTCATCTCTCACCCTAATCTTGCCACCCTCAACACCATTGTGAATGAGGAGCTGATTAAAATATCGACTTGGATGACAGCCAATAAACTTACGCTTAACACTGACAAAACTTACTATATTATGTTTGGTAGCAGAGCAGGAGATGCACAAATTAACATTAAGATTGACAACACTCTAATTACCAGAAATAATGGGGGAAAATTCTAGGCTTATACCTTGACAACAACCTGAATTTCAGCACCCATATCCAGCATATAGCCAAAAAAGTATCCAAAACGGTTGGGATCCTCTCCAAGATACGATACTACGTGCCGCAAAATGCCCTTCTCACACTATACCACTCACTTATTTATCCATACCTCACCTATGCTATTTGTGCTTGGGATCAACTGCAGCAACACACCTAAGCCAATAATAACCCAACAAAAAACTGCAGTAAGAATAATCACTAAATCCCATCCCTGGCAGCACACCCCCCCACTCTTCAAAGATCTAAACTTACTCCAGTTCAGTACATCCACACTTACTACTGTGCAGTCTACATCTACAGGGCCTTAAACTCTAATATCAACCTTGACCTAAAACGCTTTCTATGATAGTTGTGACAGAACCCACAGGCATAACACCAGACACAAACATCTCTACGACATTCCCCGTGTCCGACTAAACCTTTACAAAAATTCAATGTATGTCAAAGGCCCTAAAATCTGGAATACCCTACCTGAGAACTCTAGAACTGCAGACACATTCATCACCTTCAAAACTACCATTAGAAAACATCTTACTCCCTGATACACCCTGTCAACTAAACACACGAATACCACCTGGTGGTTCACACTTACACTCACTCCATCATTTGACCATAAACAGAAATATTAATCTCAATCTTAAAATAATGAATCCTGTGATACTCCAATACTGAAACTATATACTGTGCCAAAACAAAAGCATTCACATTGCTAAACTCATAAACTAGTATTTAGTCACTTAGCCATAAGACCAACTTACCTCATAATTTGTAATATTTTACAATTAAGAATAAAACTAAGTATGCCCGAAATGCCTAGCCATGCTAAGCGTTCTAGTGGTACACTCTGTAATCACATTTTTACTACATGTAAACCAAACAATAACCAAATTTCTATAAACTCAGCATTGTAATCCTTATAGAGAATAAACTTTGAATTTGAATTTGAATTTGAAATGCAACATCTGGGATAGATAATGCCCGAGGAGAGAGATACAAAGAACATATTGTATACCACTTATTCAAGTGGATACGGGCTGCAGTGTAATGCAGCAAAATATGAACAAATACCTGACAGTACGGAATATCAGTGTGTATAAGAGATGCACTTTCATTAAAGGTTCCATCAGAAAAAGGATCCGAAGAATACAGTAAATCATAGCCTGAGATGGGGTGGAGAACAGTGGAGTGTAATTTTGATTCTTGTAAGCAAACACCAATAGGGTTAAACCGGGAGAGCAACATTTGAAGCTCACCCCGATTACCTCTGAGGCCGCGGATATTCCACTGTAAACAGGCCATGATTGGAAACGAGAAAGATACAAGAAATCTGCAGGTAAAGGTACCTACTGACTAGTGGGGTTAGAAAAGTCCATATGTGGTGGCAGCGGAAAACATTCAAGCAGCGAAGGAATGGGGCACTGCAAAAATAGGAGTTGTGCAGATGAAGGAGAAGGAAGAGGAGGAACAGGAGGAGGGTCAGTGTCCATTGATGGTTTAGTCTCTTCAGTATATTCTGAGATAGCTTCCAGTGTTTTGGAAGACAAAGACGTTGTATGGGAGACATTGCAGATGGAAGGAGGAGGGTGAATAAAGATTGGAACAGCAATGGACTGTTACCAGAGTAGGGGGGCACGAAAGGGTAGAGGGAACTGGAGAAGTGTGGGCAGAGACAGAAGAGAAAGAAACCTGGGAGTGGGCAGAAGAGGAAGAAATTTGGGAGAGGACAGGGGATGAAGGTAAAGTAGGAGGAGTAGGGTGAACCTCCACATTTGTAATAGAGCCAGTGAGAGGCAAAGGACCACGTACAGAGACTGGAAAGGTAAAATGTGGAGGTAGAAGAAGGGAAGGAGGGGGGCATAGGAGATTTGAGCAATGGGGATTTTTTGGGCTTCTGAGAAGTAGATTGGAGACTGGGAGGTGTTGTATGAGGTCTTGTTGTTACCGGAACTTGAGGGGGAAAACATGAAGAAGTGAGAACAAACTGAGGTGTTGAGGTAGGGACTTCTGAGTCCAGGATAGCAAAAGAATGAGAGACAGGAGGCTGCAGAAGATGGAACCCCAGAGGTTGGGGGACATTTAGAAACACGAGAATAAGAAACACGGGATAGTCTTCCCTGGAGATTATTGCAACCCAGGATTTCAAATGGTCTGTTATCCTGGGTGTAAAGGGAGCAAAATAAACACAGCAGAAAAACTTTTGACTTATATTATCCTTCACCAATTTAGAACAGAAGTATGTACACTATATACACTATGTACAGCGATAGGTATTAGTGCACTCCATGGTAAGCAAGGCAGAATAGAAGCCACTAGAGAGCAGACCGTGCTTCAGCCAGCTCTAGAATGGGAATGACAAGGGCAGACAGGAGAGTGGTACCCACATAACCTCTGCGATTGCCGAAACCATCTTCTTATTGGTACTGGTTGAACGACGGGGCCCCATCGTCAACCCTCAGTCACCTGGTTCACTGGTTGGGGGAGATAGCCTGTAAATGAGGGTGTGTACATGCACCGAATAAAGGTTACGTACTCTTTGCATGCCACAGAGGTGTAGATGAGAAACTGCCATGGAATAAGAGAAACCTTCTGCTTCTTTTAGGCAACGGATTTCTTGCTTATTTAAGTAAACTTGGCAACGGTGAGAGTAAGATGGGTGAGCCTCATGACAATTAAGGCAAGTGGGAGGTAGACTACAAGACATATTGGAATGGTCATCGGCACCACAGACTGGGCATTGGGCTATAGACCTGCAATATTTTGCTGGATGACCAAAACCCCACCTTTCGAACTTGTAAACGATGTCCCACTATATAAACAGTGGATGGGAGTTCACAGCAGTTGAATGTTAATCAAGCTACATTGCAAGGGTAACGTCTCCACCCACGGGCAGGGAGGACATAAGTGTCTACTTTTAGGATTGGGAGATCTTGGAGTTCCAGCTATTCTAGAATGTCGTTGCCACATGTCTGGAAATTCTGTTGGACAATGGTATGGTGCAGAATAACAGCCCCCCTACAAAAATTGAGGGAATGATGTTGACAGGAATAGTAGTGACAGAAATAGTATCGATATTTGAAAGAAAATAAAGGTCTGAGCTTGGTTTAGATTCTGGACAGTGAGATGCATGTCCACTCTTGAGACATGAAAGGATATACCCTTTTCCAACATGGATATGACGCCTTTGCCAATCTAGGGTCGGGAGTGGGCAGTGGGGAATTTGGTCATAAAAAAAAAGAATTTAGTCATTGTGCTTTTCCAAAACTGAGCGGGAAGAAAGTCATGACATGGGGTTTTTTCGAAAAACGAAAAGGAAGCAAAGAAGTATCATCAGGAAATTGCGTGGGTTTTTGGGAGGGGGACCAGAATTGGCCCACGGGGGATGGGGGGGATTCAAAAATTTTCCCCGCACTGTAGAGGGGGGCTTAAAGACAGTCAAAGAAGAGTAAAGGTCAAAGTATTAAAGGAATCAGTCGGATCCGGTACCTAAAAGCGAGGGATGAAACAGCCCCAGCAAGAGTACAGGGGTTTTAAAAAGGTTCAGAAGAGGGGTCAAAAATGATCAGGGTCAGAACGGGGCAGTATCAAAAGAGGCCCGGGGGTAGCAGTTCAGGGATTGGGTCCCCCATGGTTGGGTTACTTTTTTTGTTTTTAGAAAAAGAAAGAAAAAAAAAAAAAAAAAAAAAAAACAAAAATAGGGGGAACGGGGGGGGAATAGCTCCTAGGAGGAATAAAAGGGCCGGGAAATCTCCTGGGGCCAAGAGGACCCAACACTGTAAGTAGCCAAAAACCCAAAAACCTGTGCCATACCCTACCTCAAGCCAGTAATGCCGCAATCCGGGACAGCAACCTCACACCCTGCCGAGCTCCCCCCCTGGTGGAAAAAACGAGAGGGGTTTGGCCGGATATCCATCACAAAGCATATCTCTTTTGGCCCCCCCAACCCCCGGAATCCGAAAGGTGGCCTCTGGAGCCCCTCACCGAAAGACACCCCAAAACCACCCCCCCCCCCCCCCTTTTCCGGGGTGTAAGTTTTTTCCCCGAAGAGGAACGGGACATCTCAACATCCGATTCCGGAAAACTACCCCACCCCAAGGGAACCCCCTCAACGGTATGCCCCCTACCCGCCCCCCCCCTGGCCTGTCCTGTGGTAAAATAAAAAAACCCCCCCCCAAAAAGGAAAAGAAAAGGGAATGGGGAGGGGGAAAAAAAAAAGGGGGAAAATGGAAATTGGGGGAAAAAGGCGGTCTAAAAGGGCCCCCCGGTCAATTTCCTCGCCAGGAGCCCCACCGCCAAAACCCCCCCTTAAGGGGCCCGGAATTAGCCGCTCATAAGCCCCCTACAATTTCCGTTTCATTCCTGGCGGGGGAGAAACATTGGGGTTTTTCCCTTACGCGGGTTTTTTAAATTTCCCATCGTAAAATAGGTACCTGGGTTTAGGGACGGGGGGGGTTCTCCTGGAACCAAAACTGACCTAATTTGGGAAAGCTTTTCATAACAAGGGTCTATCTATAAGTATATGTCCTGAGTCAGCTATGGCTTATCCTTGTACAAGTTTCTTGAAAAACCTTTTTTCATGTTCTTGTATACTTTTTTTCATGTATGTATACCTTTAATGTAAATTTATCCCGACATGTATTGTATCTTTTTTCAGTACTGGTAACCTTTTACATGTACTTGTATATTGTACAGTACCTGTATACCTTTCATGACTTGTATACCTTGTACAGTCCTGATACTTTTGTACTGTAAAATAAAAATATTATAAGTATTTTATTTTTGTTTTTATTCTTTCCTTGCTGTATAAGCAGGGGCCCCACGAACCCGGAATTAGCCGCGTAAACAGGGGCCCTACATAGCCTGGAACTTGCCTCGTTAACAGGGCCTACAGAGCCCGGAAATTGCCTGCGAAAAACAGGGCCCCCACAGAGCCTGGAACTTAGCCTGCTGTATAACAGGGCCCTACAAGCCCGGAACTTAGCCTGCTTTTTAAGAGGGCCCCACAGTAGCCTGGAAAAATTAGCCTCTTATAAGCAGGGCCCTACGTAGCCGGAACTAGCCTGCTGTATAACGGGCCCTACAGGCCTAAACTTTGCCCTGTTTAACAGGGCCCTCATAGCCGGGAAATTTTCTGTATAAGCGGGCCAACAGAGCCTGGGAAATTAGGCCCCTGAAAAGCAGGGCCCCCACATAGCCCAACTGCCGCTGTATAAGCAGGGGCCCTACAGTACCTGGGAAATTTGCCTGCTGTATAAGCAGAGCCCTACATTACCTGGAACTTTGCCTGCGTATAAGCAGGGCCATACATAGCCCGGGAAATTAGCCGCTGTATAAGCAGGGCCCCCAAATAGCCTGGGAAATTAGCCGCGTAAACAGGGCCCTACAGTAGCCCGGAATTTGCCCCCTGTATAAGCAGGGCCCACAGTACCGGAACTTAGCCTGCTGTTTAAGCAGGGGCCCTACGACCCGGACTTACCTGCTGTATAAGCAGGGCCCCACAGTAGCCCGGGAAATTACCCCTGTAAACGGGCCCTACAGTAGCCCGGGAAATTTGCCTGCTGTATAAGCGGGCCTACATAGCCCGGAACTTACCTGGTTAAGCAGGGCCCTACATAGCCCGGAACTTTGCCTGCTGTAAGCAGGGCCCAAAAGTAGCCCCGGGAATTTGCCCGCTGTAAAAGCAGGGCCCAAGACCCCGGGAAATTACCTGCTTATAAGCAGGGCCCTACGTACCTGGAACTTAGCCCGCGAAAAACGGGCCCAAAAACCCGGAATTAGCCTGTTATAAGCAGGGGGCCCACAGTTTTCCTGGAAATTAGCCCGCTGTATAAGCAGGCCCTACAGTACCTGGAACTTAGCCTGTGTATAACAGGGGCCCTACAGTAGCCCGGAACTTAGCCCGCGTTTAAAAACAGGGCCCTACAGTAGCCTGGAACTTTGCCCGCGTATAAGCAGGGGCCCACGTACCCGGGAATTAGCCCGCGTAAAGCAGGGCCCTACAGTACCTGGAACTTTTGCCTGTGTAAAAAACAGGGCCCCCAAAGGCCCGGAAACTTAGCCTGCGTATAAGCGGCCCTACAGTAGCCCGGAACTTTGCCTCGTATAAGCGGCCCACAGACCCGGAACTTACCCCTGTATAAGCGGGCCCTACAGTGCCCGGAAAATTAGCCTGCTGTATAAGCAGGGGGCCCCACAGTACCCGGAACTTAGCCTGCTGTATAAGAGGGCTACATTTCCGGAACTTGGGCCCGCTGTATAAGCAGGGCCCTACAGTAGCCTGGAACTTGCCGCTGTTTGCAGGGCCCTCAGTAGCCTGGAACTTTTCCTGCTTAAAGCGGCCCTACATAGCCGGGAATTTTGCCTGCTGATAAGCAGGGCCCACGTAGCCCGGAACTTAGCCCGCTGTATAAGCAGGGGGCCCCCTTTGCCTAACTTACCTCTTATAAGCAGGGCCCTACTAGCCTGGAACTTTGCCGGTATAAAGGGGCCCCCACAGTACCTGGGAAATTAGCCTGCTGAAAAACAGGGGCCCCAATAGCCGGGAAATTAGCCTGCTGTTAAGCGGGCCCCCACGTAGCCTAAATTAGCCTGCGTAAAGCAGGGCCCACAGTAGCCTGGAATTTGCTGCTGTATAAGCGGGGCCCCACAGTAGCCCGGAATTGCCTGTGATAACAGGGGGCCACAGCCTGGAAATTGCCCGCTGTATAAGCAGGGCCCACAGTAGCCTGGAACTTGCCTGCTGTATAAACAGGGGCCCTACAGTAGCCCGGAAAAGTCCGCGTATAAACAGGGGCCCTACAGTACCTGGAATTAGCCCGCTGTATAACAGGGGGCCCAAAAAGTACCTGGAATTAGTGCTGATAACAGGGGCCCAATACCTGGAACTTACCTCTTTTTAACAGGGCCCTACAGTAGCCGGAATTTTGCCTCTGTATAAGCAGCCCCCAGTAGCTGGGAAATTAGCCTGCGTTAAGCGGGCCCCACAGAGCCTGGGAAATTGCCTGCTGTAAGCAGGGCCACAGTAGCCCGGGAAATTGCCTGCTGTTAAGCAGGGCCCACAGTAGCCTGGAAATTAGCCCGCTTTTATAGCAGGCCCCACAGTGCCCGGGAAATTAGCCTGCTGTATAAAACGGGCCCTACGTACCCAGAACTTAGCCCGCTGTATAAGAGGGGCCCTACAGTAGCCTGGAACTTAGCCCCTTTTAAGCAGGCCCACAGTACCTGGAATTAGCCTGCTGTATAAGCAGGGGCCCCCAGTAGCCAGAACTTGCCCGCTGTATAAGCAGGGCCCACAGTGCCTCGGAACTTAGCCTGCTGTATAAGCAGGGCCCTACAGTAGCCTGGAACTTAGCCTGCTGTATAAGCAGGGCCCTACAGTAGCCCGGAACTTAGCCTGCTGTATAAGCAGGGCCCTACAGTAGCCTGGAACTTAGCCTGCTGTATAAGCAGGGCCCTACAGTAGCCTGGAACTTTTCCTGCTGTTAACAGAGCCCCACAGTGCCTGGAATTAGCCTTCTGTATAAGCAGGGCCCTACAGTAGCCGGGGAAATTAGCCTGCGTAAAAGCAGGGCCCCTACAGTAGCCCGGAACTTAGCCGCTGTAAAAAACGGGCCCACAGAGCTGGGAAATAGCCCGCTGTATAAGCAGGCCCTACAGAGCCGGGAAATTAGCCTGTAAAGCGGGCCCCACAGTACCGGAAAATTAGCCGCTGTATAAGCAGGGCCCTCATAGCCCGGAACTTAGCCCGCTGTATAAGCAGGGCCCTCGTAGTGGAACTTAGCCCCCCTTTTAAAGCAGGGCCCTACGTACCCGGAACTTAGCCTGCTGTATAAACAGGCCCCATAGCCTGGAAAATTAGCCTGCTGTTCAGGGGCCCCCAGTACCTGGAACTTAGCCTGTTTAAAGGGCCCTAAAAACCTGGAAAAATTGCCCCCTTTTATAAAAAGGGCCCTACAGTAGCCAGGAAATTAGCCTCTGTAAAACAGGGCCCAAAAGTAGCCTGGAAATAGCCTGCGTATAAAGGGGCCCACAGTAGCCGGAACTTAGCCTGCTGTATAACAGGGGCCCCCGTAGCCCGGAACTTAGCCTGCTGTATAACAGGGCCTACGTAGCCCGGAACTGCCCGTGTTAAAAACAGGGCCCTACAGAGCCCGGAACTTGCCTGCTGTAAAGCAGGCCCTACAGAGCCCGGAAATTTGCCCGCTGTATAACAGGGCCCCACAGTAGCCTGGAACTTACCTGCTGTATAACAGGGCCCTACAGTAGCCGGAACTTAGTGCTGTATAAGAGGGGCCCACAGAGCCTGGAACTTAGCCTGTGTATAAGCAGGGGCCCCAAAACCCGGAACTTAGCCTGCTGTATAACAGGGGCCCACATAGCCCGGAATTAGCCGCTGTTAAGAGGGCCCACGACCTGGAACTTTTGCCTGCGTTAAGAAAAGGCCCCACAGTGCCTGAAATTGCCTCTGTAAAGCAGGGCCCCACATCCGGAACTTTGCCGCTTATAAGCAGGGCCCACGTCCTGGGGAAATTTTTCCTGCTGTATAAGCAGGGCCCCACAGTAGCCTGGCTTAGCCTGCTGTATAAGCAGGGGCCCCACTGCCCGGGAATTGCCTGCTGTTAACAGGGCCCTAAGTAGCCTGAACTTAGCCGCTGTAAAGAGGGGCCCTACAGTAGCCCGGAACTTACCGCTGATAACAGGGCCCTACAGTAGCCTGGAACTTAGCCTCTGTATAAGCAGGGGCCCTACATACCTGAACAGCCCGTGTAAAGCGGGCCTACAGTAGCCCGGAACTTAGCCTGTGTATAACAGGGCCCTACAGAGCCTGGAACTTAGCCCTGTATAAAAGGGGCCCACAGTAGCCCGGAAATTAGCTGCTTATAAGCGGGCCCCCGAGCCCCAAATTAGCCCCGCTATTTAAAACAGGGGCCCCACGTACCCGGAACTTTCCTGCTATATAGCAGGGCCCTACGTGCCCCAACTTTGCCGCTGATAAACAGTGACTAGTTTTAACATGTAAAGTTCATTCTTTGTAACTTGTTTTGCTTCAAAACTTTGGGGGCCCCGTCCCTGGACCCATTAGTACCTCTAATTTGAGGTACAGTCCCCAGAACCATTATGTACCTCAATATTGAGGTCAAAACCCTGGACCCTTTTTTTTACCTCTGTAATGTTGGTACAGTCCCGAACCCTTATGTACCTCTTAAGTTGAGGTACAGTCCCCCGAAAACCCCTTATTACCTCTGTAATTTGGAGACAGTCCCCGAACCCTTTTGTACGTTAAAGTTTAGGTACAGCCCTGAACCCATTATGTCCTGTGAATGTTAGGTAAGTCCCTGTACCCATTAGTACCTCTGTAATGTTGAGGTACAGTCCCTGTACCCTTATATCCTCTGTAAGTTGTGTACAGTCCCAAAACCCCCTTTTTACCCGTGAATTTTGGTCATCCCTGAACCCCTTAGTACCTGGTAAGTTGAGGTACAGCCCTGAAACCCTTTTTTACCCCTGTAAAAGTTGGGGGTACAGTCCCTGAACCCACTATGTACCTCTGTAATGTTGAGGTAGAGTCCCTGAACCCATTATGTACCTCTGTAATGTTGAGGTACAGCCCCTGGACCCATTATGTACCTCTAATATTTTGACTACCTCCCACAGGATGGGTTTGAGGTGCATAATAAAGATATTTAACTAACCTTAGAATATTATTGTACTTAGCTTACAGTCAATATATTGTGAACATATTGTAGGCTGCCTGAATAACTGAAGAATGGTAATAACTGAAGAATGGTAATAACTGAAGAATGGTAATAACTGAAGAATGGTAATAACTAAAGAATGGTAAAACTGAAGATTGGTAATAACTGAAGAATGGTAATAACTGAAGAATGGTAATAACTGAAGAATGGTAATAACTGAAGAATGGTAATAACTGAAGAATGGTAATAACTGAAGAATGGTAATAACTGAAGAATGGTAATAACTGAAGAATGGTAATAACTGAAGAATGGTAATAACTGAAGAATGGTAATAACTGAAGAATGGTAATAACAGAGAACCGCTGTATGAGCGAAATGGTGTGAAGTGCTCTCCCTGTAATATACTGTGTAATATACTGTGTAATATACTGTGTAATATACTGTGTAATATACTGTGTAATATACTGTGTAATGTACTGTGTAATATACTGTGTAATATACTGTGTAATATACTGTGTAATATACTGTGTAATATACTGTGTAATATACTGTGTAATAATACTGTGTAATATACTGTGTAATGTACTGTGTAATATACTGTGTAATATACTGTGTAATATACTGTGTAATATACTGTGTAATATACTGTGAATGTACTGTGTAATATACTGTGTAATATACTGTGTAATATACTGTGTAATATACTGTGTAATATACTGTGTAATATACTGTGTAATATACTGTGTAATGTACTGTGTAATATACTGTGTAATATACTGTGTAATGTACTGTGTAATGTACTGTGTAATATACTGTGTAATATACTGTGTAATATACTGTGTAATATACTGTGTAATGTACTGTGTAATGTACTGTGTAATATACTGTGTAATATACTGTGTAATGTACTGTGTAATGTACTGTGTAATATACTGTGTAATGTACTGTGTAATATACTGTGTAATATACTGTGTAATGTACTGTGTAATGTACTGTGTAATATACTGTGTAATGTACTGTGTAATATACTGTGTAATATACTGTGTAATGTACTGTGTAATGTACTGTGTAATATACTGTGTAATGTACTGTGTAATATACTGTGTAATATACTGTGTAATGTACTGTGTATGTACTGTGTAATATACTGTGTAATGTACTGTGTAATGTACTGTGTAATATACTGTGTAATGTACTGTGTAATATACTGTGTAATATACTGTGTAATGTACTGTGTAATGTACTGTGTAATGTACTGTGTAATATACTGTGTAATGTACTGTGTAATGTACTGTGTAATGTACTGTTGTAATATACTGTGTATGTACTGTGTAATGTACTGTGTAATATACTGTGTAATATACTGTGTAATGTACTGTGTAATGTACTGTGTAATATACTGTGTAATGTACTGTGTAATATACTGTGTAAATATACTGTGTAATGTACTGTGTAATGTACTGTGTAATATACTGTGTAATGTACTGTGTAATATACTGTGTAATATACTGTGTAATGTACTGTGTAATGTACTGTGTAATATACTGTGTAATGTACTGTGTAATGTACTGTGTAATATACTGTGTAATATACTGTGTAATATACTGTGTAATATACTGTGTAATATACTGTGTTAATATAACTGTGTAATATACTGTGAAATATACTGTGTAATATACTTTTGTAATATACTGTGTAATATACTGTGTAATATACTGTGTAATGTACTGTGTAATATACTGTGTAATATACTGTGTAATATACTGTGTAATATACTGTGTAATATACTGTGTAATGTACTGTGTAATATACTGTGTAATATACTGTGTAATATACTGTGTAATATACTGTGTAATATACTGTGTAATATACTGTGTAATATACTGTGTAATGTACTGTGTAATGTACTGTGTAATATACTGTGTAATGTACTGTGTAATGTAACTGTGTAATATACTGTGTAATATACTGTTTTAATATACTGTGTAATATACTGTGTAATGTACTGTGTAATGTACTGTGTAATATACTGTGTAATGTACTGTGTAATGTACTGTGTAATATACTGTGTAATGTACTGTGTAATGTACTGTGTAATATACTGTGTAATATACTGTGTAATGTACTGTGTAATGTACTGTGTAATATACTGTGTAATGTACTGTGTAATATACTGTGTAATATACTTTTGTAAATGTACTGTGTAATGTACTGTGTAATATACTGTGTAATGTACTGTGTAATATACTGTGTAATATACTGTGTAATGTACTGTGTAATGTACTGTGTAATATACTGTGTAATGTACTGTGTAATGTACTGTGTAATTACTGTGTAATGTACTGTGTAATATACTGTGTAATATACTGTGTAATGTACTGTGTAATGTACTGTGTAATGAAACTGTGTAATATACTGTGTAATGTACTGTGTAATGTACTGTGTAATGTACTGTGTAATATACTGTGTAATGTACTGTGTAATGTACTGTGTAATATACTGTGTAATATACTGTGTAATGTACTGTGTAATGTACTGTGTAATATACTGTGTAATGTACTGTGTAATATACTGTGTAATATACTGTGTAATGTACTGTGTAATGTACTGTGTAATATACTGTGTAATGTACTGTGTAATATACTGTGTAATATACTGTTGTAATGTACTGTGTAAGGGTACTGTGTAAATATACTGTGTAATGTACTGTGTAATGTACTGTGTAATATACTGTGTAATGTACTGTGTAATATACTGTGTAATATACTGTGTAATGAAACTGTGTAATGTACTGTGTAATATACTGTGTAATGTACTGTGTAAAGTACTGTGTAATATAACTGTGTAATATACTGTGTTAATATACTGTGTAATATACTGTGTAATGTACTGTGTAATATACTGTGTAATGTACTGTGTAATGTACTGTGTAATATACTGTGTAATATACTGTGTAATATACTGTGTAATATACTGTGTAATGTACTGTGAAAATGTACTGTGTAATATACTGTGTAATATACTGTGTAATATACTGTGTAATGTACTGTGTAATATACTGTGTAATATACTGTGTAATATACTGTGTAATATACTGTGTAATATACTGTGTAATATACTGTGTAATATACTGTGTAATATACTGTGTAATATACTGTGTAATATACTGTGTAATATACTGTGTATATACTGTGTAATGTACTGTGTAATATACTGTGTAATGTACTGTGTAATATACTGTGTAATATACTGTGTAATATACTGTGTAATATACTGTGTAATGTACTGTGTAATATACTGTGTAATGTACTGTGTAATATACTGTGTAATATACTGTGTAATATACTGTGTAATATACTGTGTAATATACTGTGTAATGTACTGTGTAATATACTGTGTAATATACTGTGTAATATACTGTGTAATATACTGTATAATATACTGTGTAATATACTGTGTAATATACTGTGTAATATACTGTGTAATATACTGTGTAATATACTGTGTAATATACTGTGTAATATACTGTGTAATATACTGTGTAATTATACTGTGTAATATACTGTGTAATAATACTGTGTAATATACTGTGTAATATACTGTGTATATACTGTGTAATATACTGTGTAATATACTGTGTAATATACTGTGTAATATACTGTGTAATATACTGTGTAATATACTGTGTAATATACTGTGTAATATACTGTGTAAGATACTGTGTAAGATACTGTGTAATATACTGTGTAATATACTGTGTAATATACTGTGTAATATACTGTGTAATATACTGTGTAATATACTGTGTAATATACTGTGTAATATACTGTGTAATATAAATAGTTAAAACCAACAAAGTGAAAAATGAGACTACTTCAGCCCAGTCAGTGACTACTTCAGCCCAGTCAGTGACTACTTCAGCCCAGTCAGTGACTACTTCAGCCCAGTCAGTGACTACTTCAGCCTAGTCAGTAACTACTTCACTCAAACACATAAATTTTAACACACCGAGCTGTTACATTATTATTGTACGTGTCTTCATTATAGGGTATGACCGTTCAAGGATGTTCAGTGATCAGCCACGAGGATCCGAACTACTGGCAAAACCCTCACAAATTTAACCCGAGTCGCTTCTTGGACGACAGTGGAAAGTTTGTGTCCCAGAAGGAAGGTTTCTTCCCATTTGGAACAGGTAAGTTCTTGACTTATATGATCACTACTGTTGCAACATTCTGTACTGTGTACACTTACTTTAACTGATCATTTTATCTAGTTCTTAAATTATTCACAAATAATCCATACGTACGAGAAGGAAGCTTTCTGACGACATTTTGATCCATCTTGGAGCATTAACCAGACACACTAACACACGAAGGTTAGAGAGCAAGTATAGTAGAGCAGACCAGTATATGGTATACCAGAGGAGACCAGTATATAGTATACCAGAGGAGACCAGTATATGGTATACCAGAGGAGACCAGTATATGGTATGCCAGAGGAGACCAGTATATAGTATACCAGAGGAGACCAGTATATGGTATGCCAGAGGAGACCAGTATATAGTATACCAGAGGAGACCAGTATATGGTATACCAGAGGAGACCAGTATATAATATACCAGAGGAGACCATTATATAGTATACCAGAGGAGACCAGTATAATAGTATACAGAGGAGACCAGTATATGGTATACCAGAGGAGACCAGTATATGGTATGCCAGAGGAGACCAGTATATAGTATACCAGAGGAGACCAGTATATGGTATGCCAGAGGAGACCAGTATATAGTATACCAGAGGAGACCAGTATAT
>NC_069457.1:11138777-11169382 GCF_026875155.1 Cherax quadricarinatus
CACTCACTCCATGAATAGAACCAGGACAACCACTCATACCAGAACATGCACCAAATGTGACAGTGACACACTCCACCCTGGAGCGCTGACTGACAACAAAAAAGGGAGTCCAACAGTTCCCCCCTCGCCCCCTGGAGGGCCCGGGCCCCAAGGGTCTACCCCCGGGGATCAAATTTCCCCCCCTTACATATTTAAGCTTTTTCATTTACTTTTAAGGGTTTTTGGTAACCCTCAGAAAAACTTTCCCCCCCACCTAGCCCCCACATAGACCCCTATTCCTACACAAAGTATGGAAAAACCGTCGCCCCCAGCACATTTTTCCCTTTCACTTCCCACAATTCATACCCCCATGAAATAGGATATGAAAAACGTATCCACCATACACATAGGCAGGGGCCCATGCCATACCCTTTCCACCCCCACATTTAAAAACTCGTGCCCGCAAACTGACAAATCTTTTCCCCCCACCCCCCCTGCCCCACCCCCCCACCCTTTTTCCTGGTACTCCCCAAACCCCCTCAAAAAAATAACGATAGGGTTAAGCAGTTTCTTCCCCCACACAAAAACCCAAAACCCCCCCCTCCCCACAAACCCCTGACCCTCAGCAACCCAGAAGGAAAAAATCCCATAAAAATCTGGAACATTACCCCCCTTTCCCGGGGGCCTGAAAAACCTAAACCCTGCTAAATCTTCTCCAGATGTTAGCGGCCGGGGCCCGTGTCAGCGTGCCTGTTTGGTGCCCCGGGTTTTTCGTGTTTTCAGGGCCCGCTCTTAGCCCCAAAAATTTTAATTTGTGCAAAATCCTATACGATACACCCCTTTTGCCCCCTGGAACCAATTTGGGGGAAAAAACTTTAATAACTGAGTCAAAAAAGGGAGAATTATTTGTGCACGCTTTGCGGGTTTTTTAAACTCCCAGGGGGGGAATCATAGGCCTTTTCCCCGGGTGTGGAAAAAAAAAAATAATTTGAACTTTTCATGTCAGGGGAAAAGAAATTTCCCCCTGAAACTTGAGTATACTTTGGTGTTAGTTTTAACTAAAAGTGGCTCCCTAGTATATTGATGTAAAGGCTAAAGTGCCCATTTAAAACAGGTAAATTTTTGTAAATGAAGGATAAGTATAGAGGAAGGTCCCAAAAAGTCCCCCCAAAAACCCTTACCCCCAGGCCCGCTGTTTTTAAAAATTTTTGGGCCTGCTGGAAACTCGCAAAAATTTAAAAAAGGTGATACCAGTGAATAGCAAATACAGTTTTTGTAGTAGCAACAACCAGTATTATAATGGAATTAGGGGAAGTGGAGTGATTTTATTATTTTCCCTTTTTTTTGAAATACAGACTTTTCGTGAATTTAAATATAAGTAGTTACCACCCGGGTTCGCAATAAAAACAACGAGAAGCAATTTTTACTACGGGAAAAAAGCGTCCTTCCCCCAAAAATTTTGCACCAGTCCTAAAATTGAAAATTTGGGCATTTATTGGGGTGGGACAAAAAAAAAAAAAAATAAAAAAGCCAGTTTAAGCGATTGAAAAAAACAAGGAGGTGCCCTTTCGTCTTTTGTAGGAGCTGCCAGATATAAAGGGCTCTTCAACACCAAGTTATAATTTTGTATCGCCCCAAATCACAAATTACTCGGGTAGAAAATTTTCCAGTGGGATCCTTCATGTGTTGCTCAAACCCCGACCAGTATTTTTAAAAAATAAGTAAACCCATGACAGAGCAGAAAAAACTGGTCCGGCCCTTTGGGGACTGGCCCGAACCCTTGACTGGTCCGACCGGGAAATTGGTTTCAAACAGTTTTTTGGGACAATAAAGCAGAGAAAAACGGATGGTTTGTAGGCGCCCTTTTTAAACAAAACCCATTAAAAATCGGGAAACGTGAGGAAGCTGTCCAATATACAAAAAAAATTTTTAGAAAACAAAATACAAATAGCTAAAAGGCCCAAAATTTAAAGGTTATTAATAAAATTTTCAAGGGGGTTGCTAGAGAATTGCGTAAATAAACCATTCAAATAAATTATGAAGTGGGGTTTGGGTCTGTGGTCATCAAACAAAGGGGTTTTCCACTGGAAAAAAATTGTCTTTTTTTGTGGAAAAATTGGGTGTCACCCCCTTGTGCAGATATCCCAGAATACTACAAGCAGTATTAAAAAAGAAAAGTGTTTCTGGGTATGCCCAAATGAGGAAAAAATTGGGGAAACTAAAATCAAAAGGGGTTTATTAAAAGAGGACAACATCAAAGCTGCTTTCATAAAAAACCCTTTAAAGCTTTCTACAACAGAGGGGAAACAAAAAAAATCTGGGTGAATGGTACTCCCCCTTGAAAAATGGCCATGTAGTCAAAAACTGAAAAGGCGGGAGGTGATGTCCTGGGGACAGTAATAGTAAAGCTGGGGGGTGCTGCCCCTGGGAGACATTTAAGGGTGAAGCTGGAGGTGCTGTCCCTGGGGGGACAGAAATTTTTTGAAGCTGGAGATACGTCCTGGGAGACAAAATGGTGAAGGGAAAATTTTGTCCAGGTAGTGGGGAATTATCCGCAGGAAGGAATACATATAAATGACCTTAGGGGACAGGGGGGCCATAGTAGGGAAAAAAGTGTAGTCAAAGATAAGATAAAACCAATTTTTCAAACTAGAAATCCCGCGGGGAAATCCCCCCAAACAAGGGGACTCAAAAAAGCAATAGTGAGGAAAAATTCCAAAAAACAACGGGTGGGAGCCCCCAATTGTTGGTGCTGGGGAGGATGGGAAGTAAGACAGGGAAACATGCCCCAAACGGGGAATTTCAGTCACAAAAACCCAAGGGCAAGGGGAAAACCCAAACCCTGTGCACATACTAGCACTTGGTATTGGGGCAGGGGAAAAACGGGAAAAACGATGGGACGTGCAACTAACCCCCCAAAAAAATTCCCATCCCAAATTTTGACAACGGGGAAAAAGGAAAAATTTCCCCCTTTCCCTATAAGTTTTTTTCACCCTGAAATGGTCCCTCTTCAGTAAGGAAAAAATGTGCTATAATTTTAAATTTGCCAGGTTTCCATCAAAAGGGGGACAAAAAAGAACAAAAACCCAGGCCAGGGGAAAAAAACCGGGGTAGCCACACCCATCAAGAGGGAAAAGGTTTTTTAGTCCCGGGAAGGAAAATAAACGGGCCGGGAAAATGGCAAAATCGTAACCAAACCCCGTAAATTCCTGGGGGGAACCCGGGCGATGGCCCCCCAACCCCAAAAACCAAAAACCGTTTACAGGATACTAATCCCCGGAAAAAAAAACCCCCCCCCAAAGTACCAACAATACCACCATTCCGATAACTTCTTCTTTGCAAATATACAGGGTCAAAAGCCGAAACAAACAACAAAATCCCTTTTCACCCCATGGCCCCTGCTTGCAGAGGAAAGGCAATGTTCGCGGTTTTCACTGCCCCCCACAAAAAGGATCATTTGGGGACAAAAAAATAGGGCCCCGGGTTACAACCTATACAAAATGTGACAAAAGTAAAACGGGAAAAAGGGGGGGGGTTGGGCCCTGTAAAATTGCAGAGCACTTGTTTGCACAAAACCGCTTAATGCCTCAAATAAACGTGTGGAAGTTTTTAGCATAAAGGTCGAAAACCCAAAAAAACCTAGTCATTGTGGTGGGAAACAAGCCCCGGAAGCAAACCCAGAAATTCCGGGAACAGCTTTTAAAAAATTGACCACTGCCCTGGAAAATTTTCCCAGCCCCTCCACAAACATCTTGTCCGGGGGAATTTCAATTTAAAGGGCACCAAAAAATTGGGGGGAATTTTTAGCAAATAATATGTTGCGTAATAAACCAGGGGGCAGCTTGATAAAAACTCACACTCAAAACGAGTTTTTTAAATCTCTGCACAAAATTCAATTTAAACCAGCAAATAATAGAGCCTAAGCCCTGGAGAATACAAAGCCCTCATATTCAAAAACCAATGATGATCTGATAAGAAAGTCCCATATCAAAAACATTACTCGGGATCACAACAAAATTTTGAGGTTCAGACTTTTGAATGGGGGGACCCCCAAACCCGAAAAAATTGACTAGTAGGGGGGAAGCATTCACCAAATTCAATTTAAATAACAAAAACAAAAAGGGGGGCCCAAAGTAAACCAAGTCCAAAACAAATTTTAAGGGGGAAATATACAAAGAAACAAAGACCCAACTTTTTGCCTAGAAAGTTTAAACCCTGGGTGGACTCGATGTATCCAAAAAGGTTTTTCCTCTAAGAAAAAGGGGGAAGGAGAGGGGTTAAAAATAAAGGGGACAGGCCTTTTTTAAAAGGGGCGACGGAAAAAAAACAACAAAAGCGGCTAAAAGGGGTCAATATATCTGAAATGCCGGGGGGGGGGAGACACTGGTCAGAGAAATAGCAACATCGAACTTTAAACTAAAAAGAATCCTTTGGGAGTCAGGAATCGCGGGAAAAACCCAAAAAGGGATAAATGAAAATCGGGAAAAAAACCCCAAAATATTTCTTCTCCTATCCCAAAAAAAAATCGAGAACAACGCCCCGTATTTGGGGGCCCACTTAAACAAGATGGGTCCTACCAGATACAGCAAGGAAAAGAGTGAAACTTTCCAAGTCCCAAAAAAGGAAAAAGTTTTTTTGCAAGCCGGTAACCAGACTGGAGTCGGGAAAAATCAAAGAAAAATTTTTTTGAGAGACCACAAATTTGATTTAAAACAAAAATATCCCAAAGTTATCCTGACGCCCAAAAAGAATTCGAACAGGGGGATAAAAGAAAATGCCCCTGAAATTGCCCCCCCGGGGCCCGATCAAGGGGGAAATCTGTGTTCATCAAAGAACTGCAAGAAGCCCCCATCACGAAACCTTTTCCACCTATGGAGAGGGACATGGACACGGGGGTTTGTCCTCAGTTAAAAAAAACAGACATAGCCCCCCCTCCACAAAGGGGGGGAAAAAAACAGCAAAAAACTACGACCAAAAGCACTAAATCCCCTTTTAAAAAAAATCTTTGAAAGGGTCCTAAGAAGCAAGGGTCACCCCCCCATTAAAAAAAACCCATCATTACACAACCCCGGGAAAAAATGGGTTTAGAACAGGTTTGCTCCTGTCTGTTTCAAAATACTGGATCAAATTCGACAAGGTTTCCTAAATGCACTAGAAAACAAAAAAGAAAACGATGTAATATATACAGACTTTTCAAAAAAGCCTTTGACAAATGTGTCAAAGCGTAAAAAGCGCACAAAATGCGCGCTAAAAGGGAAAAACAAAGGGAAAAAATCGGTCGATGGATCAATTTAAATTTTCCCCCTAACAGAAACGAGAGGGAGTCGTCAAAGAGTAAATCCCAGGGAGCTACGGTAAAAGCTCTGTTTCCCCAAAAGGGACCCCCCGTTTCTAGCCCCATCTTGTTCCTCATCCTCTATCCGACATAGACAAGGATGTCGCCCAGCACCGGTCTTCCTTTGCGAAAGACCAAACCCCAATTTTTCTGAAAAGTGGGCTTCCATTGCAGACACGCAAGGCCCCCGGCGGGGCATCAACCAAATCTTTTTAGTGGGCTGCAGAAAAAAATAGAAGTTAACGATTTAGAAATTTTTAATTTCTCAATAGGTAAAACCCTGAGGAAAAATTAAAAATTAATTTTGAGTACAAAAAAAAATTCTGGCCACAAAATAGAGGGGAAAAAAACCAACGTCAAAGGCCTGGGGGTGATTATGTCGGAGGATTCACCTTCAAGGACCATAACATTGTATCAAACACAAATTTTTTTGAAAAATGGGCAGGATGGATAATGAGAAACCTTTAAAATTTGGGGGGGCCAAGCCCCTGATGACACTCTTTTGGTCACTTGTTCTTTTCTAGGCGGGAAAATTGCTGCACTCTAACGCAACCTTTTAAGGCAGGTGAAATTTCCCGACCTAAAAATGTAAAAGAGAAAAAATTTACGGCCCCATAACGGAGAAAAAAACACCTCAATTTCTGGGGGTGCTTTTAGGTTTCTAAACCCGTTTTTCCCGGAAAACGCCCGGGGGGAGAGATAATGATTATATTTCCCCCTGGAAAATCCCAGAGGGACTAGTACCGAACTTGAAAACCCAAAAAAAACTCACTACGAAAACAAAAGACTTTGGGGAAAGATGCAAACCAAAAACCCCCAAAGAAAAACAGGGGTTCATAGCACGTTAAAAGACCATACAATAAATGTCAGGGCCCGAGCTGTTAACTGCCCCCCATAAATAAGGGGGATTTCCACAGACCCCTGGGAGTCTTCAAGCTGGGACTGGAAAAAAGCCCTAAAAATCAGTTCCCGATCAGCCGGGGTGTTTTTTGGGTGTACGTTTGGGTTTTCGTGCAGGCCCGCAGCAACAAACCTGGTTTTATCAGGCGCTGTTTCCCCCAGGGGGCCTGGTCAAAAGACCGGGCCCCCGGGGGGCGTTGACCCCCCAAAATCTCTCCAAAGGGAAACTCCAGGTAATCGTTAAAACGGGTATAACCCCTTCACCGGGTGCACCACCTGTCCCCCCCATCCCCTGTGCAATTCCCAACCTTTTACCTTCCCAGGTTCCTGGGCCAATGCCCAACCCCATACAAGACCGCCTTTCACTACCAAAAGGTCCAACCCCCTTTTACAATTCCCCTAAACCTCATAAAAATTTTTTTTCCCCCCCCCCAAATGTCCGTCCCCAAAAACCCCCTCCCCCAATACCTCACATGATGTAAACAATTAAAAACCCTGCGCCCCCCCTAAAACCAGAAGGGCCCATTCCCCCCTTTTTTCCGGGGAAAATGACCACCTCCCTTTTTAACCCCTGCACTTTGAACCCCACAAAATCTGAACACCCCCCTTTGAATGCTTTGAATTACCCGGGGACTTTTAAAAGGAACACCCTTTTGCCCATGAACCCAAAACTTATATTTAAAAACAGGTTTGGGTACAAAACCCCCTGCAGGAAAAAGTGAGATGATTTGGTCTTAAATGCTCCCAGTCTCTTTTTCCTCAAAGGTCCCCAAAACGAGCAGAAATAAACCTCCCTGCCCCAAATAAATTTGCCCTATATCAATACCACATATCTTCAAAACTCCACCCGGTCGTCACCACCCGACAACCCTTTTCCCCCCTTCCCCTTCCCCCCAAAATTCCCCCAACCCCAAAATTTACGATTTCTCTTCATTCACTACCTTTCCCCAGGCACCCCCTCCCCGCCCCCCCAAAAAGCGTCCCCCCATCCACCAAAACGTCCCCGTTTATCCAGTACCAACCTTAGAAAGGGGGTTTTCATGCAAAGCAAACAACAATTGCGGAGAGTGGGAGGGGCCCCGTTTTAAGGCCCCGCCCTAGCGCCATGCTTTTCCCCCAAAAGCCCGTTTAAATTGCAAAACACACACCCCGCTTGGTTATACAGTGTTTTCACCCCTCCCCCTAATTTTTCCTCCCCAAAGTGAGAGAGTAAAAAGCGACCTAAAGCCCCTTTCCCCCAGTGTCATATGCCCCCTCAGTCCAAGCTAACAACCCCCCTCCCCCCCCCCAAAAACAGTACAAAATTTCCCGGAGGATACCATGACCTACCCGATTGGCCCGGCAAAACCCAAAAAGGCTCGGGGAGACCACCCTGTCCCAAACCCCACATTTTAGACAGTTACCCAAACACCTTTGCAAAGAGCTTGTAATCAGTGCACGTCAACGAAATGCATGATAATTCTTTAGGGGACGCTGAAGCGACCCTTTGGAGCTAAGACCCCTACTCCCGTCGGGTTTCCCCCGCCTAAAATACTCCCCCCCCCCCCTTCATTTCATTCAGGAAACCTATTAAGAAACCTCTCAACAAACCCCCAAAACAAACAAAAATTCCAAAAGGAAACCCATCCACTCCCCGGGTTTTTACCCCTTTCTCATTCCAGCCCAAAGCTCTCCAAATTTCCCCCTCCCCAAAATCCCCCCAAAGGCCCTTTTTGTCACTCCCCCCCAGGGGGTTTACCCACACACAACTTTCTTCCTCCAAAGCTCTTGATTTCCCCCCCACGATAAAACCAATTTAAAGGGGCATACCACCCGCGCCTACAACCCTGCCCCCTGTCGACCTAAAAAACCTGCCCCCCCAAAAGTTCTCCCCCCTTTACACACTTCTAAAATGCATAAGGGCGTTTGCCTTCCCACGTTGTTGCTGCCCCCTCGGGCACAGGACAAGGCCCATCCCCCATAGCACCTCCCCTATTCCCGCTTGCCCCCCTTATGGGTTTAAAACCCCTCAATTTTGCAAATCCCTTAACCTTCCTTCAGGGCCTCCCCAAATTTCCCCCATACGGTAACCCCTTCCCCGCAAAGTGCCCTCACTGTAGCAAGCATGTAAGCGCTGCTCTAGATAATTTGACAACCCATATTTCATGTGGTTTATCCTCTTCCCTTCATGTACGTAAAAATCCCTTATCCTAGCTTTTGCAATGGTATCCCACCATCCCACCACGTCATCGACTACGCTCCCCTCCTTCTCAAGCTCTTCCCACAGTGCAGCAAAACCTGCCACTGCCTCCTCATCCCCGAGAACCCTTGTATTTAATTTCCAGTAACTCGCCTGCCTTCTAGCTAACACCTCCCACCCCACCTCTGCAACAACTGCCTCTACTGTACAGACTCTATACCAACAATCTGTGTAACATATAGTCTGTCTAATCTTGCCCCATATCCCTCCCTCACATATGTAAGGTCCACCTCCCATGAACCCTGGGCAAACATATCCCGCAGTTGCACATCACGGAGAAGCTCCCCCAAAACAAGTGACAAAAAATCCGAACCCTCCTCGGCGCCACATCCGCTCTTCTAACAACGCAGTTCCAATCCCCTCCCACTATTGCAAGAGAAGGTAACGACCGTAAGAAATACACCAGCTCTTCCCTCACAAAAGCATTCTTAATGTGCACTACATTCTCCGCCGGCACGTAAATGCACACAAAAGCCACTTTCTCACCCCCCACCAACCATCCACTCTTATGATCCTGCCATCTACCCCCCCTCACTCCTTAGCAACACGAATGGGCTTGCCACCCTGATCAAGATGGCTACCCCCCCCCCCTTTTAAGTGCTCCGAATGCGTCACAAAACTCTGATAGCCCTCCACCTCAAAATCCTTGCCAGCTTTCCAGTTATGACTCACGAAATCGTAATGACACGATTGCAAACTAACCATACCACGGGTGGGGTTTGAACTCACGGTCAGAGAGTCTCAAAACTCCAGACCGTCACGTTAGCCACTGGACCAGCTAGCCACAATAAGATTCGTCCAACTAGATATATTTCTACACCATAGGAAGGTTAGCATAGGCCACCACTGTGACCACAAATGCAAGTTTTTACAGATGAATCCCCAGCTAGCGTGGGCGTGACGAACTCTAGCTCAAGTCCCCTCAATGCCGTTAACATGACTCACGAAATCGTAATGGCACGATTGCTAACAAACCATACCACAGGTGGGGTTTGAACCCGCGGTCAGAAAGTCTCAAAACTCCAGACCGTCGCGTTAGCCACTGGACCAGCTAGCCACAAAAAGTGGCTAGTTGGACGAATCTTATTGTGGCTAGCTGGTCCAGTGGCTAACGTGACGGTCTGGAGTTTTGAGACTCTCTGATCGCGGGATCAAATCCCACCCGTGGTATGGTTTCCAGTTATGCTCCTGAATATATGCTACATCCACACGGTATCTATGTAAGAACATGCAAAACTAATCATGCTTCATTCTCTCACATAAGCCATTAATATTCAGCGTCATACACCAGAGGCCAGTTAATGCTTGTGTCCCCTCTGGCCCCCATCCCCCTTTACATGTGCACCAGGGCCCTTCTCGCTGCCTTTACCACACTCACCATGCAGGTGTACTCCGTGAGGAAGTCGGGTGAACACTCGCTATAAGACCATTAGATGTCACCATCAGGTGTACTCCGTGAGGAAGTCGGGTGAACACTCGCTATAAGGCCAGTAGATGTCATCATCAGGTGTACTCCGTGAGGAAGTCGGGTGAACACTCGCTATAAGACCATTAGATGTCACCATCAGGTATACTCCGTGAGGAAGTCGGCTCAGCAGTCCCCACATTGGGTTAGATGACGTAGGTAAGAGGCCGCAACATTACTCACCTAGTTGTACTCATCTAGTTGAGGTTGCAGTGGTCGAGTCCTAGCTCCTGGCCTCGCCTCTTCACTGGTCGATACTAGCTCACTCTCCCTGAACCGTGAGCTTTATCATACCTCTGCTTAAAGCCATGTAAGGATCCTGCCTCCACTACATCGCTTCCCAAACTATTCCACTTCCTGACTACTCTGTGGCTGAAGAAATAGATAAGAACATAAGAACATAAGAAAGGAGGAACACTGCAGCAGGTCTGTTGGCCCATACTAGGCAGGTCGTTTACAATTCATCCCACTAACAAAACATTTGACCAACCCAATTTTCAATGCTACCCAAGAAATAAGCTATGATGTGCAAGTCCCACTCAAATCCAACCCCTCCCACTCATATATTTATCCAACCTAAATTTGAAACTACCCAAAGTCCTAGCCTCAATAACCCAACTAGGTAGACTGTTCCACTCATCAACTACCCTATTTCCAAACCAATACTTTCCTGTGTCCTTTCTAAATCTAAACTTATCTAATTTAAATCCATTACTGTGGGTTCTCTCTTGGAGAGATATCCTCAAGACCTTGTTAATATCCCCTTTATTAATACCTATCTTCCACTTATACACTTCGATCAGGTCTCCCCTCATTCTTCGTCTAACAAGTGAATGTAACTTAAGAGTCTTCAATCTTTCTTCATAAGGAAGATTTCTAATGCTATGTATTAACTTAGTCATTCTACGCAGAATGGTTTCTAACGAATTTATGTCCATTCTGTAATATGGAGACCAGAACTGAGCTGCATAATCTAGGTGAGGCCTTACTAATGATGTATAAAGCTGCAGTATGACCTCTGGACTTCTGTTGCTTACACTTCTTGACATAAATCCCAGTAATCTATTTGCCTTATTACGTACGCTTAGGCATTGCTGTCTTGGTTTAAGGTTGCTGCTCACCATAACCCCCAAGTCCTTTTCGCAATCTGTATGGCTAAGTTTTCCATTATTTAACTTATGGACACGCCCGAGCTTCAGAACCTTGCATTTATCTACATTGAACTGCATCTGCCACTTTTCTGACAAAGAATAGAGCTTGTTTAAATCCTCCTGAAGTTCACTAACATCTACGTTTGAATCAATTATCCTACCTATCTTTGTGTCATCGGCGAATTTGCTCATATCACTAGTAATTCCTTCATCAAGATCATTGATATTTATTATAAACAACAACGGGCCAAGACTGATGGACTGACCACATCGTCTCAAGGCTGAGTGGCTTCATTCTCCTCCTGTTCTTCAAGATTTTCCTTTGTATGGACTGATGAAGCCACTGTGTGGCGAAACGTTTCCTCAATAAAGATACCCAAGAGTTGCACCTGTGTCTAATTTATCAACAACGGGCCCAAGACTGATCCCTGTGGAACGCCACTTGTTACAGATCCCCACTCGGATTTGACCCCATTTATGGACACTCTGCTTCCTGTCTGTGAGCCATGACTCGATCCATGAGAGCACTTTTCCCCCAATGCCATGAGCTGCCACTTTCTTCAACAGTCTTTGGTGCAGAGCTCTATCAAAATCCTTACTAAAATTTAAGTAATTAATATCAAATTCTTTATCGTGGTCAACAGCCTCAAAAGCTTTGCTGAAGAAAGTTAATAAATTAGTTAGACAAGACCGGCCTCTTGTGAATCCATGCTGAGTGTCATTAATCAAGCTATGCTTATCGAGATGGCTTCTTATAATCTCAGCTATAATTGACTCTAGTAATTTGCCTACAATTGAGTTCAGGCTTATTGGGCGGCAATTTGATGGTAACGACTTGTCCCCTGTTTTAAAAATAGGAATTACATTAGCCATCTTCCACATATCAGACACTACACCTGTTTGAAGAGATAAATTAAAAATATTAGTTAATGGTTCACAGAGTTCCATTTTGCATACCTTAAGAACCCTTGAAAAAACCCCATCAGGACCCGGCGACTTATTTTGCTTCAGTGGGTCTATCTGCTTCACAACCATTTCACTAGTGACTGTGATGTTACATAATTTATCTTCTAGCCCACTATAAAAATTAATTACTGGAATATTGTTAGTGTCTTCCTGTGTAAAAACCGAGAGAAAATAATTATTTAAAATCGAGCACATTTCATTCTCCTTGTCAGTAAGATGCCCATAGTTATTTTTAAGTGGACCTATCTTATCTCTAACTTTTGTTCTATAGACCTGGAAAAAACTTTTTGGGTTAGTTTTAGAATCCCTAGCAACTTTAATTTCATAGTCCCTTTTAGCTTTTCTTATCCCCTTTTTAATGTCCCTCTTAATGTCATACTGATTCATAAGATGAACCTCACCTCTTTTGATACACCTGTAAATTCCTTTCTTATGCCCTAGTAGATATTTCAGCCTATTATTCATCCATTTTGGGTCATTTCTATTTGATCTAATTTCTTTATACGGGATAAACGTTCTTTGAGCCTCATGTATAGTGTTCAGAAAACTGTCATATTGATACCTCTCTTCGTTGCCCCAGTCAGCAGATGATAAGTGTTCTCTAAGCCCATCGTAATCTGCTAAGCGAAAATCTGGGACTGCTACTGAGTTATCCCTACTATCGTACTTCCGTTCATTGCTAAATGTAATTGATTTGTGGTCGCTAGCACCCAGTTCCTCTGAAACTTCTAAAATATTAACAAGGGATTCATTGTTTGCGAGAACTAAGTCAAGCAGGTTATTACCCCTTGTAGGTTCTGTCACAAACTGCTTCAAAAAACATTCCTTAACTACTTATAATAAGTCGCATGATTCTAAATTCCCAGTCAAGAAATTCCAATCAATATGACTAAAGTTAAAGTCTCCTAGAATTTCTACATTATCGTGCCTTGTGCCCCTAACAATTTCCTCCCATAGTAGTCTCCCTGGTCCCTATCTAAGTTTGGGGGACGGTATATCACACCTAATATCAATTTTTCATGCCCCTCTGAAAATTCTATCCAAACAGACTCTGTATGTGTTACTTCAGATTTAATACCCGTTTTTATGCAACAGTTCAAGCGATCTCGGACATACAATGCCACCCCACCCCCCTTCCCGATACTTCTATCTACTTGGAACAATTTAAAACCCTGAATGTGACATTCTGCAGGCATGTCCCGATTTTTCATATTGAACCACGTCTCAGTTAAGGCAAATACTGTTACCTGCACTAGCAACTAGTCTCAACTCGTCCATCTTATTCCCAGCACTACGACTATTTGTGTAATATATATATAAGGACACTCCTTTCTCTTTACCCTTCCTGCTCCTTTCTGTTATTCCGCTAAACCTATTACTGTCCTTGTCAATTAGTGCCACTGGCTTTCCAATATCCACCTCATTGTGCCTATTACTAGTTCTCCTAGTACTCATATTACTACACTACGACTTCACTGTTTTCCAGCCAAAACCCATATCACTAACTATTCCTAGTTTAAAGACCTAACAGCTCCCTCCACTGCGTTGGCCAGTGCTCCCACCCCACACGTAGATAAGTGAACCCCATCCCTGGCATACATGTCATTTCTGCCATAGAAGAGGTCCCAGTTGTCAATGAATGTTACCGCATTTTCCTTACAGTACAGTATTTGTCCAGCCAGCAATTGACACCAATTGCTCTGGACAACAATTCATTTCCAACTCGTCTCCTTGGCAAAATACCACATATGATAGGGTTCCTACCCTTCCTCCTAATTATCTCTATTGCTGACCTATACCTGCTAATCAGGTCCTCACTCCTACGTCTGCCAACATCGTTGCCTCCAGCACTGAGACAGATAATAGGATTGCTCCCATTACCTCTCATGATGTCATCCAGACGGCTAACAATATCCTTCATCCCAGCCCCAGGAAAACACACTCTCTGCCTTTTACTCCTATCCTTCAAGCAGAATGCCCTATCCATGTACCTAATCTGGCTACCCCCAACAACAACAATGTTTTTACCTTCCTTGGCGACGTCCGTCGTGATGTTCCCAGTAGTCGATTCACATTCGTTAGGTAGCACTACACCTTCACTTGTGGAATTCGTCAAGACGTTCTCGATGGTTTTCGTTGGGGTTTCTAGGGATGTCTCACTCACATCAGCCAATGCTTCCTTGGTGCTCGTTGTGACATTCCCAGTAGAACACCCACATTCGTCAGGTAGCACCGAAAATGGGTTGGAAGTTTCCATAGTAGTCTTCTGGGTCCTCGTTGTTTCTGCCTCTCCAACAGTCTTCTTGATCCTCAGCTTGGTTCCATGTTGCCCGGCCACTGACCAAGCTCCCCTCTTAACCTGGGGACTCACAACAGGAGGATTATTTCGAATCCTCTTGTTCTCCTCCGTTAATCGCCGTATCTCCAGCTTAGCAACCCTAAGCTCTTCTTTCAGCTGCTGGTAAAGTTGCTCAAGAGAGGGCATCCTGGTACAGATTCACAGAGAGCACACAAACAGGTCTTCACAGAGCTAAGTACACGTCACCACTGAGCTAAGTACACGTCACCACTGAGCTAAGTACACGTCACCACTGAGCTAAGTACACGTCACCACTGAGCTAAGTACACGTCACCACTGAGCTAAGTACACGTCACCACTGAGCTAAGTACAACGTCACCACTGAGCTAAGTACACGTCACCACTGAGCTAAGTACACGTCACCACTGAGCTAAGTACACGTCACCACTGAGCTAAGTACGCGTCACCACTGAGCTAAGTACACGTCACCACTGAGACTAACATCCTAACATCCCTGTGATTCATCTATGTCTTCAACTTCCAACTGTGTCCCCTTGTGTGTGTGTACTCACCTATTTGTGGTTGCAGGGGTCGAGTCCTAGCTCCTGGCCCCTGTGTGTGTGTGTGTGTGTGTGTGTGTGCTATCTTCATTAGAATTTTTTTTTAAAACATTTCAATAACAGCTTAGGACATGTATATTATCTCAAAACTTGTTAAGCACAGGTTGTTATCCTATGCTACCTAAACCATGCCAAAACACAGCACAGTGGTAGCCCAAACTACCCCCTCTTGCCTACGCTACTAATACAGACAGTACAAGACATAATACTCACAGTCCCAAAACGGGACACAATAACAAGAAATATTCTAAGACGATCAACACCTCGCCAAATAAATACAAAACAATGCCAACATTAGTTGGAAGCTATCGACCTATTTATGTCTCCAGGCGAAAACCCACCCACTGCCCCCCTACCCTTATTATAAATGTGCCGGACAGCCACCTGCATTAGTGATCAATACAAAAATAAAAAGGGAGTACATTACTGTAATTATTCGAATTGTGCACAAAAACATAGAAAGTATAACATAGCTTTACCGTTTATCATAACAGAGCACTAAAATTAACAAGACACTAATGCCACTGCTCAAGACATGGAAGAAAAGCTGTCAATTAAACCAGACATGCATTCTACACATTTTATATAATCGTACACACGCAATTTTCACCGTAACACACATGCCACGGTAAAGCATATTACTAAACGGGTTTAACTCAAAGCATACCCGTAGGACGACCCTTGCCCCAAAAACCACTTTAAAATAAAAACCTGCTTTACATAGCAGGCAACCAAAAACACCAACCACGAAGATTCACGTTAGAAAACAGGACCGATTTGACCGCTCTCACACACTAATACTTTACAATTATATCCAAGGTAATAAGCAAATTCCAGACGAATTATCGCTTGTACCTTCCTTACACTTGCCTTTACCCAAAACAACCATATTCATGTACTCCCACACTGAGCCACACACGCAAAACACATACGACACACCAGTCCTTTTACGTTTTCATATCATACAAATGCCATAAATCCACAACACGGAAACTACGATACGTATAAGGGAAACTTCGCTCCCAGCGATTCCCAAATAACTACTGATTCCTACACTTCATTCGATATATTATTGCGATAATACCATGTACCCACTGTCCAGAGTGCCCACGATGTATGAACAAAATCTGACACTAAAACCCCCAGTGTCCTTGCGACCTCATCTGGGACCCCCCCACGTCTTAACTAAGGACACGTAAGGGAGACAACCCCCCCACCCACCCACCTAATAAGTCCACTGAACCAACAGCGCACGGCTTCTAAACGCTCGCAAAAATAAATTGAATTAAAAACCGTTTCTACGATCCCGCAATCGTTACAAGACAGAATTTCGCGTAACCGCCGCGTACACAAAACTGTACCCGACGGCAAGATGTTATGAAAGAATTTATACACTATTTTGCGAACAACGGGTCGCAAAGGAAGCTCCACCAGACGGTTCTGACTACAGACTGGCACCACTTCAGCTTCCATTCGTCTCTCAACCTGTGGGCTGGGAGGACACTTTCTGAGCCTGGTCCTGCTTACACCTGGTGGCGAACCGTGTACTACAGTATGCAAGATGGCAGACCGTCAGGGTAGAAGAGTAAACACGGTCTGTGTTGAATTCATCTGTGGCTCTCTCAGTGGTGCAACGATGCATGTCTTGTTGCCTAACATTATTCGCAACGTCTATGGCATCCCCAACGAGGAATTATATGGTGTAGCTCTCAATGGGATGTCGAGGACTTTTGTGAAATTCGCAAATGCCGACTTTTACCCAAGGATTGTGGAAGCTTTTCAAGGGAGAAGAATGGCGGTGAATTCAACTGTAGAAGTATGTCTACATGACGTCTCCACATACGTCACCTGGGTCAAAGTAAGGAACGTGCCTTTCGATAGGTATGGGTGGTCAGTCATTTAGCAACTTAAAATATGTGGGATCGTGTACATGGTGGAAGAGAGGAAGGGTCGAAAGGTAAAGTCTGAACTGGTGGTAAAAAAGGCTTTAGACCATCTCAGAGGATTAAGAGCTGGGGATGTCTCCTTGCAACAGAGGGCAGTGGTGGTTAACTCTCTTGTTTATAGTAAACTATGGGTTGTGGCCGAGGTATACCCATTACTGGACGTGGATATTCAGGAGCTGCAGAGAAGGGTCTTACGTTATGTTTGGGGTTACAGGAGAGCTTGTTGAGTAGGAGGTTGTCGTGACATGTGTTCGTCTTGGGGGTTTAGGTCTCTTGGCAATGGGGCCACAGGCGAAGGCTCAATATGTAAAGCAGAAGAGGGGAGTCCGGGTTGGTCGGGAAATCGTAGATATTCGCAAATGGTGGAATAGCAGAGGATTAATAGAGTGTGAGGACATGTTGCATTTGTTGTAGAAGTTGAAAAATGTTCAAAGGATCAGGGCAGGGCAGATGGTGCGGATATTGTGAAAATTTGTCTTGACTGCCTCCATGTGAGTTGTCTACCCTGGCAAGCTCTGTTGACACCGAGCCCTGAGGTCGGTACCTCAGCCTCACAAGTGGCTTATAGGACAGATTTTCATAAGTGATGGATGTTACAAGAAATCTCACCTGCATGCACGTATGAAGGACTAACTTACTTGGTGTTGGAGAATGTGTCTCGGTCTTCAACCTCCCTAAGCTTTAGTCCCTGTGGACTTCCCCTCAGTACCACATGCAACCGGGAGCCTTAATTCCTGCAATATTCAGTCGATATTAGGTGACCTGCCTGCACCTCAGAAATTCCTGTTTCCAAGGGGGTGTGAATCCCCTAGACTACTATGCAGAGAGTGACACTAGCTTCTAGGGTGACAAGAGATGCTGGTACGTACTGGTCATGAACTGCCAACTGCACAAAGGCCACAGCACGACTCACTCACAATCTTCCCCAGACACTGGCCAGAATCGAGTAGAAAAAGGGAGGTCTCGTCTTACTGTATGGGCCTGACGGAGGAGGTCATCTACGGTATGTCGAGGTGCCTCCACCAGATTTCCCCAGGTCTAGTATGTGAAGACACGTGGGGCCACCGCCTGCTGATCACGGCACTTGCTGTTCCAACAGTGTCTAGTCTTAGAAGAAAGCACGGCGATCTCAAAACCCCGTGCCCCAGCATTCAAACTTGGGCTGCCAGTTCTCCCTGGCTAACATAATCTAGTGTTTGCCTACGTTATTGGCCTATTACTACCTACGTTATCTGGAGTTTACCTGGAGAGAGTTCCGGGGGTCAACGCCCACCGCGGCCCGGTCTGTGACCAGGCCTCCTGGTGGATCAGAGCCTGATCAACCAGGCTGTTGCTGCTGGCTGCACGCAAACCAACGTACGAGCCACAGCCCGGCTGGTCAGGAACCGACTTTAGGTGCTTGTCCAGTGCCAGCTTGAAGTGACCTGAAGAGTGTCATCATGGGCTTTGCCTCCCTAGTTTTGAAGGTTCTCATTATCCATCCTGTCATTTTTCTAGCAGATGCGATTGATACAATGTTATGGTCCTTGAAAGTGAGATCCTCCGACATGATCACTCCCAGGTCTTTGACGTTGGTGTTTCACTCTATTTTGTGGCCAGAATTTGTTTTGTACTCTGATGAAGATTTAATTTCCTCCTGTTTACCATATCTGAGTAATTGAAATTTCTCATCGTTTAACTTCATATTGTTTTCTGCAGCCCACTGAAGATTTGTTGATGTCCGCCTGGAGCCTTGCAGTGTCTGCAATGGAAGACACTGTCATGCAGATTCGGGTGTCATCTGCAAAGGAAGACACGGTGCTGTGGCTGACATCCTTGTCTATGTCGGATATGAGGATGAGGAACAAGATGGGAGCGAGTACTGTGCCTTGTGGAACAGAGCTTTTCACCGTAGCTGCCACGGACTTTACTCTATTGACTACTACTCTCTGTGTTCTGTTAGTGAGGAAATTATAGATCCATCGACCGACTTTTCCTGTTATTCCTTTAGCACGCATTTTGTGCGCTATTACGCCATGGTCACACTTGTCGAAGGCTTTTGCAAAGTCTGTATATATTACATCTGCATTCTTTTTGTCTTCTAGTGCATTTAGGACCTTGTCGTAGTGATCCAATAGTTGAGACAGACAGGAGCGACCTGTTCTAAACTCATGTTGCCCTGGGTTGTGTAACTGATGGGTTTCTAGATGGGTGGTGATCTTGCTTCTTAGGACCCTTTCAAAGATTTTTATGATATGGGATGTTAGTGCTATTGGTCTGTAGTTCTTTGCTGTTGCTTTACTGCCCCCTTTGTGGAGTGGGGCTATGTCTGTTGTTTTTAGTAACTGTGGGACGACCCCCGTGTCCATGCTCCCTCTCCATAGGATGGTAAAGGCTCGTGATAGGGGCTTCTTGCAGTTCTTGATGAACACGGAGTTCCATGAGTCTGGCCCTGGGGTAGAGTGTATGGGCATGTCATTTATCGCCTGTTCGAAGTCATTTGGCGTCAGGATAACATCGGATAGGCTTGTGTTAACCAAGTTTTGTGGCTCTCTCATAAAAAATTCATTTTGATCTTCGACTCTCAGTCTGGTTAGCGGCTTTCTAAAAACTGAGTCATATTGGGACTTGAGTAGCTCACTCATTTCCTTGCTGTCATCTGTGTAGGACCCATCTTGTTTAAGTAGGGGCCCAATACTGGACGTTGTTCTCGACTTTGATTTGGCATAGGAGAAGAAATACTTTGGGTTTCTTTCGATTTCATTTTTGGCTTTTAGTTCTTCCCGTGATTCCTGACTCCTATAAGATTCCTTTAGCTTAAGTTCGATGCTTGCTATTTCTCTGACCAGTGTCTCCCTACGCATTTCAGATATATTGACCTCTTTTAGCCGCTCTGTTATTCTTTTCCGTCGCCTGTAGAGGGAGCGCCTGTCTCTTTCTGTTTTACATCTACTCCTCCTTTTTCTTAGAGGAATAAGCCTTGTGCATACATCGAGTGCCACCAAGGGCTTAGGTCTACAGCATTATTATCTACAGTTGCCTCAATAATCCTAATATTAGTCTACTGACAGTATAAACTACCTACTTCTTCCCTGAAGGGTAAATCTATCAATTAAGAAGTACCTTCCAACCACCTTCGCCAACCCGGGTGTGTGTGTGTGTGTTTTGGTTGGGTGTAAGGGCCACCCAACCCAGCTGTTTATCCGTGACATGTTGGGATCTTTGTATGCCATATCTGTCCTGTGGAACTTTTGGACCGAATAAATTTCCACAGATATGTTGCCATAGGGAAATTGTGCAGGGGATGTCTGCTTTTCCACTGTATAATTTGGGGGAAATATGGGATGGCTTTTGTAAGCTCAAGTTGGCACTGAGGGTTCGTGAATTAGTGTACAGATTCATCATGGGATTTTTAGCATCAAAATCGGTTTTAAATAGGATGGGTTTAGTAAGGGAGGAGAGTTGTTTACGTTGTGGTCTAGAAGAAACTGCGTTTCATGCAGTTTATTTTTCTGAAACATTGGAAGAGGTTCGTACGTGGTTAGGGAGGGTTTTAGGGTTTCTTAGTGGGGGAAGTATCTCAACTCTATGGGCCTTAACCTTGGAAGTTAGTGGAGTGTCAAGGGAGGTAAGAAGAGCAATACTGTACGTGGTGGCTGATTTCCTATATATCTCATGGGGTGTGAGGGAAACCGGGGGAGCAGTTAGGGTTAAGGCGATTGCAGCGGGTATTTATAGAATGTCTTGTATGAATAGACTCCTTCACAGTGGGAGGTGGGGTACCGTTTTCCCTGCAAGCTATAGAAGTCTTACAGTACAGTGATTACTGCAACTGAGAGGCGGGTAAGGCAGCGAGGGGTTGAACTCATCCTGTGGTAGCATCCTAAGGTATGTTAGGAACATTAGGGTGGAAGGCGGGAGTTAATGAGTTGCGTGTTTTGTAGTTATGATAAGTTACGTGCGCTTGAGGGTGTATGGATGTGATGGTGTTGTGCAACTGAGATCTTGATTTGCTTTAAGTCTGGTCATTACATCTAAGCAAGAGAGACAAAACACAATATTTCGGTATATGCTTTTCCTTTTGTGAAACTGGACCAGTTCCCGACCATGGTCGGGTTTGTAACTCTTATTTTGCTGATGTTTTTTGGTGACGTGAAGTCTGTTGGGTCTTTCCCGGGGTCCTCGTAGATATTGTTCTGACATGTAGCAAACGATGTCTGTGAAACCAGCACCAATAGTATAGTGATTAATCCCTTTTTTTTGGGGGATTATTTTAAGCATTCTAACAGGGAAGTGTTTTTGGGTATGCCCAAATGAGATAAATCTGTGGACTAAAATCACAAGGGTATTAAAAGAGGTCAACATCAAAGCTGCTTTCATAGAAAACCGGGAAGTTTTCCCTACAACAGATGGAACAAAAAATCCGGCTAATGGTACTGCCCTTGATACTGGCCATTAGTCAGAAACTGTAAGGCTGGAGATGATGTCCGGTATCAGTAAAGGGGGGGGGCTGATAGGCTGCCCCGGGGAGACAGTAATGGGGAACTGAGGTGCTGTCCTGGGAGACAGTAATGGTGAAGCGGGAGGTGCTGCCCGGGGAGACATAAGGGGAAGCTGGAATGCGTCCGGAGACAGTAATGGGGAACGGAGATGTTTTCCTGGGAACAGTAATGGTGAAGCGGGAGTTTTGTCCAGGTAGGGGGAAAACAATAAGGAAGGGAATACTATGAAGACCGCAAGGGGACGGGAGCCATAGGGGGAAAAAAGTGTAGTCAAAGATAAGATAAAACCAATATTGCAAATAGAAATCCCGCAGGAAATAGCAAACAAGAGGACCCACTAGCAATAGTGAGGATAAAAACCCAAAAAACAAATGGGGGGAGCTCCATTGTTGGGCTAGGGAATAGAAGTAAGACGGGGAAACTGCACCAACAGGGAATACAGTAAAACCGAAACCCAAGGCAAAGGGAAACCAAGCCTGTGCACATACTATGCACTCGGTATCTGCTGGCAGGGGAAATCTGGAAAAACAAGGGGACGTGCAACTATGACCACCCTAGGAATGCCAGCCCATATGACAACAGGAAAATGCAAACTCCCTTCCTGTAGCTTTTTCACCCTGAACTGTGTACCTCTTCAGTACAGGAAAGACTGTGCTATAACTTAAATTCCCAGGCATACCACTAAAGGGACAAAAAATACAAAACATCCACCATGGGAAAACCCGGGTAGCCACAGCCACTCAAGGGGAAGGTTTTTTAGGCCCGGGAAAGGAAAAAAAACGGGCGAAATGGCAGAAATCGTACCCCCCAAATCCATCATTCCGGGAGGGAACCACAGTCGATGGCCTCCACTCCAAACCAAAAACAGATACTAAGCCGGGAAAAAAAAAATCCCCCCCCGTACCAAAAATACCACCATCCGATAACATTCTTTTTTGCAAATATACAGGGCAAAGCCGCAAAAACAACAAAATACCTTTCATCCGGGGACTGCTTGAGAGGCAAAGGCAATGTTCGGGGTTTTCACTGAGACCCACATAAAGGATCACTTAACAACAAAATATGGATCCCAGTTACAACCTATACAGATGTGACAGAGTGAACGGAAAAGGGGGGGGGTTTGGCCTGTACATTGCAGAGTCACTTGTTTGCACAAAACGCTAAATGCCTCAAATGGTGTGGAATTTAGCAGTAAAGGTCGAGAACCAAAAACCTAGTATTGTGATAGCTCAACCCTCCGGATGCAACATCCCAGCAATTCCGGGAAACACTGTTAAAAAATTGACCACGCTAAAACCTTCCGCTCCTGCACCCAACACTTGCCCCCGGGGGTTTCAATTTAAGGGCACCTAAAATGGGGGAATATAGCAAATAATATTGTTGCAGTAATAACACCCAGGAGGCAGCTCTGATAAAACTCACACTCCACGCGATTTTAAATCTCTGCAAAAATTCAATTTAAACCACAAATAATAAGCCTACTAACGGGAAATACATAGACCTCACTTCACTAACAAGATGACTGATAAAAATATCACCAAAATCAAAAACAATTACTCAATCACAACAAATTTGATTTTCAGTCAGATGCGCGGAGCCCCAGACCGACTAATAGATTAGTCACGAGGGGCATTCACCAAATTCAACTTCAATAACAAAAACAAAAGGGGGACCAAAGAAAACCCAAGTCCTAACCGATATAAGCGGGGGAAAATACTAAGCAACACAGACCCCAACTTATGCTAAACAGATTAACTCGGTAGCACTCGATGTTGCACAAGGCTTATTCCTCTAAGAAAAAGGAGGAGTAGATGTAAAACAAAGAGACAGGCGCTCCCTTTACGGGCGACGGAAAAAAAAAAAACAAGGGGCTAAAAGAGGTCAATAATCTGAAATCGTAGGGAGACACTGGTCAGAGAAATAGAAAACATCAAATTTTTTTAAAGCTAAAAGAAATCCTTTGGAGTCAGGAATCCGGGAAGAACTAAAAGCCTAAATGAAATCGAAAAAAAACCCAAATATTTTCTTCTCCTAGCCAAATCAAAATCGAGAACACGTCCATATTGGGCCCCTACTTAAAACAAGATGGGCCCCTACACAATGACAACAAGGAAATGATGAGCTACTAAAGCCCCAATATACTCATTTTTTAGCGGGGCCGCAACCAGACTGAAGTCGAAATCAAAATAAATTTTTTTATGAGAGAGCCACAAAATTTGTTAACACAAGCCTATCCAAATTTTTACCTGACCCAAATGACTTCGAACGGCATAAAATAAAAATGCCCAGCCCCTCCCCAGGGCCAACTCATGGAACTCTGTGTTCATCAAGAACTGCAAGAACCCCATCACGACCCTTTTCCATCCTATGGAGAGGGAGCATGGACACGGGGGTCGTCCCACAGTTACTAAAAACAACAACATACCCACTCCACAAAGGGGCAGTAAAGCAACACAAAAACTACAGACCAATAGCACTAACATCCCTATCATAAAAATTTTTAAAAAGGGTCCAAGAAGCAAGATCACCAGCATCTAAAAACCATCATTCAAAACCCGGGGCAACAGGGTTTTTAGAACGGGTCGCTCCTTCTGTCCAACTTTTGGACCACTACGACAAGGTCCTAAATGCACTAGAAGAAAAAAAGCAGATTAATATTACAGATTTTGCAAAAGCCTTCAAAAAGTGTGACCAGGGCTAATAGCGCAAAAAAGCGTGCTAAAGGAATAACAGGAAAAGTCGGTCGAGGGACTAAATTCCTCCTAAAAAACAGAGAGTATCGGCAACAGAGAAAGTCCGAGGAGCTACGGTGAAAAGCTCTGTTCCACAAGGCACAACCCTCCCCCTTTTTCCTCATCCTAAAATCCGACATAGACAAGGATGTCACCCAGCACCGTGTCTTCCTTTGCAAAGACACCCAATCTGCATGAAGTTCTTCCTTTTCAGACACGCAAAGCCCAGGCAACATCAACCAAATCTTTTCAGTGGGCTGCAGAAAACAATAAATTCAACGATGAAAATTTTTAATTACTCAATATGGGAAACAGAGGAAATTAAAACTTACAGATACAAAAAAAAATTTCTGGGCCCCAAAATAGACGAAAAACCAACGTCAAAGACCTGGAGTGATCAGCGGAGGATCTACCTTCAAACCATAACATTTTACAATCCATCTGCTAGAAAAATGACAGGATGGGTAATGAGAACCTTCAAAACTAGGGGGCCAAACCCCTGATGACACCTTCAGGTCACTTGTTCTATCTAGCTGGAAATTGCTGCACCTAACACACCTTTTAAAAACAGGGGAAATTTCCGACCTAAAAATGTACAAAACTTTCACGGCGCGCAAAACGGGGATAAAACACCTCAATTATTGGGGGCGCTTGAGGGTTTCCCAAACCTGTATTCCCTGGAAAAGCAGGAGGGAAGAACTGATTATATACACCTGGAAAATCCCAGAGGGACAGTACCGAACCTGCACACAAAATCACCCACACGGAAAAAAAAATTGGCCGATGCACCATCCCCCCAATGAAAAGAAAGGGGGTCACTACACGTTTAAAAGGGCCAACAAAAAGTTCAGGGGCCCGAGACTGTTCAACTGCCCCCCACCACAAAGGGGGGTTTCCAACAGACCCCTGGCATCTTCAAGCTGGGACTGGACAAGCACCAAAGTATTCCGGATCACCGGGGTGTGGCTCGTATGTTGGTTTTGCGTGCAGGCCACACAACAGCCTGGTTGATCAGGGTCTGATCCCCGGAGGCCTGGTCTCAGACCGGGGCCGCGGGGGGGTTGACCCCCGGAACTCTCTCCCGGGAAAACCCAGTATTGTAAAAAGACCACTACATAGGTTTGTCGTTAATTTTTTGCGGAGGACACAATGTTTTCAGCTACCAAGAGAAACATGTTTAAGTAGTTTCTCTAGGGGTTTCTACTATTAAGTCACTTTCATAAAGGCTCCTTATTGTTCTGGGAAAAAAAGTGGCACCCCCTGTTTTTTTGGGGGTGTGGGTACGACGTGGGTATCCATTTTGTCATCTTTGAACCTTTTTCAGGTTCATTTGTCCCGCACACTTTTTGCGGGTTTATTACATATAATTTTATACTTTTTAATGTATATAGGGATCTGGTCAAATGACTTTTTTTTCTCATTCTCACTTTCACCTTTTTAGTTGGACCACCTGGGGAAGGGTAACAATTGGGAAAAGGCGGACGCCAAGGTCCCTTTCCCAAATTTCAGTTATTTTTATCATATGAATATGTGGGTTCATAATTGATTTTGGGAACCATGTGGGGGGTTGGCAAAAAATAGGATCCTCAGGTTTTTTTTTCAACTCTAAACTCCTTGGTTAGGCCCCATTTAATTAGCTGCCAGTTTTTGGTCACCGTATTACAGAATGGATTAAATTCCTGGAAAAGTACAAAGGGGGAGACAAAGTTTTACCCCGTATCAAAACCTTCCCTAGAGGATAGACTAAGGGGCCCCAATCTGCACTCTCTAAAAGACGAGAATTAGGGGGGATATGATTGGTGTATAAATGGAAGACAGAATAAATAAAGGGGATGTAAATGTGGCTGAAAATACTAGCCTAACAGGCTCCAGCAATGGTTTTTAAGTTGGAAAAATTCAGTTCAGGGAAGGATATGGAAAGTACTGGGTTTTTGGAAAAGAGTTTTGGAAGTGGAACAAACCCCAAGTACCGTTATAGAGGCTAGAACGTTGTGTACTTTAAAAATAGTTTGGGGTAAATACATGATAGATGTGGGGGGGTGTGAGTTAGACCGATAGCTTGTGCTACCAGGTCGGGGTTTCCGTGTTCCCCCCCTTTAAAGGGGCAATGTGACCTACCTACTAGGGGGGGTTTCATTGGCTTAAGCCGGGAGGAGACTTTGGGCCGCCTCGCATGGGGCCCTAGGGCCTTTTGCAGTTTCCTTCGTTCTTATTTCTTATTTTCTTATGTAACGGGGGTTTTTTTCATGCGTATGTGCCATACATTTTAGTTTTGTGAAATGGCTTATGTTTTTTTGCAGGGACTACTTTTTGGGTTGTCCGGCTTTTTTTTTTTTTTTTTTTTTGGCTCCAAACAACTAAAAGAAAAAAAGGCATGAACGATTAAAAATTTGATTGAGGGGTTTTTGATTTATGTAAATTTTATACAACATTGTAACACTGAACATGGGTTCTACACCCAAAAATTTGCATACGGAATATATAACTGATTCAAAAAGGGGTTTAAAATACTCCCAATTAAATTTTTCAAAGGATAGGGGGGTAAAGTGAGGGGTTTAGGGGAACAGTATCTCGACAGTTGGGGCGAGTCGAAGTTATCCCCCTTTCAACCTTTTGGCCCATACACATGTGGGTGTTAATAAGATTGTATGGGTATGTTAGGAACTACAATTTATTCCATGCATAAAAATGTACTTACCCCATGGATTGTAAGTGAAAACTTTGTAACTCGTCGAGTTATTATATTTTCTGTACCTGATCTATGTACATAGTTACCCGAACTAAAATATGCAATATACACACTCGCGGATTGGAAACTACAGTAAGCACGCGCCAACATATCCACGCTAATAAGACGATCACGCCCTTTGACACACTCACACAGGTATTGATATGTCTCACTAACCACCATACTTTAGCATGTAAGTGGAATTTGTAACTATGACCCAGTGATGGAGAGTTAACCCATGTAACCTCAGCATACCGACATGCCAGATAATGCCATCAACCACCATCTTAGAACTGAGCACACGTCCTTCAGTTCTACTAGCCACATGAATTATCCCATATATTTTCAAAGATTCACGCACGACTCACGGACTCTCCATTGAAAGTGGACCCCATTGCCACATCCTTATTACATGTCGTACCCGTTGCCTCGCTAAAAGTGGTCACAAGACGATCTATGGCAGATAAACTACCGGCATCTGTAATCAGGAGTGATGTATCATCAACATAGCCAACGATATGAATAGGCTTACTGCACCGCCCATTACATGAATTTCGCTCACATCCGGCCTCCAGTGCCCTGTATAACGAATCTTGATATATAACAAAAAAGATATGCGATAGCGGGCATCCCTGGCGAATCCCATGGTGCAAAAACACAGACCTACCTAACTTCACATTTATCTGGATGCGCAAACTTGCTTCAGCATACAGTGACATGACCCACGTGACAATTGCAAGTGCGAAACCCTGCTGCTCCATTATCATTTTCAACACTAGATGATCGACGTTATCAAAGTCTAACACCAAAATCTCCCCCTCCCACCCGTATCACTGGTGGGTGCCAACAAAATCACTAATTACTTTTTGCCCTGAATACAGCGATCGCCCCGGGATACTAGCTTGGCCCCGGGATACCATCCTGGCCCAGATGTAAAACCTTATCAATGATGGGTTTAAGGCGATTGCACAGAATTTTTGCAACATGGGTTTAGAACAGGTCGCTCCTGTCTGTCTCAACTATTGGATCACTACGACAAGGTCCTAAATGCACTAGAAGACAAAAAGAATGCAGATGTAATATATACAGACTTTGCAAAAGCCTGACCATGGCGTAATAGCGCACAAAATGCGTGCTAAAGGAATAACAGGAAAAGTCGGTCGATGGATCTATAATTTCCTCACTAACAGAACACAGAGAGTAGTCGTCAACACAGTAAAGTCCGAGGCAGCTACGGTGAAAAGCTCTGTTCCACAAGGCACAGTACTCGCTCCCATCTTGTTCCTCATCCTCATATCCGACATAGACAAGGATGTCAGCCACAGCACCGTGTCTTCATTTGCAGATGACACCCGAATCTGCATGACCAGTGTCTTCCATTGCAGACACTGCAAGGCTCCAGGCGGACATCAACCAAATCTTTCAGTGGGCTGCAGAAAACAATATGAAGTTCAACGATGAGAAATTTCAATTACTCAGATATGGTAAACATGAGGAAATTAAATCTTCATCAGAGTACAAAACAAATTCTGGCCACAAAATAGAGCGAAACACCAGCGTCAAAGACCTGGGAGTGATCATGTCGGAGGATCTCACCTTCAAGGACCATAACATTGTATCAATCGCATCTGCTAGAAAAATGACAGGATGGATAATGAGAACCTTCAAAACTAGGGAGGCCAAGCCCATGATGACACTCATCAGGTCACTTGTTCTATCTAGGCTGGAATATTGCTGCACACTAACAGCACCTTTCAAGGCAGTGAAATTGCCGACCTAGAAAATGTACAGAGAACTTTCACGGCGCGCATAACGGAGATAAAACACCTCAATTACTGGGAGTGCTTGAGGTTCCTAAACCTGTATTCCCTGGAACGCAGGAGGGAAGATACATGATTTTTATACACCTGGAAAATCCTAGAGGACTAGTACCGAACTTGCACACGAAAATCACTCACTACGAAAGCAAAAGACTTGGCAGACGATGCACCATCCCCCCCAATGAAAAGCAGGGGTGTCACTAGCACGTTAAGAGACCATACAATAAGTGTCAGGGGCCCGAGACTGTTCAACTGCCTCCCAGCACACATAAGGGGGATTACCAACAGACCCCTGGCAGTCTTCAAGCTGGCACTGACAAGCACCTAAAGTCAGTTCCTGATCAGCCGCGCTGTGGCTCGTACGTTGGTTTGCGTGCAGCCAGCAGCAACAGCCTGGTTGATCAGGCTCTGATCCACCAGGAGGCCTGGTCACAGACCGGGCCGCGGGGCGTTGACCCCCGGAACTCTCTCCAGGTAAACTACATGTAAATAATCAGCATTTAACAGGGTAATTGCCCTTCAATCATGTACATCAGTGCATTCGGAGTTTTTTGTCACAAGGACACAAAACCTTCTCTCCGTGTCTTAAACAACCTTGTTTTTTCATACTGTTTAATAACCAAACAAGAAAACCACATAACTCGCCCCAGAATTCTAAACAAAGTTCACATGGCAACCCGTCTGACCCCGGCGATTTCCCTTTTTTCATATCCTGCAAGGTTGTGTGGCATTAGCATGAGGTGTTACCTTGCACCATGGCTTGTTGTAGTGTTTTAGAATCTCATGTTAAAGTGTTGAAGAAGGAGGTTCTACTCCTTCAGGTGGAAAATGGGAGACTGAAGCTTCATATAGATGGGTTTGGGAGTCAGTGTGAGATGGTTGTAGCTGGTGAGGAGGAAAAAGTTACCAGTAGTGATTTAGAGAGTGGTATCTGCTTTAAGTGGCAAGTGGTTCACAATTCAGGAAGAAGGATGATAAGGAAGATTATTAGAGAAGATGTGAAGGTAGGAAGATTATTAGAGAAGATGTGAAGGTAGGAAGTCGATTCTCTGTTTTCCAGGACAAGTGTACTTCAGTGGTTAGTGAGATTAAAGGTACCACTGACTCCCCTGCTTATCTAATTGTGGGAGATTCTCAGGTAAGGTATATGGACTGTGCTTTTTGTAACAGAAATAGAAGCGTCAGACAGAGGGTGTGCATCCCAGAAGCTGGTGTTTGTGACATAGTCAGCAGGTTGGATAATATTATGTCAGGCAATGGGAACAAACCCATTATCTGTCTTAGTGCTGGTGGAAATGACATCAGGAATGGCAGGAGACAGGAGCTTCTGGATAAGTATAGGTCAGCCATAGATGTAGTCAGGTCTAAGGGAGGGATCCCAATCATATGTAGCATCTTGCCTAGAGGGGGAGTGGGCAATGAATGAATGTCTAGGGCAACTGATATAAATTGCTGGCTAGACAGGTACTGCAAGGAACTTGCAATCCCATTCTTTGATAACTGGGGCATATTCTATGGCAAATGTGATATGTATGCAAGGGATGGGGTTTATCTCTGGGGCTGGAGTGGTTGCATTAGCCAGTTCGATTGAGGGGGTTATTGGTGAATTGTCTAGGACTTTAAACTGATAGATTATAGAGGTATGAGCGTTTGTAGGAAACAATCAGGCTGCAGTACCATGGTTGAAAACAGTAGATAAAACCAGGTTACCTCAGGGATATGTTTAAAAGACAATATTCAAAATAAATTTGCTAGTAAAGGCAAAGCAACTGATCAACAAAGAAAGAGAGATAGTAGAGGGCAACGAGTAACTAGCTTCCTTAAGGTTTACTATACAAATAGTAGATCTAAGAATAAGAAAGTAAGCTAAGATTACTTCAAGGCAGGGAAATAGATATTTTTGCTAAAAAGACTTGGACAACTTTAAAAATAGAAAATTCCTTC
>NC_069457.1:11169882-11199882 GCF_026875155.1 Cherax quadricarinatus
ACAACAAGGGTCCCAACACCGCTTGTGACGTGCCCCCATACTGATTTCTCCCCATTTATGCAAACTCTCTGCTGCCTATTCGTCAGCCATGCCTCAACCCAGAAAAAAATTTCTCCTCCTATTCCGTGTGCCCTAAGTTTCCTCAATAGCCTCTGATGTGGAACGCTATCAAAAGCCTTACTTAAGTCCATATACACAATATCATATTAAATACCATGATCTACCTCCTCAAATACCTTAGTGAAAAAAGTAAGTAAATTTGTAAGACAGGAACGCCCCTTTGTAAAACTGTGTTGAGATTCATTAATCAATTTATGCCTTTCAAGATGGCTATGAACTGCCTAGGCAATTATTGATTCCATAAATTTTCCCACTATAGAAGTAAGGCTTATTGGTCTATAGTTCAAAGCTAAGGACCTGTCACCTGCCTTGTAAATAGGTATTATATTTGCCATTTTCCACTTATCAGGCACTATGCCAGTTTGTAGTGATATGTTGAAAAGATTAGCCAAAGGTTTGCTAAGTTCCTCTTTACATTCCTTTAACACCCTTGCAAACAGTTCATCAGGACTTGTTAGGTTTTAATTTCTCTATTTGTCTGAGGACCATGTCACTAGTTACTCCAATCGTACATAGTTTATTATTGTCCTGTTCTACATAATTTATTATTTCAGGAATTTCGCCAGGATCTTCCTGAGTAAAAACTGAGAGGAAGTATGTATTGAAAATTTCACACATATCTTTGTCACTGTCAGTGATCTGACCAGAGTTACTCTTAAGTGGGCCAATCTTGTCTCTAATCTTACTTCTGGATACCTGAAAGAACCCTTTTAGGTCAGTCTTCGAGTCCCTTGCGACCTTAGCCTCATAATCCCTTTTTGCTTTTCTTATTCCTTTCTTTATTTCTCTCTTTAACTGAATATATTGATTTCTTAACTGCCCATCCCCTCTTTTGATACGCCTATATATGCCTCTCTTTTGACCAAAGAGATTTTTAATCTAATGTTCATCCATTTGGGATCGTTTTTGTTGGATCTAATTTCCCTACTCGGAACAAAAGTTGTCTGGGCAGCTAGAACTATGCTCTGAAAAACGTCATATTGGCAACCAAGATCACCTACCTGACCCATAGTCAGGTCATCCCAATTTAGCCCAGCAGGTAATTTCTTAGTGCCATGAAATCGGCCAAGTGGAAGTCTGGGACAAAGATTTGATTGCATTTGTCTGGGTAATTCCATGATATATTGAAACTAAGTGATTTTTGATCGCTTTCCCCAAGCTCATCATTAACCTCAAGATTATTAATTAGTGAATCTTTGTTGGCAAGAACCAAGTCAAGCAGATTGTTTCCTCTAGTTGGTTCTGTCACACACTGTTTTAAAAAGCAATCCTGAGCTGTATGAAGAAAGTCACTAGACTCAAGATTTCCTGTCATATTGTTCCAATCTATTTGTCTAAAGTTAAAATCTCCCATTAACACAACATTTTCATATCTAGATGCCTTATGAATTTCATCCCATAGCAGCTTACTGCACTCTCTATCGAGGTTTGATAGAGAATGCCTATAAATCACACCCAAAATGAACTTTTCACGGCCCTCGAGAAACTGTAGCCAAACAGATTCTGTGTCTGATGTTTCCAATCTTGTCTAACGCAACAATTTAAATTATCTCTGACATACATCGCCACTCCACCACCCTTCCTGTTGACCCTAGCAGTATGGAATAGTTTATAACCCTGTATGTTGCATTCAGAAGGAATTTCTCTATCTTTCAAGTTGTACCAAGTTCTGTTATAACAATAATATCTATATTACCTGCACTTGCAAGTAATCTTAGCTTATCTGTCTTATTTCTTAGACTCCTACTATTTGTATAGTAAACCTTAAGGAAGCTAGTTACTCGTTGCCCTCTACTATCTCTCTTTCTTTGTTGATCAGTTGCTTTGCCTTTACTAGCAAATTTATTTTGAATATTGTCTTTTAAACATATCCCTGAGGTAACCTGGTTTTATCTACTGTTTTCAACCATGGTACTGCAGCCTGATTGTTTCCTACAAACGCCCATACCTCTATAATCTATCAGTTTAAAGTCCTAGACAATTCACCAATAACCCCCTCAATCGAACTGACTAATGCAACCACTCCATCCCCAGAGATAAACCCCATCCCTTGCATACATATCACATTTGCCATAGAATATGCCCCAGTTATCAAAGAATGGGATTGCAAGTTCCTTGCAGTACCTGTCTAGCCAGCAATTTATATCAGTTGCCCTAGACATCCATTCATTGCCCACTCCCCCTCTAGGCAAGATGCTACATATGATTGGGATCCCCCCCTTAGACCTGACTACATCTATGGCTTACCTATACTTATCCAGAAGCTCCTGTCTCCTGCCATTCCTGATGTCATTTCCACCAGCACTAAGACAGATAATGGGTTTGTTCCCATTGCCTGACATATTATCCAACCTGCTGACTATGTCACAAACACCAGCTTCTGGGATGCACACCCTCTGTCTGATGCTTCTATCTCTGTTACAAAAAGAACAGTCCATATATCTTACCTGAGAATCTCCCACAATTAGATAAGCAGGGGAGTCAGTGGTACCTTTAATCTCACTAACCACTGAAGTACACTTGTCCTGGAAAACAGAGAATCGACTTCCTACCTTCACATCTTCTCTAATAATCTCCTACCTTCACATCTTCTCTAATAATCTTCCTTATCATCCTTCTTCCTGAATTGTGAACCACTTGCCACTTAAAGCAGATACCACTCTCTAAATAACTACTGGTAACTTCTTCCTCCTCACCAGCTACAACCATCTCACACTGACTCCCAAACCCATCTATATGAAGCTTCAGTCTCCCATTTTCCACCTGAAGGAGTAGAACCTCCTTTTTCAACACTTTAACATGAGATTCTAAAACACTACAACAAGCCATGGTGCTAGGTAACACCTCATGCTAATGCCACACAACCTTGCAGGATATGAAAAAAGGGAAATCGCCGGGGTCAGACGGGTTGCCATGTGAACTTTGTTTAGAATTCTGGGGCGAGTTATGTGGTTTTCTTGTTCGGTTATTAAACAGTATGAAAAAACAAGGTTGTTTAAGACACGGAGAGAAGGTTTTGTGTCCTTGTGACTAAAAACTCCGAATGCACTGATGTACATGATTGAAGGGCAATTACCCTGTTAAATGCTGATTATTTACCTGGAGTTTACCTGGAGAGAGTTCCGGGGGTCAACGCCCCCCGCGGCCCGGTCTGTGACCAGGCCTCCTGGTGGATCAGAGCCTGATCAACCAGGCTGTTGCTGCTGGCTGCACGCAAACCAACGTACGAGCCACAGCCCGGCTGATCAGGAACTGACTTTAGGTGCTTGTCCAGTGCCAGCTTGAAGACTGCCAGGGGTCTGTTGGTAATCCCCCTTATGTGTGCTGGGAGGCAGTTGAACAGTCTCGGGCCCCTGACACTTATTGTATGGTCTCTTAACGTGCTAGTGACACCCCTGCTTTTCATTGGGGGGATGGTGCATCGTCTGCCAAGTCTTTTGCTTTGTAGTGAGTGATTTTCGTGTGCAAGTTCGGTACTAGTCCCCCTAGGATTTTCCAGGTGTATATAATCATGTATCTGTCCCTCCTGCGTTCCAGGGAATACAGGTTTAGGAACCTCAAGCGCTCCCAGTAATTGAGGTGTTTTATCTCCGTTATGCGTGCCGTGAAGGTTCTCTGTACATTTTCTAGGTCGGCAATTTCACCTGCCTTGAAAGGTGCTGTTAGTGTGCAGCAATATTCCAGCCTAGATAGAACAAGTGACCTGAAGAGTGTCATCATGGGCTTGGCCTCCCTAGTTTTGAAGGTTCTCATTATCCATCCTGTCATTTTTCTAGCAGATGCGATTGATACAATGTTATGGTCCTTGAAGGTGAGATCCTCCGACATGATCACTCCCAGGTCTTTGACGTTTGTGTTCGCTCTATTTTGTGGCCAGAATTTGTTTTGTACTCTGACGAAGATTTAATTTCCTCATGTTTACCATATCTGAGTAATTGAAATTTCTCATCGTTGAACTTCATATTGTTTTCTGCAGCCCACTGAAAGATTTGGTTGATGTCCGCCTGGAGCCTTGCAGTGTCTGCAATGGAAGACACTGTCATGCAGATTCGGGTGTCATCTGCAAAGGAAGACACGGTGCTGTGGCTGACATCCTTGTCTATGTCGGATATGAGGATGAGGAACAAGATGGGAGCGAGTACTGTGCCTTGTGGAACAGAGCTTTTCACCGTGGCTGCCTCGGACTTTACTCTGTTGACGACTACTCTCTGTGTTCTGTTAGTGAGGAAATTATAGATCCATCGACCGACTTTTCCTGTTATTCCTTTAGCACGCATTTTGTGCGCTATTACGCCATGGTCACACTTGTCGAAGGCTTTTGCAAAGTCTGTATATATTACATCTGCATTCTTTTTGTCTTATAGTGCATTTAGGACCTTGTCGTAGTGATCCAATAGTTGAGACAGACAGGAGCGACCTGTTCTAAACCCATGTTGCAAAAATTCTGTGCAATCCCCTTAAACCCATCATTGATAAGGTTTTACATCTGGGCCAGGATGGTATCCCGGGGCCAAGCTAGTATCCCGGGGCCAAGCTAGTATCCTGGGGCGATCGCTGTATTAGTGATTTTGTTGGCACCCACCAGTGATACGGGTGGGAGGGGGAGATTTTGGTGTTAGACTTTGATAACGTCGATCATCTAGCGTTGAAAATGATAATGGAGCAGCAGGGTTTCGCACTTGCAATTGTCACGTGGGCCATGTCACTGTATGCTGAAGCAAGTTTGCGCATCCAGATAAATGTGAAGTTAGGTAGGTCTGTGTTTTTGCACCATGGGATTCGCCAGGGATGCCCGCTATCGCATATCTTTTTTGTTATATATCAAGATTCGTTATACAGGGCACTGGAGGCCGGATGTGAGCGAAATTCATGTAATGGGCGGTGCAGTAAGCCTATTCATATCGTTGGCTATGTTGATGATACATCACTCCTGATTACAGATGCCGGTAGTTTATCTGCCATAGATCGTCTTGTGACCACTTTTAGCGAGGCAACGGGTACGACATGTAATAAGGATGTGGCAATGGGGTCCACTTTCAATGGAGAGTCCGTGAGTCGTGCGTGAATCTTTGAAAATATATGGGATAATTCATGTGGCTAGTAGAACTGAAGGACGTGTGCTCAGTTCTAAGATGGTGGTTGATGGCATTATCTAGCATGTCGGTATGCTGAGGTTACATGGGTTAACTCTCCATCACTGGGTCATAGTTACAAATTCCATCTTACATGCTAAAGTATGGTGGTTAGTGAGACATATCAATACCTGTGTGAGTGTGTCAAAGGGCGTGATCGTCTTATTAGCGTGGATATGTTGCGCGTGCTTACTGTAGTTTCCAATCCGCGAGTGTGTATATTGCATATTTTAGTTCGGGTAACTATGTACAATAGATCAGGTACAGAAAATCATAATAACTCCACGAGTAATACAAAAGTTTTCACTATACAATCCATGAGGTAAGTACATATTTATGACATGGAATCAATTGTAAGTTCCTAACACTACCACATACAATCATTATTAACACCCACATGCGTATGGGCCATAAGGTTGAAAGTGGGATAACTTCGACTCGCCCCCAACTGTCGAGATACTGTTCCCCTCAACACCATACACTTTATCCCCTATCCATTGAAAACTTTAATTAGGAGTACATTAACAGCCTTTTGAACTCAGTCTATATATTCCAGTATGCAAACTTACTGGTGTAGAACCCATGTGTCAGTGTTACAATGTACGTAGAAAATTTACATCAATCAAAAACCACCATCAATCTAATTTTAATCGTTCATAGCCTTTTTTTCTTTTAGTTGTTACTGGAGCCAAAATGCAAAAAAGCCGGTACAACCTTCAAAACTAGGGAGGCCAAGCCCATGATGACACTCTTCAGGTCACTTGTTCTATCTAGGCTGGAATATTGCTGTACTCTAACAGCACCTTTCAAGGCAGGTGAAATTGCCGACCTAGAAAATGTACAGAGAACTTTCACGGCGCGCATAACGGAGATAAAACACCTCAATTACTGGGAGCGCTTGAGGTTTCTAAACCTGTATTCCCTGGAACGCAGGAGGGAGAGATACATGATTATATACACCTGGAAAATCCTAGAGGGACTAGTACCGAACTTGCACACGAAAATCACTCACTACGAAAGCAAAAGACTTGGCAGACGATGCACCATCCCCCCAATGAAAAGCAGGGGTGTCACTAGCACGTTAAGAGACCATACAATAAGTGTCAGGGGCCCGAGAATGTTCAACTGCCTCCCAGCACACATAAGGGGGATTACCAACAGACCCCTGGCAGTCTTCAAGCTGGCACTGGACAAGCACCTAAAGTCAGTTCCTGGTCAGCCGGGCTGTGGCTCGTACGTTGGTTTGCGTGCAGCCAGCAGCAACAGCCTGGTTGATCAGGCGCTGATCCACCAGGAGGCCTGGTCACAGACCGGGCCGCGGGGGCGTTGACCCCCGAAACTCTCTCCAGGTAAACTCCAGTTAAACCCAAAACAGTACGCCCCTAGCAAATAACATAAGCCATTTCACAAAACTAAAATGTATGAGCACATACAACATGATAAAACACCCGTTACCCCAACCAACCCCCCACATGGCTTCCAAATCAATTATGAACCCACATATTCATATGATAAAATAACTGTAAATTGGAAGACCTTGGCGTCCGCCTATCCCAATTGTATACCCTTGCCAGGTGGTCCAACTCAAAAGGTGTAAGTGAGAATGAGTAAAAAAGCTCATTTGACCAGCATACCCTATATACATTCAAAAGTGATAAAATTATATGTAATAAACTCCGCAAAAGTGTGCGGGACGATGAACCTGAAAAAGGTTCAAAGATGACAAAATAGGATACCCACGTCGCTACCCACATCCCCCAAAACAGTGGTGACCACTTATATGTTCCCAGAACAATAAGGTGAGCTCTTTCATGTAGTGACATAATAGTAGAAACTCCTAGAGATAACTACTTAACATGATACAATCTTAGGTAGCTGAAATATTGTGTCCTCCGTCAGAAAAATTAACGACAAACCTCATGTAGTGGTCGTTTTACAATAGGATAAACTTAAGACAATATTTCTCTCACACACCAATTAGAATGCTTAAAATAATCCCCCAAAAAGGCAATTAATCACTATACTATTGGTGCTGGTATCAGCATGACATCTGTTTGCTACATGTCAGAACAATATCTACGAGGACCCCGGGAAAGACCCAACAGACTTCACGTCACCAAAAAACATCAGCAAAATAAGAGTTACAAACCCGACCATGGTCGGGAACTGGTCCAGTTTCACAAAAGGAAAAGCATATACCGAAATATTGTGTTTTGTCTGTCTTGCTTAGATGTAATGACCAGACTTAAAGCAAATCAAGATCTCAGTTGCACAACACCATCACATCCATACACCCTCAAGCGCACGTAACTTATCATAACTACAAAACACGCAACTCATTAACTCCCGCCTTCCACCCTAATGTTCCTAATATACTTTAGGGTGCTACCACAGGATGAGTTCAACCCCTCGCTGCCTTACCTGCCTCTCAGTTGCAGTAACCACTGTACTGTAAGACTTCTATAGCTTGCAGGGAAAACGGTACCCCACCTCCCACTGTGAAGGAGTCTATTCATACAAAACATTCTATAAATACCCGCTGCAATCGCCTTAACCCTAACTGCTCCCCCGGTTTCCCTCACACCCCATGAGATATATAGGAAATCAGCCACCACGTACAGTATTGCTCTTCTTACCTCCCTTGATACTCCACTAACTTCCAAGGTTAAGGCCCATAGAGTTGAGATACTTCCCCCACTAAGAAACCCTAAAACCCTCCCTAACCACGTACGAACCTCTTCCAATGTTTCAGAAAAATAAACTGCATGAAACGCAGTTTCTTCTAGACCGCAACGTAAACAATTCTCCTCCCTTACTAAACCCATCCTATTTAAAACCGATTTTGATGCTAAAATTCCCATGATGAATCTGTACACTAATTCACGAACCCTCAGTGCCAACTTGAGCTTACAAAAACCGTCCCATATTTCCCCCAAATTATACAGTGGAAAAGCAGACATCCCCTGCACAATTTCCCTATGGAAATTTATTCGGTCCAAAAGTTCCACAGGACAGATATGGCATACAAAGATCCCAACATGTCACGGATAAACAGCTGGGTTGGGTGGCCCTTACACCCAACCAAAACACACACACACACCCGGGCGGGCGAAGGTGGTTGGAAGGTACTTCTTAATTGATAGATTTACCCTTCAGGGAAGAAGTAGGTAGTTTATACTGTCAGTAGACTAATATTAGGATTACTGAGGCAACTGTAGATAATAATGCTGTAGACCTAAGCCCTCGGTGGCACTCGATGTATGCACAAGGCTTATTCCTCTAAGAAAAAGGAGGAGTAGATGTAAAACAGAAAGAGACAGGCGCTCCCTTTACAGGCGACGAAAAAGAATAACAGAGCGGCTAAAAGAGGTCAATATATCTGAAATGCGTAGGGAGACACTGGTCAGAGAAATAGCAAGCATCGAACTCAAGCTAAAGGAATCTTATAGGAGTCAGGAATCGCGGGAAGAACTAAAAGCCATAAATGAAATCGAAAGAAACCCAAAGTATTTCTTCTCCTATGCCAAATCAAAATCGAGAACAACGTCCAGTATTGGGCCCCTACTTAAACAAGATGGGTCCTATACAGATGACAGCAAGGAAATGAGTGAGCTACTCAAGTCCCAATATGACTCAGTTTTTAGCAAGCCGCTAACCAGACTGAGAGTCGAAGATCAAAATGAATTTTTTATGAGAGAGCCACAAAACTTGGTTAACACAAGCCTATCCGATGTTATCCTGACGCCAAATGACTTCGAACAGGCGATAAATGACATGCCCATGCACTCTGCCCCAGGGCCAGACTCATGGAACTCCGTGTTCATCAAGAACTGCAAGGAGCCCCTATCACGAGCCTTTACCATCCTATGGAGAGGGAGCATGGACACGGGGGTCGTCCCACAGTTACTAAAAGCAACAGACATAGCCCCATTCCACAAAGGGGGCAGTAAAGCAACAGCAATGAACTACAGACTGATAGCACTAACATCCCATATCATAAAAATCTTTGAAAGGGTCTTAAGAAGCAAGATCACCACCCATCTAGAAACCCATCAGTTACACAACCCAGGGCAACATGAGTTTAGAACAGTCGCTCCTGTCTGTCTCAACTATTGGATCACTACGACAAGGTCCTAGATGCACTAGAAGACAAAAAGAATGCAGATGTAATATATACAGACTTTGCAAAAGCCTTCGACAAGTGTGACCATGGCGTAATAGCGCACAAAATGCGTGCTAAAGGAATAACAGGAAAAGTCGGTTGATGGATCTATAATTTCCTCACTAACAGAACACAGAGAGTAGTAGTCAATAGAGTAAAGTCCGAGGCTGCTACGGTGAAAAGCTCTGTTCCACAAGGCACAGTACTCGCTCCCATCTTGTTCCTCATCCTCATATCCGACATAGACAAGGATGTCAGCCACAGCACCGTGTCTTCCTTTGCAGATGACACCCGAATCTGCATGACAGTGTCTTCCATTGCAGACACTGCAAGGCTCCAGGCGGACATCAACCAAATCTTTCAGTGGGCTGCAGAAAACAATATGAAGTTAAACGATGAGAAATTTCAATTACTCAGATATGGTAAACATGAGGAAATTAAATCTTCATCAGAGTACAAAACAAATTCTGGCCACAAAATAGAGCGAAACACCAACGTCAAAGACCTGGGAGTGATCATGTCGGAGGATCTCACTTTCAAGGACCATAACATTGTATCAATCACATCTGCTAGAAAAATGACAGGATGGATAATGAGAACCTTCAAAACTAGGGAGGCAAAGCCCATGATAACACTCTTCAGGTCACTTCAAGCTGGCACTTGACAAGCACCTAAAGTCGGTTCCTGACCAGCCGGGCTGTGGCTCGTACGTTGGTTTGCGTGCAGCCAGCAGCAACAGCCTGGTTGATCAGGCTCTGATCCACCAGGAGGCCTGGTCACAGACCGGGCCGCGGGGGCGTTGACCCCCGGAACTCTCTCCAGGTAAACTCCAGGTAACGTAGGTAGTAATAGGCCGATAACGTAGGCAAACACTAGATTATGTTAGCCAGAGAGAACTGGCAGCCCAAGTTTGAATGCTGGGGCACGGGGTTTTGAGATCGCCGTGCTTTCTTCTAAGACTAGACACTGTTGGAACAGCAAGTGCCGTGATCAGCAGGCGGTGGCCCCACGTGTCTTCACATACTAGACCTGGGGAAATCTGGTGGAGGCACCTCGACATACCGTAGATGACCTCCTCCATCAGGCCCATACAGTAAGACGAGACCTCCCTTTTTCTACTCGATTCTGGCCAGTGTCTGGGGAAGATTGTGAGTGAGTCGCGCTGTGGCCTTTGTGCAGTTGGCAGTTCATGACCAGTACGTACCAGCATCTCTTGTCACCCTAGAAGCTAGTGTCACTCTCTGCATAGTTAGTCTAGGGGATTCACACCCCCTTGGAAACAGGAATTTCTGAGGTGCAGGCAGGTCACCTAATATCGACTGAATATTGCAGGAATTAAGGCTCCCGGTTGCATGTGGTTCTGAGGGGAAGTCCACAGGGACTAAAGCTTAGGGAGGTTGAAGACCGAGACACATTCTCCAACACCAAGTAAGTTAGTCCTTCATACGTGCATGCAGGTGAGATTTCTTGTAACATCCATCACTTATGAAAATCTGTCCTATAAGCCACTTGTGAGGCTGAGGTACCGACCTCAGGGCTCGGTGTCAACAGAGCTTGCCAGGGTAGACAACTCACATGGAGGCAGTCAAGACAAATTTTCACAATATCCGCACCATCTGCCCTGCCCTGATCCTTTGAACATTTTTCAACTTCTACAACAAATGCAACATGTCCTCACACTCTATTAATCCTCTGCTACTCCACCATTTGCGAATATCTACGATTTCCCGACCAACCCGGACTCCCCTCTTCTGCTTTACATATAGAGCCTTCGCCTGTGGCCCCATTGCCAAGAGACCTAAACCCCCAAGACGAACACATGTCACGACAACCTCCCTACTCAACCAAGCTCTCCCGTAACCCCAAACATAACGTAAGACCCTTCTCTGCAGCTCCTGAATATCCACGTCCAGTAATGGGTATACCTCGGCCACAACCCATAGCTTACTATAAACAAGAGAGTTAACCACCACTGCCCTCTGTTGCAAGGAGACATCCCCAGCTCTTAATCCTCTGAGATGGTCTAAAGCCTTTTTTACCACCAGTTCAGACTTTACCTTTCGACCCTCCCTCTCTTCCACCATGTACACGATCCCACATATTTTAAGTTGCTAAATGACTGACCACCCATACCTATCGCCCAAATCCCTCCCCCCCCGCACCCACATATCTACCTCCAATAATTTTTATTTCGCCCTCTTGAAGCACATACCAGTCACTGCCAAAATAAACTCAACCATACCCACGATCTGCAAGTCCTCCTCCCCTTTTAACAAAATCCTGGTATCATCCATGTAACCAACTACACTTGCTGCACGGTTACTACCCAGTACCCTACACCCCAAACCACCATCCACCAGTTCATAAAATGGATTTTGCACACAGGCAAAAAGCAGCTGAGAGAGGGGGCACCCTTGCCCCAAACCCCGTTCCATACGTACAGGCTGCCCTAACTTACCATTCACCCGTACTCATACCATTGCTGAGGCATACAAAGTGTCAACCCATCGTACTATCCCCTCCCCAAAACCCTGCCTCAATAAAATAAGCCCTCTCAGCACAGTCGTAAGCATTTTGCCAGTCAAGCCCGAGGAAAGCGCCCCTTGACATTCCCCCAAAACTCGTTAATACGCCCATGTCCTTCCTTCATGCTCCTACCTGGTATACCTAGCTGCTCCCTATGAATAACCGATTCCATGACTTTTCTCACTTTTGCAAAGATTTTATAGTCTGAACACATAAGAGAGATAGCCCTATCTGCACTCAGACCCCGCCCCCTCCCTTTTTGGGCACCAACACAACTACCTCCATACTCTGTGACGTACCCAACATTCCCTCCGTGAGCATGCAGTTCAATACCTCAACCAAGCATTGTTTAATGCTTCCCCAATGCGTCCTATAAAAGTCATTTGATATGCCATCTATATCCTAAAAATCGCCTCCTCGACCTCCTCCACACGAATCCTACCTTCTAGTACCTTCTGATCCCTTTCACATATGACCTTTCTGAATACCCCTTCCCCATCAGACCACCCTCATGAACCCCCCGTGCTCTCCGCCAGAGCTTTTTATCAAACCAAAAATCGGTATAAAAACTCATGCTGTCCGTATTAGAGAGTAACTGACCAGGCAGATATCCACCCAAACTCGTGCATACTTTAAAACGCAGGAGGAATGTTGCCTGTTGTCTAACTCTAAATTTCCACAGGACACAACCCGAAGGTTTGTCACCCCATAGCACCTCTTCTATACCCGCCCTGATTCTAACCGCATTGAAACGCTCATTGTGAATTTCGGCAAGTTGATTGAGGAGATGTTTAATGTCTTCATACTTACTACTTCCACCCCTCACATAATAATCGTTCAGTTGCCCCTCCAGATAATTTTGTAGCCCACACCTCCACTTTGCCTCCTCCTTACCCCGCTTCCTATAATAACTCGCTATCTCAGGTTTGGCGTGTTTCCCACCATTCCACAAAACATTCACCTTCCCTCCACATTTTCCAGAGATTCTTCCACCAATTCTGAAAAGTGGACCCATCCCCCTCCCCCTCCAAGAGCCTCACGTTCAGTTTCCAATAACCTGGATAAATCTGTACCCTTCCATCCCAGTCCAAATCCGCTAGCACTGCACGGTGGTCTGAAAACCCCACATCACAGGTCTGTACGCGCCCAACTCGAATTCCTTGTGTTACATAAAGTCTATCTAGATGGGCCGTGTAGCCTCTGCAGACAAACGTGTGCTCCAACCCTCACCCACCCCGCCCCACCATGTCATAAACCCCTGCATCTCCCAGCAGATTTCTTAAGACAGGTAAAACGCACCCCGCCCCCCCTCGGCTCAACATCAACATGGAGGATAATGCATTTCCAATTCCCTCCCATGACCATAATTAAAGGCAAACCCTAAGTGTGAAACATTAAAACCTCCCTCACGAAATCTATTTTAACTTTAGAGTTGCTTTCTGCAGGCATGTAAACTCCAATAAAACAAACCCTCACCTCACCCCGGTACCCATCTACCCTCACCACCCTCCCACCTCCCCCTTCCTCCCATCTCAAGACATGCCAAGGGCTGGACTCCTTCACTGCTATAGCTACCCCATCTTTAAATTTTAAAGAACTGCTAACATACATTCGGTAGCCTTTTAACTGTAACTCTTTCCCAAACTTATAATTGTGTTCTTGTATGAAACATACATCCACAGTGTACCTGCGCAAAAACCACTCCATCCACACACACTTAACCTCCGCCCGCAGGCCATTTACGTTGATGGTAACACACTTGAATTCACAAAAGGAGGTTTTCCTCTATGTTTGTGGGTCTTTACCATTCCCGCACATACATTACACTGACCTTCTTTGACATCTGACTTCCCGAGACCCCCAACCCCCCGTGCCCTACCCATATGCTGGGCGCCTCAGCCACTTTCGACCATACTTTCTTTCCTGGATGCTGTCCCAGCGTCAGGACCTCGTCCATATCCGACACTCCCGCCGTCCGTTTGCGGGAACCACCTTCCACACACATCTCCTCACCAGACGAAGCCTCCTGGTGGACTTCCACCACCACCTCATGCAACTGCGTCATCGTAGTTTCGTCCAGGTCCCCCACATTCGGCGAATCCTCCTTCAGCAACTCTTGACACTCCAGTGGAACGTCAAGGCCATGCTCTGCCCCATCCAGGAGATCGTGTAGCACGTTCTCCAGCAAACTCTCCTGCGACAACTCCACAGGCTCCGCAGGCCTCACAGATGGCACATGGCATGTGTCTACTGACAGGGTGGCACATGCCATAGACCGCGTTTCCTCTAGTTGTACCTCCTCACTCCAAAGCTTAGTTCCCTGTCCAGTCGAGGGACCAGTCCCCAGATCAAAGGCCTCGGTTCGTAGGACCACAAGAGAAGGTTCCCGGATGTGGACAACCAGGCACCTGGAGCACTGAGCAGCCATATGGTCATATGAGTTGCATAACCTGTATGTCTTCCGTTGGCCTGCGTAGTGAACAAAAACCTGGGTCCTGTAGTTTTCCAGATGAACGTAAGATGGAATTGGCTGTTTTAATGTCATCATGAGGGTGAAGGAGCTCTCCAGGAGTCTCTCGTATGAGCCCTCCCTCCACACTCCCTTGGTCGCTGCATGCACCGTGCCGTATCTACCAAAAACATTCCGAAGATCATGCTCCTCTGCCTCGAAAGGCACGTTCCTTACTTTGACCCAGGTGACGTATGTGGAGACGTCATGTAGACATACTTCTACAGTTGAATTCACCGCCATTCTTCTCTCTTGAAAAGCTTCCACAATCCTTGGGTAAAAGTCGGCATTTGCGAATTTCACAAAAGTCCTCGACATCCCATTGAGAGCTACACCATATAATTCCTCGTTGGGGATGCCATAGACGTTGCGAATAATGTTAGGCAACAAGACATGCATCGTTGCACCACTGAGAGAGCCACAGATGAATTCAACACAGACCGTGTTTACTCTTCTACCCTGACGGTCTGCCATCTTGCATACTGTAGTACACGGTTCGCCACCAGGTGTAAGCAGGACCAGGCTCAGAAAGTGTCCTCCCAGCCCGCAGGTTGAGAGACGAATGGAAGCTGAAGTGGTGCCAGTCTGTAGTCAGAACCGTCTGGTGGAGCTTCCTTTGCGACCCGTTGTTCGCAAAATAGTGTATAAATTCTTTCATAACATCTTGCCGTCGGGTACAGTTTTGTGTACTCGGCGGTTACACGAAATTCTGTCTTGTAGCGATTGCGGGATCGTAGAAACGGTTTTTAATTAAATTTATTTTTGGGAGCGTTTAGAAGCCGTGTGCTGTTGGTTCAGTGGACTTATTAGGTGGGTGGGTGGGGGGGTTGTCTCCCTTACGTGTCCTTAGTTAAGACGTGGGGGGTTCCAGATGAGGTCGCAAGGACACTGGGGGTTTTAGTGTCAGATTTTATTCATACATCGTGGGCACTCTGGACAGTGGGTACATGGTATTATCGCAATAAATATATCGAATGAAGTGTAGGAATCAGTAGTTATTTGGGAATCGCTGGGAGCAAAGTTTCCCTTATACGTATCGTAGTTTCCGTGTTGTGGATTTATGGCATTTGTATGATATGAAAACGTAAAAGGACTGGTGTGTCGTATGTGTTTTGCGTGTGTGGCTCAGTGTGGGAGTACATGAATATGGTTGTTTTGGGTAAAGGCAAGTGTAAGGAAGGTACAAGCGATAATTCGTCTGGAATTTGCTTATTACCTTGGATATAATTGTAAAGTATTAGTGTGTGAGAGCGGTCAAATCGGTCCTGTTTTCTACGTGAATCTTCGTGGTTGGTGTTTTTGGTTGCCTGCATGTAAAGCAGGTTTTTATTTTAAAGTGGTTTTGGGGCAAGGTCGTCCTACGGTATGCTTTGAGTTAAACCCGTTTAGTAATATGCTTTACCGTGGCATGTGTGTTACGGTGAAAATTGCGTGTGTACGATTATATAAAATGTGTAGAATGCATGTCTGGTTTAATTGACAGCTTTTCTTCCATGTCTTGAGCAGTGGCATTAGTGTCTTGTTAATTTTAGTGCTCTGTTATGATAAACGGTAAAGCTATGTTATACTTTCTATGTTTTTGTGCACAATTCGAATAATTACAGTAATGTACTCCCTTTTTATTTTTGTATTGATCACTAATGCAGGTGGCTGTCCGGCACATTTATAGTAAGGGTAGGGGGGCAGTGCGTGGGTTTTCGCCTGGAGACATAAATAGGTCGATAGCTTCCAACTAATGTTGGCATTGTTTTGTATTTATTTGGCGAGGTGTTGATCGTCTTAGAATATTTCTTGTTATTGTGTCCCGTTTTGGGACTGTGAGTATTATGTCTTGTACTGTCTGTATTAGTTGTGTAGGCAAGAGGGGGTAGTTTGGGCTACCATTGTGCTGTGTTTTGGCATGGTTTAGGTAGCATATGATAACAACCTGTGCTTAACAAGTTTTGAGATAATATACATGTCCTAAGCTGTTATTGAAATGTTTAAAAAAAAAATTCTAATGAAGATAACACACACACACACACACACACACACACACACACACACACACACACACACACACACACACACACACAAGGGGACACAGTTAGAAGTTGAAGACACAGATGAATGACAGGGATGTTAGGATGTTAGTCTCAGTGGTGACGTGTACTTAGCCCAGTGGTGACGTGTACTTAGCTCTGTGAAGACCTGTTTGTGTGCTCTCTGTGAATCTGAACCAGGATGCCCTCTCTTGAGCAACTTTACCAGCAGCTGAAAGAAGAGCTTAGGGTTGCTAAGCTGGAGATACGGCGATTAACGGAGGAGAACAAAAGGATTCGAAGTAATCCTCCTGTTGTGAGTCCCCAGGTTAAGAGGGGAGCTTGGACAGTGGCCGGGCAACATGGAACCAAGCTGAGGATCAAGAAGACTGTTGGAGAGGCAGAAACGAGGACCCAGAAGACTACTATGGAAACTTCCAACCCATTTTCGGTGCTACTTGACGAATGTGGGTGTTCTACTGGGAATGTCACAACGAGCACCAAGGAAGCATTGGCTGATGTGAGCGAGACATCCCTAGAAACCCCAACGAAAACCATCGAGAACGTCTTGACGAATTCCACAAGTGAAGGTGTAGTGCTACCTAACGAATGTGAGTCGACTACTCGGAGCATCACGACAGACGACGCCAAAGAAGGTAAAAACATTGTTGTTGTTGGGGATAGCCAGATTAGGTACATGGATAGGGCATTCTGCTTGAATGATAGGAGTAGGAAGCAGAGAGTGTGTTTTCCTGGGGCTGGGATGAAGGATATTGTTAGCCGTCTGGATGACATCATGAGAGGTAATGGGAGCAATCCTATTATCTGTCTCAGTGCTGGAGGCAACGATGTTGGCAGACGTAGGAGTGAGGACCTGATTAGAGGTATAGGTCAGCAATGAGATATTAGGAGGAAGGGTGGGAAAAACTGTCATATGTGGTATTTTGCCAAGGAGAGGAGTTGGAAATGAATGGTTGTCCAGAGCAATTGGTGTCAATTGCTGGCTGGACAAATACTGTAAGGAAAATGCGGTAACATTCATTGACAATTGGGACCTCTTCTACGGCAGAAATGACATGTATGCCAAGGATGGGGTTCACTTATCTAGGTCTGGGGTGGGAGCACTGGCAACTGCAGTGAAGGGAGCAGTTAGGTCTTTAAACTAAGAATAGTTAGTGATATGGGTTTTGGCGGGAAAACAGTGAAGTCGCAGGGTAGTAATATGAGTACTAGGAGAACTAATAATAGGCACAATGAGGTGGATATTGGAAAGCCAGTGGCACTAATTGACAAGGACAGTAATAGGTTTAGCGGAATAACAGAAAGGAGCAGGAAGGGTAAAGAGAAAGGAGGGTCCTTATGAATATATTACACAAATAGGCGTAGTGCTGGGAATAAGATGGACGAGTTGAGACTAGTTGCTAGTGCAGGTAACATTGATGTATTTGCCTTAACTGAGACGTGGTTCAATATGAAAAATCGGGACATGCCTGCAAAATGCCCACATTCGGGGTTTTAAATTGTTCCAAGTAGATAGAAGTATCGGGAAGGGGGGTGGGGTGGCATTGTATGTCCGAGATCGCTTGAACTGTTGCATAAAAACGGGTAATAAGTCTTAAGTAACACACACAGAGTCTGGATAGAATTTTCAGAGGGGCATGAAAAATTGATTTTAGGTGTGATATACCGTCCCCCAAACTTAGATAGGGATCAAGGGAGACTACTATGGGAGGAAATTGTTAGGGCCACAAGACAAGATAATGTAGTAATTCTAGGAGACTTTAACTTTAGTCATATTGATTGGAATTTCTTGACTGGGAATTTAGAATCATTTAGTTAAGGATTGTTTTTTGAAGCAGTTTGTGACAGAACCTACAAGGGGTAATAGCCTGCTTGACTTAGTTCTGGCAAACAATGAATCCCTTGTTAATAATTTAGAAATTTCAGAGGAACTCGGTGCTAGCGACCACAAATCAATTACATTTAGCATTGAATGGAAGTACGATATTAGGGATAACTCAGTAGCAGTCCCAGATTTTCGCTTAGCAGATTACGATGGGCTTAGAGAACACTTATCATCTGTTGACTGGGGCAACTAAGAGAGGTATCAATATGACAGTTTTCTGAACACTATACATGAGGCTCAAAGAACGTTTATCCCATATAAAGAAATTAGATCAAATAGAAATGACCCAAAATGGATGAATAATAAGCTGAAATATCTACTAGGGCATAAGAAAGGAATTTATAGGTGTATCAAAAGAGGTGAGGGTCATCTTATGAATCAGTATATTGACATTAAGAGGGACATTAAAAAGAGGATAAGAAAAGCTAAAAGGGACTATGAAATTAAAGTTGCTAGGGATTCTAAAACTAACCCAAAAAGTTTTTTCCAGGTATATAGAACAAAAGTCAGAGATAAGATAGGTCCCCTTAAAAATAACTATGGGCATCTTACTGACAAAGAGAATGAAATGTGATCGATTTTAAATAATTATTTTCTCTCGGTTTTTACACAGGAAGACACTAACAATATTCCAGTAATTAATTTTTATAGTGGGCTAGAAGATAAATTATGTAACATCACAGTCACTAGTGAAATGGTTGTGAAGCAGATAGACCGACTGAAGCAAAATAAGTCGAACATTAAAATGGTATAAAATACCGACAGGTTGTTAGGTAAGACACATATGTTGCATATGTGTCTTACCTAACAACCTGTCGGTATTTTATACCATTTTAATGTTCAATCTGTCAGACACTGCAACACAAGGGTATCTTGGTACAGACCTACAATCAACTTCTTGTTGCATATGTGTCTTACCTAACAACCTGTCGGTATTTTATACCATTTTAATGTTCAATCTGTCAGACACTGCAACACAAGGGTATCTTGGTACAGACCTACAATCAACTTCTACAACCTCTACTAGTGAGAACGGCTAGATTTGAGAGGGACCTGTCCTTCCAACATCTGAGTTCTTACCTCTCCTAGTGACCTACGTCTCACCTGTTGGCGCTATAAAAAGGCTCCATCCTGTCACTTCATCTCCATATTGTTTCATTCTATGGAACAATGCTCTTCTCCAGACTGAGGGACTGACCACCTCAAAACTTTAAGGGTGATGGACTGATTACATCGTCTTCAAGTATCTTCTGCTTCTATCAACTTTTCTGTACTCGACTGAAGAAGCCTACTGTGTAGGCGAAACGTTTCAAAATAAAGATACCTAACTGTTGCATATGTGTCTTACCTAACAAAATAAGTCACCGGGTCCTGATGAGGTTTTTTCAAGGGTTCTAAAGGAATGCAAAATGGAAGTCTGTGAACCATTAACTAATATTTTTAATTTATCTCTTCAAACAGGTGTAGTGTCTGATATGTGGAAGATGGCTAATGTAATTCCTATTTTTAAAACAGGGGACAAGTCGTTACCGTCAAATTACCGCCCAATAAGCCTGACCTCAATTGTAGGCAAATTACTAGAGTCAATTATAGCTGAGATTATAAGAAGTCATCTCGATAAGCATAGCTTGATTAATTACACTCAGCATGGATTCACAAGAGGCCGGTCTTTTCTAACTAATTTATTAACTTCAGCAAAGCTTTTGAGGCTGTTGACCACGATAAAGAATTTAATATTATTTACTTAAATTTTAGTAAGGATTTTGATAGAGTTCTGCACCATAGACTGTTAAAGAAAGTGGCAGCTCATGGCATGGGGGGAAAAGTGCTCTCGTGGATCGAATCATGGCTCACTGACAGGAAGCAGAGAGTGTCCATAAATGGGGTCAAATCCGAGTGGGGATCTGTAACAAGTGGCGTTCCACAGGGATCAGTCTTGGGCCCGTTGTTGTTTATAATATATATCAATGATCTTGATGAGGGAATTACTAGTGATATGAGCAAATTCGCCGATGACACAAAGATAGGTAGGATAATTGATTCAAACGTAGATATTAAGGAACTTCAGGAGGATTTAAACAAACTCTATTCTTGGTCAGAAAAGTGGCAGATGCAGTTCAATGTAGATAAATGCAAGGTTCTGAAGCTCGGGAGTGTCCATAAGTTAAATAATGTAGAACTTAGCCATACAGATTGCGAAAAGGCCTTGGGGGTTATGGTGAGCAGCAACCTTAAACCAAGACAGCAATGCCTAAGTGTACGTAATAAGGCAAATAGATTACTGGGATTTATATCAAGAAGTGTAAGCAACAGAAGTCCAGAGGTCATACTGCAGCTTTATACATCATTAGTAAGGCCTCACCTAGATTATGCAGCTCATTTCTGGTCTCCATATTACAGAATGGACATAAATTCGTTAGAAACCTACTGTGTAGGCGAAACGTTTCATAATAAAGATACCTAACTGTTGCATATGTGTCTTACCTAACAACCTGTCGGTATTTTATACCATTTTAATGTTCAATCTGTCAGACACTGCAACACAAGGGTATCTTGGTACAGACCTGCAATCAACGTCGACAACTTCCACTAGTGAGAGGGGCTGGGTTTGAGAGGGACCTAACCTTTCAACATCTGAGTTCTTACCTCTCCTAGTGGCCTACGTCTCACCTCCTGGCGCTATAAAAGCTCCGTCCTGTCACTTCTTCTCCATATTGTTTCATACTATGGAACAATGCTCTTCTCCAGACTGAGGACTGACCACCTCAAAACTTTAAGGGTGATGGACTGATTACATCGTCTTCAAGTATCTTCTCTTCTATCAATTTTCTGTACTTAAATGAAAAAGCCTACGTGTAGGCGAAACTTTTCCTTAAAAAGTTTCCCAAACCCTTTTTGCATATTTTTTTAAACCTTTAACCCAACCTGTGGGTTTTTTTTAAAATCCAAATTTTAATTTTCAAAAAACCCCTTTTCTGGGTTTTTAGAATGACAAATTTAATTAGGAAGACTTCCTAAAAAGGGTTGATGGACTAAAACACATCGAACCCGGGTTTTTGAGGGACTGTTTAAACCCAAAAATTTTACTCCCCTTACCCACTTTCTATTTTTAAAGGGGATTGATGAAGCCACTGGGGGCCCCCGAAACTTTCTTCAATAAAAAATTCCCCATGTTTTTGCATAAGTGCTCAATTCAAAAAATTTTGTCGGTTTTCAAAACCATTCATCACCTCCCCCTAGTTGGGTTATTGGGGTGGGATTTTGGGGGTTGTTTAAAAATTTAAAGTTGGATAATACATATGGGGGGGGTTGGATTTTAAATGGGACTTGCACTCAGAGCTTATTTCTTGGGTAGCATTGGGGAAAAATTTGGGTTTTTGGGCAAATGTTTTGTTAGTGGGGTAATTGTAAAACGGGCCTGCCTAGTATGGCCCAAAAGGGCCCTTTTGCAGTGTTTCCAACTCCTTTCTTATGTTCTTTATTTTTTTCACCAAGAGAGTCAGGGAAGGGGGAAAAGTTTGGGAAACGATGTAGTGGAGGCCGGGTCCTTACATGGCCCTTTAAAAACCCGAGGTATGATAAAGCTCAAAGGGGTTTAGGGAGAGTGACCCAGTAAACGACCATTTAAGAGGCGGGGGCCGGAGCTAGGACCCCGACCCTGCAAAACCCCAACTAAAAAAACATAAGAACATAAGAAAAGTAGGAACAAAAGCAGAAGGCCTACTGGCCCATACGAGGCAGGTCCTTATCAAAACGACATCTACCTAAAAACTACTCAAGAAAAAACTTTCCCACCCCCCCCCAAAAAAATCCCAAACCCCGCCCCCCCCCTCCTATATTTGTCCATCTCTTCTTAAAGTACCCCAAGGGGCCTAGCCTCTACACCCCACGGGGAAGGGCTGTTTCCCCGCATCTACAAAACCCGTTTAAAAAAACCCTATTCCTATGTCCCTTTTTAAATCAAAAAAAAACCAACTTAAACCAATTTCCTTTGGTTCTTTTCCTGGGTTTGCCCCCCCTCAGAAATTTTTTTTAAAGTTCCCCCCGTTTTTTGCCCTCCACTTATTAAAACCCCTTTAAAAGTATCACCCCCATTTTACCCCTCCCAAAAGGGGGGGAATTTAAATGCTTTAATTTTAAACTTCATACGGGAGGGGGTTTTCCCTTTCACAGTAAATTTTTTTAGTTTATTCTTCTCTGTTTTCTCTAATGAGTCCAATTTTCCACCTTAAAAAGGGGACCAAAACTGAGCAGCCATAAAAAAAATGAGGGCCCCCACTAGTGATTTATAGGGCTGTAAAAAAAACTTTTGGACTTCTGTACTTTTTCTTCCCTTTAGATTTAAACCAAATAATCCCGTTTGGGCCCTTGTTGCGCACACTGAGGGACTGCTGTCTTTGGGTTTAGATTTTTGCTTTTCCATGATCCCCCAAATCTTTTTCACATTCTTTTGGGCCAAGCTCTACTTCACCTAGATTTTAGCTTTGAGGGTTATTTTCATTACCAAGGGCAAGTACCTTACACTTATCCACATTAAACTTCATCTGCCATTTCTCAGACCAAGACATTAATTTGTTCAAATCGTCCTGGAGTTCATTGATATCCTCCTCAGAGTGAATTATACGGCCTATCTTTGTATCATCAGCAAACTTACTCATGTCACTAGTAATCCCTTCATCAAGGTCATTAATGTAAATTATGAACAAGAGAGGGCCTAAAACTGATCCTTGTGGAACGCCACTAGTGACTAATCCCCATTCAGATTTCACTCCATTAATGGTAACTCTCTGCTTTCTGGAAATAAATGGTATAAAATACCGACACAATGGCAATATAAACACAAATGCAGTATAATGTGATCCTTTATTGACTACGTTTCGCCCACACAGTGGGCTTTTTCAAGTCACAAACAAAACTACCTGGGGTGGAAGGAAAGCGAGTATTTATAGTCCGGCTGAGGTCAGGTGAAGAATGCTGCATCTGATGATGTACCGAGTTGGGTTGTAGAGTCTAAAAACTTGGGTAGCTTGGAAAGGAGACTGGACAAGTTTGTGAGCAGACCTTCTACAGTGTTCTTATGTGGGATAGCGATGAAGAAGTTTCTTGGCAAGTGGTTTCAGCTATGTTATAGAAGCCACTATTCTGGTTGAAGTTGTCGGATATAGAAATAAGTGATGATTCCAGGATTCTTCGGTATTGGTGTTGTCTTCTGTGGCGATAAGTCTTGAGTTTCTGTAGTTTATCAAGTGGTTGTGTGAATTACGGTGTTGTACGCATGCATTCCTTGTGTCGTCAGACCTGCTTGCGTATTGGTGTTCTGAAATACGTGTTTGGAGGTCCCTTGATGTTTCGCCCACGTATAACTTGTTGCAGTCATTACAAGGGATTATGTATACCCCTGCAGAGGATGGAGGCTTGTCCTGCCTACTACTGGTGATGTCCTTGATGGTCGTGGTTGTGGAGGTAGATACTTGGAATGATGTTTTGGCAAAGATGTTGGAAACATGTTTGGCAATGGAGTTGGTGGGAAGGACTATGTATTTCTTCTCGGCAGTGTCTTCTCTGGGTGTGTTGAAGATGTTTAGTGCTCGCCGTCTGCAGTCTCTGATGAAGTGACGAGGATAGTGGAGTTTGGAAAATACCTGTTCAATTATAGTGCATTCTTCCTCAAGGAACTCGTTGCTGCAGATTCTGAGTGCACGCAGGAAGAAGCCTATAATTACACCACGTTTGGTTTTGGTGTCGTGGTGAGAGTAGAAGTGGAGAAGATCGTTTTGGTTGGTGGGTTCCTTGAGGAAGAATGCACTATAATTGAACAGGTATTTTCCAAACTCCACTATCCTCGTCACTTCATCAGAGACTGCAGACGGCGAGCACTAAACATCTTCAACACACCCAGAGAAGACACTGCCGAGAAGAAATACATAGTCCTTCCCACCAACTCCATTGCCAAACATGTTTCCAACATCTTTGCCAAAACATCATTCCAAGTATCTACCTCCACAACCACGACCATCAAGGACATCACCAGTAGTAGGCAGGACAAGCCTCCATCCTCTGCAGGGGTATACATAATCCCTTGTAATGACTGCAACAAGTTATACGTGGGCGAAACATCAAGGGACCTCCAAACACGTATTTCAGAACACCAATACGCAAGCAGGTCTGACGACACAAGGAATGCATGCGTACAACACCGTAATTCACACAACCACTTGATAAACTACAGAAACTCAAGACTTATCGCCACAGAAGACAACACCCAATACCGAAGAATCCTGGAATCATCACTTATTTCTATATCCGACAACTTCAACCAGAATAGTGGCTTCTATAACATAGCTGAACCACTTGCCAAGAAACTTCTTCATCGCTATCCCACATAAGAACACTGTAGAAGGTCTGCTCACAAACTTGTCCAGTCTCCTTTCCAAGCTACCCAAGTTTTTAGACTCTACAACCCAACTCGGTACATCATCAGATGCAGCATTCTTCACCTGACCTCAGCCGGACTATAAATACTCGCGTTCCTTCCACCCCAGGTAGTTCTGTTTGTGACTTGAAAAAGCCCACTGTGTGGGCGAAACGTAGTCAATAAAGGATCACATTATACTGCATTTGTGTTTATATTGTCTCTGCTTTCTATTGGTAAGCCATGCCTCAATCCATGCTAGAACTTTACCTCCTATACCATGAGCTGCCACTTTTCTTAAGAGTCTCTTGTGAGGTACTCTGTCGAAGGCTTTACTAAAATCCGGCCTCTTACCTACGTCATCTAACCCAATGTGGGGACTGCTGACCCGACTTCCTCACGGAGTATACCTGATGGTGACATCTAATGGTCTTATAGCGAGTGTTCACCCGACTTCCTCACGGAGTACACCTGATGGTGACATCTACTGGTCTTGAGTGTTCACCTGACTTGCACAGAATTCTCCTGCCTCACGGAGTGGACACCTGTTGACTAAGGCTTCTGTAGCAGACCTGAGGGACCTGTGGATCTCTTGTGTCAGAGGACGGACACGTGGGAAGCCAGGGTGTTGTAACCCGGTGATTGTTGAGTCATGACACGGACACGGAAAGTCAGGGTTGGGTAACTCGGTGAGTGTCAGGTGACAGGTGACACACGAGTATTCTTAGAAAGTCGGTGTTGTAACCCGGTGAGTTAGTGCCAAATGACGCGGTGAAAAGGACGTAAAGAGATTGTTAAAACACTGGGACAAGGCCGAGTAGTGGGTGTGCCACGGTGAAGGAGTGTTATAACACAGAGCAAAGGGTGTCGTGTGACACATGAGGGGCGTTATAACGTGGAGACAAGGTAGTGTCATAGGACACAATGAAGGTGTCTTAACACTGGGATTGGTAGTGTCGTAAGACCCCTGAAGATGGCAGTGACATATAACACTGGGCACTTAGTATTATGATTTTACTTTTACAATGACTGTTTATGACTTTGTATATTGTGTATGTCATAGATGAGAGTAGGAGTTAGACTCCTTGTTATATTTTTATGCAAAATATTTCTGTAAGTAAAAATTATGAATTTTAGTGTTTATTTTTGTAATCCCTCACTCTCCCATGTTACAACACTAATAACAGAGTAACATTTCCTCTCCTAGTTGCCGGGGTGAGTGGACGCTTCTCGCAACCCTCTGTCGACAGCCAAGCTAACAACCTAGTGCTCGTCATGGTCTTTGCCGCACGTCACAGAGTGAACACTGTTGGAATTGAATTAGTGCGTGGATCCATCACGCCCACGACAGTCCATGAGTTGTTGCCCTTGATTATCAGGGACACCTACGGCATTGACGACAAGGAGCTGTATGGTGTGGCTTTAAATGGTTCGTTCAGGATATTCGTGAAATTGCTTCACGTGCAGGTGTATGAGGGTCTTGTTGATAGTTACCAAGATCTCAGCATGGAAGTGACCCCGGAAGTGAGCGTCAGACTTGTGAACGTTTCCCGTCAGTATACGTGGGTGAGGGTACAGAACGTACCTTTTGAGGTGAATGAGGTCGACGTTCGTCAGGCTTTTGAAAGGTATGGAGTTGTACATGTTGCCCAACAAGGTAAATGGATGACGGGTGCATATGCCGGTTATCCTGAGGGAAGTTTCTCCATTAAAATGGCCCTCTGCCACCCCATACACTCATATGTTGTCTTGGAGGATTTCAGAACTCAAGTGATGGTGACGTATGCTGGGCAGAGGAGAACCTGTAGGATATGTGGAGACTATGATCACGTTGCAGCTGAGTGCGGCAGGTGGGGCCGGGCGACTGGCTGAAGCAGCGCCCACTGGCAAGAGGCAGGATGTTCCTGAGTCTGCCCAGGCAGAGGACGGAGGGCATGGTCAACTTTGGAGCGAAATGGTTGAGGCATCGGTGGTGAAGCCCACCCTGGATATGCTGATACCGGAGCAGCCAGCACGGCTGGTGGAGCAGCAGGTGTCTAGGGGTGCAGATTGTTTGAGCCACCTGTGATCTCAGTGCCAGGGCCATTGGGTGACCAGGAGCCTGCGTCAGAGGTGGATGCTAGGCATGAGGCGGCCGTGAGTGTTGCTGGGCATGGTGTTGGCGGGCTGACGCCGGGTAAGGAAGATGCGCAGCTGTTGGTGGTGGAGGTGCATCGCGAGGAGGAACCCAGTTCTTCGATGGAGGAGAGTGTTGTCACCAGGAAACAGGCAGCAGCAACATCCGACTCTGACGATGTTTTAACACCGGCCCAACGCCCGGGGAAGAAGGTGTGGGCAGTGAAGACTAGCAGTGTAGGAGGGAGGAGGCACCAGCAACAGGCGGTGCAGGATGGCCAGGGTGCCCTGCATGGTGAGTGTGGTAAAGGCAGCGAGAAGGGCCCTGGTGCACATGTAAAGGGGGATGGGGGCCAGAGGGGACACAAGCATTAACTGGCCTCTGGTGTATGATGCTGAATATTAATGGCTTATGTGAGAGAATGAAGCATGATTGGTTTTTCATGTTCTTACATAGATACCGTGTGGACGTAGCATATATTCAGGAGCATAACTGGAAACCATACCACGGGTGGGGTTTGATCCCGCAATCAGAGTCTCAAAACTCCAGACCGTCACGTTAGCCACTGGACCAGCTAGCCACAATAAGATTCGTCCAATTAGCCACTTATTTTGGCTAGCTGATCCAGTGGCTAACGCGACGGTCTGGAGTTTTGAGACTCTCTGACTGCGGGTTCAAACCCCACCTGTGGTATGGTTTGTTTGCAATCGTGCCATTACGATTTCGTGAGTCATGTTAACGGCATTGAGGGGACTTGAGCTAGAGTTCGTCACGGCCACGCTAGCTGGGGATTCATCTGTAAAAACTTGCATTTGTGGTCACAGTGGTGCCTGTGCTAACCTTCCCATGGTGTAGAAATATACCTAGTTGGATGAATCTTATTGTGGCTAGCTGGTCTAGTGGCTAACGCGACGGGCTGGAGTTTTGAGACTCTGATCGCGGGATCAAACCCCACCCGTGGTATGGTTTGTTTGCAATCGTGTCATTACGATTTCGTGAGTCATAACTGGAAAGCTGGCAAGAATTTTGAGGTGGAGGGCTATCAGAGTTTTGTGACGCATTCAGAGCACTTAAAAGGAGGGGGGTAGCCATCTTGATCAGGGTGGCAAGCCCATTAGTATTGCTAAGGAGTGAGGGGGGTAGATGGCAGGATCATAAGAGTGGATGGTTGGTGGGGGGTGAGAAAGTGGCTTTTGTGTGCATGTACGTGCCGGCGGAGAATGTAGTGCACATTAAGAATGCTTTTGTGAGGGAAGAGCTGGTGTATTTCTTACGGTCGTTACCTTCTCTTGCAATAGTGGGAGGGGATTGGAACTGCATTGTTAGAAGAGCGGATGTGGCGCCGAGGGGGGCGGATTTTTTGTCACTTGTTTTGGGGGAGCTTCTCCATGATGTGCAACTGCGGGATATGTTTGACCAGGGTTCATGGGAGGTGAACCATACATATGTGAGGGAGGGATATGGGTCAAAATTAGACAGACTGTATGTTACGCAGATTGTTGGTATAGAGTCTGTCTGTACAGTAGAGGCAGTTGTTGCAGAGGTGGGGTGGGAGGCATTAGCTAGAAGGCAGGCGAGTTACTGGAAATTAAATACAAGGGTTCTCGGGGATGAGGAGGCAGTGGCAGGTTTTGCTGCACTGTGGGAAGAGCTTGAGAAGGAGGGGAGCGTAGTCGATGACGTGGTGGGATGGTGGGATCCCATTGCAAAAGCTAGGATAAGGGATTTTTACATACGTGAAGGGAAGAGGATAAACCACATGAAATATGGGTTGTCAAATTATCTAGAGCAACGCTTACATGCTTGCTACAGTGAGGGCACTTTGCAGGGAAGGTACCGTATGGAGGAGTTGGAGGCCCTGAAGGAGAGGTTAAGGGAGTTGCAGAATGAGAGGTTTGAAGCCATAAGGGTGCAAGCGGGCATAGAGGAGGTGGTATGGGGGATAGGCCTTCATCCTGTGTCCTGAGGGGTCAGCAACAACGTAGGAAGGCAACGACTCTTATGCAGTTAGAGGTGTGTGAAAGGGGGGAGAACTATTGGGTGGGGCAGGTGCTTAGGTCGACAGAGGGCATGGGTATGTAGGCTGACAGGTGGTATGCTCGTTATTGGTGTAGTCGTGGGGTGGATCAAGAGCTGTTGGAGGAAGTAAGTGGCTGTGTGGGTAAATCCCTGGGAGGGAGTGACAGAAAGGCCTTGGGGGGATATTGAGGAGGAGGAAATTTGGAGAGCATTGGCTGGAATGAGCAAGGGTAAGGTACCAGGAGTGGATGGGATTCCTTGTGAATTTTATGTTTGTTTTGGGAGTTGTTGAGGGGTTTCTTAGATAGGCTCCTGAATGAAATGAAGATGAAGACCATCGAGAAGGTCTTGACGAATTCTACAAGTGGTGTAATGCTACCTGGCGAATGTGAGTCGACTACTCGGAGCATCACGACGGACGACGCCAAGGAAGGTAAAAACATTGTTGTTGTTGGGGATAGCCAGATTAGGTACATGGATAGGGCATTCTGCTTGAAGGATAGGAGTAGGAGGCAGAGAGTGTGTTTTCCTGGGGCTGGGATGAAGGATATTGTTAGCCGTCTGGATGACATCATGAGAGGTAATGGGAGCAATCCTATTATCTGTCTCAGTGCTGGAGGCAACGATGTTGGCAGACGTATGAGTGAGGACCTGATTAGCAGGTATAAGTCAGCAATAGAGATAATTAGGAGGAAGGGTGGGAAACCTGTCATATGTGGCATTTTGCCAAGGAGAGGAGTTAGAAATGAATGGTTGTCCAGAGCAATTGGTGTCAATTGCTGGCTGGACAAGTACTGTAAGGAAAATGCGGTAACATTCATTGACAACTGGGACCTCTTCTATGGCAGAAATGACATGTATGCCAGGGATGGGGTTCACTTATCTAGGTGTGGGGTGGGAGCACTGGCCAACGCAGTGGAGGGAGCTGTTAGGTCTTTAAACTAGGAATAGTTAGTGGTATGGGTTTTGGCGGGAAAACTGTGAAGTCGCAGGGTAGTAACATGAGTACTAGGAGAACTAGTAATAGGCAAAATGAGGTGGATATTGGAAAGCCAGTGGCACTAATTGACAAGGACA
>NC_069457.1:11204882-11248596 GCF_026875155.1 Cherax quadricarinatus
ATATACTGGTCTCCTTGGTTACTAAACTGGTCTCCTATGGTATACTATATACTGGTCTCCTAGGTATACTATATACTGGTCTCCTTGGTATACTATATACTGGTCTCCTCTGGTAACAAATATACTGGTCTCCTCTGGTATACTATATATGGTCTCCTCTGGTATACTATTTACTGGTCTCCTTGGTATACTATATACTGGTCTCCTCTGGTATACTATATACTGGTCTCCTCTGGTATACTTATATACTGGTCTCCTCTGGTTTTACTATATACTGGTCTCCTCGGGTATACTATATACTGGTCTCCTCGGGTATACTATATACTGGTCTCCTCTGGTATACTATATACTGGTCTCTCTGGTATACTATATACTGGTCTCCTTGGTATACTTTTATACTTGTCTCCTCTGGTAAAACTATATACTGGTCTTTTGGTATACTATATACTGGTCTCCTCTGGTATACTTTACTGGTCTCCTTGGTATCTATATACGGGTCTCCTCTGGTATATATATACTGGTCTCCTCTGGTATACTATTTTATGGTCTCCTATGGTATACTATATACTGGTCTCCTCTGGTATACTATATACTGGTCTCCTCTGGTATACTATATACTGGTCTCCTCTGGTATACTATATACTGGTCTCCTATGGTATACTTTTATACTGGTCTCCTCTGGTATACTATATATGGTCTCCTTGGTATACTTATACTGGTCTCCTCTGGTATACTAATATGGTCTCCTCTGGTATACTATATACGGGTTTCTCCTCTGGTATACTATATATGGTCCCCTCTGGTTTTACTATATACTGGTCTCCTCTGGTATACTATATACTGGTCTCCTATGGTATACTATATACTGGTCTCCTCTGGTATACTATATACTGGTCTCCTCTGGGAACTATATACTGGTCCCCTCGGGGTATACTATATATGGTCTCCTATGGTTTACTATATACTGGTCTCCTATGGTTTACTATATATGGTCTCCTCTGGTATACTATATACTGGTCTCCTCTGGTATACTATATACTGGTCTCCTTGGTATACTATTTTACTGGTCTCCTATGGTATACTATTTACGGGGTCTCCTTGGTATACATATATGGTCTCCTAGGAAAATCTATATACTGGTCTCCTTGGATACCCTATACTGGTCTCCTCTGGTATACCATATACTGGTCTCCTCTGGTTTATACCATATACTGGTCCCCCTCTGGTATACCTTATACTGGTCCCCTCTGGTATACTATATACTGGTCTCCTCGGGGTTCCCATATAGGGGTCTCCTCTGGTATACTATATATTTGGTCTCCTCTGGTATACTATATACTGGTCTCCTCTGGTATACTATATACTGGTCTCCTTGGTTACCATATACTGGTCTCTTCTGGTATACCATATACTGGTCTCCTCTGGTATACCATATACTGGTCTCCTCTGGTATACCATATACTGGTGTCCTTGGTATACCATATACTGGTCCTCTGGTATACTATATACTGGTCTCCTCTGGTATACCATATACTGGTCTCCTCTGGTTATCCCATATACTGGTCTCCTCTGGTTACTATATACTGGTCTCCTCTGGTATACCATATAGGGGTCTCCTCTGGTATACTATATACTGGTCTCTCTGGTATATATATACTTGTCTCTCTGGTATACCATATATGGTCTCCTTGGTATACTATATTCTGGTCTCCTCTGGTATACCATATACTGGTCTCCTCTGGTATACCATATACTGGTCTCCTCTGGTATACCATATACTGGGTCTCCTCTGGTATACCATATATGGTCTCCTCTGGTATACTATATACTGGTCTCCTCTGGTTTACTATATACTTGTCTCCTCGGTATACTATATACGGTCTCCTCTGTATACTATATACTGGTCTCTGGTATACTATTTACTGGTCTCCTCTGGTTTACTATATACGGGTTTCTCCTCTGGTATACTATATACTGGTCTCCTCTGGTATACTTATACGGGTTTCTCCTTGGTATACCATATACTGGTCTCCTCTGGTATCTATATACTGGTCTCCTCTGGTATACTATATATGGTCTCCTCTGGTATACTATATACTGATCTCCTCTGGTATACCATATACTGGTCCCTCTGGCATACTATATACTGGTCTCCTCTGGTATGCTATTTTACTGTTTCCCTCTGTTATACCAAAATACTGGTCTCCTCTGGTATATTTATTTACTGGTCCCCTCTGGTATACTATATACTAATCTCCTTGGTATACCATATGCTGGTCTACTCTGGTATACAAATATACTGGTCTCCTCTGGTAAAACTATATATGGTCTCCTCTGGTATACTATATACGGGTCCCCTCTGGTATACTATATACTGGTCTCCTCTGGTATATTTATATACTGGTCTCCTCTGGTTTATACTATATACTGGTCCCCTCTGGTTTCTTTTATACTGGTCTCCTCTGGTATACCATATACTGGTCTCCTCTGGTATACTATATACTGGTCTCCTCTGGTAACTATATACTGGTCTCCTCTGGTATACTATATACTGGTCTACTCTGGTATCCCATTTTACTGGTCTCCTCTGGTATCCCATTATCTGGTCTCCTCTGGTATACTTTTATACTGATTCCTCTGGTGTACTTTTATCTGGTCTCCTCTGGTATATTTATATACTGATCTCCTCTGGTATACTATATACTGGTCTCCTCTGGTATACTATTTACTTGTCTCCTCTGGTATACCATATACTGGTCTCCTCTGGTATACTATATACTGGTCTCCTCTGGTATACTATATACTGGTCTCCTCTGGTATTACCATATATGGTCTCCTCTGGTTATACTTATTCTGGTCTCCTCTGGTATACTATATACTGGTCTCCTCTGGTATACTATATACTGGTCTCCTTGGTAACCATATACTGGTCTCCTCTGGTATCCCATATAAGGGTTTCTCCTTTTGGGTATACTATATACTGGTCTCCTCTGGTATACTATATATGGTCTCCTTTGGTTATACTATAATGATCTCCTCTGGTTTTACTATATACTGGTCTCCTCTGGTTTTACTATATACTGGTCTCCTTGGTATACCATATACTGGTCTCCTCGGGTTTATACCATATACTGGTCTCCTCTGGTATACTATATAGGGTTCCTCTGGTATAATATTATGGTCTCCTCTGGGTATACTATATACTGGTCCCCTCTGGTATAAAATATACTGGTCTCCTTGGTATACTATATACTGGTCTCCTCTGGTATACTATATACTGGTCTCCTCGGGTTTATACTATATACTGGTCTCCTCTGGTACACCATATACTGGTCTCTCTGGTTACTATATACTGGTCTCCTCTGGTATACCATATACTGGTCTCCTCTGGTATACTTTTATACTGGTCTCCTCGGGTATACTATATACTGGTCTCCTCTGGTATATATATACTGGTCCCCTCGGTATACTATATACTGGTCTCCTCTGGAATACTATATACTGGTTTCCCCTCTGGTATACTATATACTGGTCTCCTCTGGTATACCATATACTGGTCTCCTCTGGTATACTATATACTGGTCTCCTCTGGTATACCATAATACTTGTCTCCTCTGGTGTACTATATACTGGTCTCTCTGGTATACTATATTACTGGTCTCCTCTGGTTATATTATGGTCTCCTCTGGTATACCATATATGGTTTCCTCTGGTATACTATATATTTGGTCTCCTCTTGTATACCATATACTGGTCTCCTCTGGTATACTATAACTGGGTCTTCTCTGGTATATTTATATACTGGTCCCCTTGGTATACTATATATGGTCTCCTCTGGTATACCATATACTGGTTTCCTCTGGTATACTATATACTGGTTCCTCTGGTTTACCATATACTGGTCTCCTTGGTATACATTTACTGGTCTTCTCTGGTATACTATATACTGGCCTCCTCTGGTATACTATATACTGGTCTCCTCGGGTTTATACTATATAGGGTCTCCTCTGGTATACCATATACTGGTCTCTTCTGGTATACTATTTACTGGTCTCCTCTGGTATACTATATACTGGTCTCCTCTGGTATACTATATATGGTCTCTTCTGTTATTACTATATACTGGTCTCCTTGGTTACTATATACTGGTCCCTCTGGTATACTATATACTGGTTCCTCTGGAATAGTATATACTGGTCCCCTTGGTATACTATTTTACTGGTTCCTCTGGTATACCATATACTGGTCTCCTCTGGTATACTATATACTTGTCTTCTCTGGTGTACTATATACTTGTCTCCTCTGGTATACTATATACTGGTCTCCTCTGGTATACTATATACTGGTCTCCTCTGGTATACCATTACTGGTTTCCTCTGGTATACTATATTACTGGTCTCCTCTGGTATACCATATATGGTCCCCTCTGGTATACATATACTGGTCTTCTTGGTTACTATATATGGTCCCCTCTGGTATACTATATACTGGTCTCCTCGGGTTTATACTTATATGGTCTCCTTGGTATACTATATACTGGTCCCCTCTGGTTACTATATATGGTCTCCTCTGGATACTATATACTGGTCTCCTCTGGTATACTATATAATGGTCTCCTCTGGTATACCATATATGGTCCCCTTGGTTTTACTATATACTGGTCTCCTCTGGTATACTATATACTGGTCTCCTCTGGTATACTATATATGGTCTCCTCTGGTTATACTATATACGGTCCCCTGGTTACCATAAAATGGTCTCTTCTGGTATACTATATACTGGTTCCTCTGGTATACAAATTTACTGGTCTCCTCTGGTATACTATTATGGTCTCCTCTGGTATACTATATATGGTCTCCTCTGGTATACTTTATACTGGTCTCCTCTGGTATACCATATATGGTTTCCTCTGATATACTATATCTGGTCTCCTCTGGTATACCATTAATGGTCTCCTCTGGTTACTATATACGGGTTTTTTCCCTGGTTTTACTATATACGGGTCTTCTCTGGTTACTGTTACTGGTCTCCTCTGGTATACTATATACTGGTCTCCTCTGGTATACTATATACTGGTCTCCTCTGGTATACTATATTCTGGTCTCCTCTGGTATACTATATACTGGTCCCCTCTGGTATACCTTTTAATGGTCTCCTCTACTATACTTGCTCTCTAACCTTCGTGTGTTAGTGTGTCTGGTTAATGCTCCGTGATGGATCAAAATGTCGTCAGAAAGTTTCCTTCTCGTACGTATGGGTTATTTGTGAATAATTTAATAACTAGGTAAAATGATCAGTTAAAGTAAGTGTACACAGTACAGAATGTTGCAACAGTAGTGATCATATAAGTCAAGAACCTACCTGTTCCAAATGGAAGAAAAACCCTTTCCTTCTGGGGGCACAAACTTTCCACTGTCGTCCAAGAAGCGACTCGGGTTAAATTTGTGAGGGTTTTGCCAGTAGTTCGGATCCTCGTGGCTGATCACTGAACATCCTTGAACGGTCATACCCTATAATGAAGACACGTACAATAATTATGTAACAGCTCGGTGTGTTAAAATTTATGTGTTTATTTGAGTGAAGTAGTCACTGACTGGGCTGAAGTAGTCACTGACTGGGCTGAAGTAGTCACTGACTGGGCTGAAGTAGTCACTGACTGGGCTGAAGTAGTCACTGACTGGGCTGAAGTAGTCACTGACTGGGCTGAAATAGTCACTGACTGGTGAAGTAGTCAATGACTGGGCTGAAGTAGTCACTGACTGGGCGGAGTTTGTCACTGACTGGGCTGAAGTAGTCACTGACTGGGTGAAGTAGTCTCATTTTTCACTTTTTTTGGTTTTAACTATTTATATTACACAGTATATTACACAGTAATTACACAGTAATTACACAGTTATTACACAGTATATTACACAGTATATTACACAGTTATACACAGTACATTACACATGTTATTACAAAAGTATATTACACAGTATATTACACAGTATATTACACCGTATATTACACGTATATTACACGTATATTTCACAGTATTATTACACAGTATATTACACAGTACATTACACAGTATATTACACAGTATATTACACAGTATATTACACAGTATATTACACAGTATATTACACAGTATATTACACAGTATATTACAAGTTTATTACACAGTATATTACACAGTATATTACACAGTACATTACACAGTATATTACACAGTATTTCACAGTATATTACACAGTATATTTTCACAGTATATTACACAGTATAATACACAGTATATTACACAGTATATTACACATATATTACACAGTACATTACACGTATATACACAGTACATTACACAGTATATTACACAGTATATTACACAGTATATTACCAGTATATTACACAGTACATTACACAGTTTTACACAGTATTTACACAGTATATTACACAGTATATTACACAGTATTAAATTATTCACAGTATATTACACAGTATATTACACAGTATATTACACAGTATATTACACGTATATTACACAGTATATTACACAGTATATTACACAGTATATTAACAGTATATTACATACTTTACCGTTATTTTCACAGTTATTACCGATATACACAGTATAAATTTCACAGTATATTACACAGTATATTACACAGTTTATTACACAGTATATTACACGTATATTACACAGTACATTACACAGTATATTACACAGTACATTAACAGTATATTACACCCGTATATTACACAGTAAATTTCACAGTATATTTCACAGTACATTTTCACAGTATATTACACAGTATATTACACTTATTACACGTATATTACACAGTATAATACACAGTTATATTACACAGATATTACACAGTATATTTACACAGTATATTTACAAGTATATTACACAGTATATTTCACAGTAATTACACGTATATTACACAGTATATTAACCCGTTTTTTACACAGTTATTACACAGTATATTACACGTACATTCACAGTATATTACACAGTATATTACATATATTCCAGTATATTACACAGTATATTCACAGTATATTACACAGTATATTACACAGTATATTACACAGTATATTACACAGTACATTACACAGTATATTACACAGTACATTACACCGTATATTACACAGTATATTACACAAATATATTAACAGTATATTAAAGTACATTACACAGTATTATTACTCAGTAATTACACAGTATATTACACAGTATATTACACAGTATATTACACAGTATATTACACAGTACATTACACAGTATATTACACAGTATATTACACAGTATATTACACAGTATATTACCCCAGTTTTACACAGTATATTACACATATTTACACAGTTTTTAACAGTATATTACACGTAATTACACAGTACATTACACATATATTACACAGTACATTACACAGTATATTTCACAGTATATTACACGTATATTACACAGTATATTACACAGTACATTACACAGTATATTACACAGTTATTACACAGTATTTACACAGTATATTACACAGTATATTACACAGTATATTTCAAGTAATTACACGATATTACCAGTATATTACACAGTATATTACACAGTATATTACACAGTATATTACACAGTATTTACACAGTATATTCACAGTATATTACACAGTATATTACACAGTATATTACACAGTACATTACACAGTATATTACCACAGTATATTTCACAGTATATTACACAGTATATTACACAGTATATTACACAGTATATTACACAGTATATTACACAGTATATTACACAGTATATTACACAGTACATTACACAGTATATTACACATACAACCAGTATATTACACAGTATATTTTCACAGTATATTACACAGTATATTACACAGTACATTACACAGTTATTACTCAGTTTTATTACACAGTATATTACACAGTATATTACACAGTATATTACACAGTATATTACACAGTACATTACACAGTATATTACACAGTATATTACACAGTATATTACCAAGTTTTTCACAGTATATTTCACAGTATATTAACAGTATATTACACAGTTTACACAGTAATACACGTATATTACACAGTTATTACACAGTATATTACCAGTATATTACACAGTATATTACACGATTACATTACAGTATATTACACAGTATTTCACAGTATATTACACAGTATTTTTTACACAGTATATTACACAGTATATTACACAGTATATTACACAGTATATTACACAGTAATTACACAGTATATTACCCCAGTATATTACACATTTTTAAAATTACACGTATTTACACAGAATTACATCACACAGTATATTACACAGTATATTACACAGTATAAATTTCACAGTATTATTACACAGTATATTACCCCAGTATATTACACAGTAATTACAAGTATATTACACAGTACATTACACAGTATATACACAGTATATTACACAGTATATTACACAGTATATTACACAGATATTTCACAGTATATTACACAGTATTTACACGTATATTACACAGTATTTACACAGTATATTACACAGTATATTACACAGTATATTACACAGTATATTACCAGTTTATTACACAGTATATTACACAGTATATTACAATTAATTTCCCATAATTCCGGTTTTTACCCCCAGTTTTATTCCAGTTATTACCAATTCTTCCAGTTATTACCCCTTCAGTTTTTACCATTCTCAGTTATTACCATTTTCAGTTATTACCATTCTTCAGTATTTCCTTCTTCAGTTATTTACCATTTTCAGTTATTACCCTCTCAGTTATTACATTCTTCAGTTATTACCATTCTTCAGTTATTACCTTCTTAGTTATTACCATTCTTCAGTTATTACCATTCTTCAGTTATTACCATTCTTCAGTTATTACCATTCTTCAGTATTACCATTCTTCAGTTATTTCCATTCTTCAGTTATTACCAATTTTTCAGTTATTACCCTTCTTCAGTTTTTACCATTCTCAGTTATTACCATTCTTTTAGTTATTTCATTCTTCAGTTATTACCATTTCTTCAGTTATTACCATTCTTCAGTTATTTACCATTCTTCAGTTATTACCATTCTTCAGTTATTACCATTCTTCAGTTATTTTCCATTCTTCAGTTATTACCCTTTTCAGTTATTACCTTTTTTCAGTATACATTCTTCATTTTACCATTCTCCCAGTTTTACCATTCCAGTTATTACCATTCTTCAGTTTTACCATTCTCCCGTTTTAACCCCTTCTCCGTTATTACCTTTCCGTTTTCCATTCCATTTTCCATTTTTCAGTTATTCAGGAGCTAAAAAATTCAAAATTTGATGTAAGCTAGTCAATAATATTCTAAAGGTTAGTTAAATATCTTTTTTATGCCCTCAAAACCCCTCCTGTGGGAGGGGAGTCAAAATATTTAGGTACAAAAGGGGCCCGGGGCTGTACCTCAAATTAAGAGGTACATAAGGGGTTTGGGATCTACCCCAAAATTACAGAGGTACAAGTGGGGCGGGTTGACCTCAATATTAGGGCAATAATGGGCCAGGGATGTACCTCAATTTAGAGGTTTCTAAAGGGTGGCATGTACCTCAAAATTCAGGTACAATGGGCCCCGGGACTGTACCTCAATTTAGAGGTACATTTTGGGGCCAGGCACTGTACCCCAATATTAAGGTATAATGGGTCCCGGGACTGTACCTCAAATTAAACGTACTAATGGGTTCGGGACTGTACCTCAAATTAGAGGTAATAAAGGGTCCAGGCACGTTTCCCAATATTTGAGTACATTTTTTGGGGGCCGGCACTGACCTCAAATTTAAAGGGACAAATGGGTCCAGGATTACCCCAATATTTGAGGTAAAAGGGTCCGGGACTGTACCCATATTAGAGGTAATAAGGGGGCCGGCACTGACCTCAAAATTAGAGGTAAAAATGGGGTCCAGGGGCTGTCCCCCAATATTTTAAAGGGACATAATGGGGCCGGGGGTGTACCTCAATATTAGAGGACATAATGGGCAGGGATGTACTCTATTAAGGTAATAATGGGTCCCGGGCCCGTACCTCAATTTGGGTCTAAAGGGTCAGGGGGACTGGGCCCCCCAAAATTTTGATACGAACAAGTACAAAAAGGGAATGAAATTTTACAGTCTATTTTCCTGCTTTTCAGCGGCTAAGTTTCCCGGCTCTGTAGGGCCTGTTTTACGCAGGTAAGTTCCAGGGTACGTAGGGCCCCGCTTTTTAAAAGCAGGCTAAGTTCCCGGGTATGTGGGCCCGCTTATACACGGTAAAGTTCCGGCTACTGTAGGGCCCTGTTTACAAAAAGGCTAATTTCCCGGCTACGTGGGCCCTGCTTTACAGCAGGCTAATTCCGGGGCCTGTAGGGCCCCTCTTATACACAGGCTAATTTCCCGGGGCTACTGTGGGGCCCGCTTAACAAGGCAAAGTTCCCGGGGCTACTGTAGGGCCTGCTATACAGCAGGAAAAGTTCCGGGCTACGTAGCCCTGCTTATACAACGGCTAATTCCGGCTACGGTAGGGCCGGGCTTATACCGGGCCCTAAGCCCGGGCCGGGGGCCCTGCTTATACAGAGGGCTAAGTTCGGGCTACTGTAGGCCCGTTATAAAACACTAATTCCAGTACTGTGGGGCCCTCTTATACAGCGGGCAAAGTTCGCTACTGAGGGCCCCCCCCTGCTTAACGAGGAAATTCCGGGCTATTGTGGCCTGCTTATCAGCAGGAAAAATTTCCGGCTACTGTGGGGCCCGTTTAAAAGCGGGCTAAGTTCCGGCTCTGTAGGGCCCTGTTTATACAACAGGCTAATTTCCGGGCTACGTAGGGCCTGCTTATACAGCGGCTAATTTTCCGGTACTGGGGCCCCCCTGCTTATACAACAGGCTAATTTCCAGGCTATTTGTGGGGGCCCTGCTTTACGCAGGGAAAGTTCCAGGCAACTGTAGGGCCCGCTTAACAGCAGGTTTAATTCCGGGTACTGAGGGTCCGCTTATACCGGGCAAGTTCCGGGCTACGTGGGGCCCTGTTAAAAAGCGGGCTAATTTTCCGGGGGCAAATGTGGGGCCCTTTGTTTATACAACGGGCTAATCCAGGCTACTGTACCCCTGTTATACAGTAGTAAGTTCCGGGACGAAAGGCCCTGTTATACGCAGGCTAGTTCCGGGGTACTGTGGCCCCCTCTTATACAACAGGCAAAGTTCCGGTTTCTGTGGGCCCGCTTTAAAACAGGCAAATTTCCGGGCTACTGTAGGGGCCCTGCTTATACAGCGGGGCTAAGTTCCGGCTCTGTAGGGCCCTGCTTATAAAAAAAGGCTAATTTTCCGGGGCTACTGTAGGGCCCTCTTATACGCAGGCTAATTCCCGGGGCACTGGGGGCCCTGCTTTACGGGAGCTAATTCCGGGCTACTGTGGGGCCCTGCTTATCAGCAGGCTAAGTTCCGGGCACTGTAGGGCCCCCTTATAAGCGGCTAAGTTCCGGCTACTGTAGACCCCTGTTTATACAGCAGGCTAATTTCCGGTCTGTGGGGCCCTGCTTATACAACGGCCTAATTCCAGGCTACTTGGGGGCCCTGCTTATACAACGGGCAAGTTCCTGGCTACTGGGGGCCCCTGTTTATACAGCGGGCTAATTTTCCCGGGGCTACTGTTGGGCCCTGTTTAACAAAGGGGCTAATTTCCCGGGGGCTACTGTGGGGCCCCCGCTTATACAGGAGCAAATTCCGGGCTACTGTAGGGCCCTGTTATACAACAGGCTAAGTTCCGGCCTGTAGGCCCTCTTATACAGCAAGCTAAGTTCCGGGCTATGAGGGCCCCCTGCTTAAAAAACACAAAATTTCCCGGGGACTGTAGACCCTGCTTAAAGGGGAAAATTTCCCGGGGCTACGTAGGGCCCGCTTAACAACAGCCAAGTTCCAGGCTATGTGGGCCCCGCTTATACAGCAGGCTAAGTTCCGGGCTAGGGGGGGCCCCTGCTTATACGGGGGGTAATTTCCGGGCTATTGTGGGCCCGCTTATACAACGGGAAAAGTTCCTGGCTACTGAGGGCCCGCTTTTTACAGCCAATTTTTGGGGCACTGTGGGGGCCCCTGCTATACAAAGGCTAAGTTCCGGGTACTGTAGGGCCCTGCTTATACAGCGGCTAAGTTCCGGCTACTGTAGGGCCCTGCTTATACAAGGGGCAATTCCGCTACTGTGGGGCCCTGTTATACAACGGGCAAAGTTCCAGGCTACTGTGGGGCCCTGCTTATAAACGGGCTAATTTTCCGGGCTACGTAGGGCCTGCTTATACAGCAGGCTAATTTCCGGGTACGTAGGGCCCTGCTTATACAAAGGTAATTTTCCAGGCTACTGTGGGGCCCTGTTATAAAAACAGGCTAAGTTCCAGGCTACTGTGGGGCCCCTGTTATACAAACAGCAAATTCCGGCTATGTGGGGCCCGCTTATACAGCAGGCTATTTCCAGGCTACTGTCCCCTGCTTATACAACAGGCAAAAGTTCCGGGCCTGTAGGCCCTGTTTAACGCAGGAAAAGTTCCAGGCTCTGTAGGCCCTGCTTATACAACACAAATTCCCGGGGCTACTGAAAAGGGCCCTGCTTATACAGCAGGAAAAGTTCCAGGCTACTGAAGGGCCCCCTGCTTATACAAAGGCTAATTCCAGGCTACTGTACCCTGCTTATACAACAGGCAAGTTCCAGGCAAATGGGGCCCCTGCTTAACAACAGGCTAAGTTCCAGGCTACTGTGGGGCCCTGTTTACAGGGTTGTTCCGGGCTACTGTGGGGCCCTGCTTATACAACAGCAATTTTCCAGGCACTGTGGGGCCCTGCTTTAACAGCAGGCTAAGTTCCGGACTGTGGGGCCCGTTTATACAACGGTTAATTTCCAGGTCTGTGGGGGCCCTGCTTATAAGGAGGCTAATTTCCCGGGCTCTGGGGCCCCTTAACAACGGGCTAATTCCAGGCTACTTGGGGGCCCTGCTTATACAGCAGGCTAATTCCCGGCAAATGTGGGGCCCGTTAAACAACAGGAAAGTTCCGGGCTACTGTGGGGCCCGTTTATACAGCCAAAAAAGTCCAGGCTCGTAGGGCCTGCATACAACAGGCTAAGTCCAGGCTACTGTAGGGCCCTGCTTATAAGCAGGCTAAGTTCCGGCTATGTAGGGCCCCTGTTTATAAAACAGGCAAAGTTCCGGGCTACTGTAGGGCCCCGCTTATACAACGGGTAAGTTCCGGGATGTAGGGTCTGCTTTACGCGGGTAAATTCCGGGCTACGTGGGCCCTGTTATCAACGGGCAATTTCCGGGGCAAATGTAGGGCCCGCTTATACAGGGCTAAGTTCCGGGCACGGGGGCCCGCTTATACAACAGGCTAATTCCGGGCTATGTGGGGCCCCTTTATACAACAAAAAAGAATAATAAACAATACTAAAAATATTTTTTTTCTACATGTACAAAGTTAAAATACATGTAAAAGGTAACAAGTCAGAAAAGGTTAAAAGAAATTACAAGGTATCAATACGTAAAAGGTATACAAGTACATTTTAAAAGGGTATCAAGACTGTACAAGGTATACAAACTGTAAAAGGGTTATACAAACATGTAAAAGGTATAAAGTACAGTAAAAGGTTTACAAGTACAGTAAAAGGGATACAAACTGTACAAGGAAACCCAATACATGTAAAAGGTATCAATACATTACAAGTATAAAGTACATGAAAAAGGTATAAAAGTACATGTAAAAGGAAAACAATACATGTACAAGGTATACAAGTACAGTACAAGGTGACCCCATAGTGACATTATGACATACTACTAAAATAAAGCCCCTTTGTTATGCAAAGCTTTTCCAGAAAAATTAGGTCATTTGGTTTCCAGTGGACCCACACCATCCACCAACACCCAGGTACCTATTTTTACTGAGGGAGAACATTAAAAACCTGCGTAAGGAAACACGCCCAATTTTTTTACGCTCGCCGAACGAAACCCCGGGCACTGTAGGGGCCGGCTTATGCAGAGGCTACATTCCGGACCCCTTAAGGGGGGGCCCTTTTGGCCCTGGTGAAGAGGCCCTGGTCTGAGGGAAATTGACCGTTGGGTTTCCCTTTCCCAACCGAACCTAATTACCGCCCAAACCCCCCTTCCCTATCCCTTCCTCCCTTTTCTCTTTCCCCCTCCCCCCCATCCCTCCCTTATTCCCTTTTCCCTTTTTCCTTTTAGGTTCTTGGCGGGGGTGTATTTTTCCCCTGGAATCGGGTCGCTGGAGAATTCCCGTTCCATCTCCTCTCCCGGAGGGAGGGGGGGGGGGTTTGGGGGCTTTCAGTGTGGGTGTATCTCCAGGGCCCCCCTTTCGGGTTTGGGGTTGGGGGCCAAAAGAGGTATGCTTTGGATGGTATCCGGCCACCCTCTCGTTTGTCCACCCAGGTAGCTCGCAGATGTGAGGTTGCTGTCCCGGATTTCGGCTACTGGGAAATGGGATGAAGGGGAGGGTATTGCACGGGGTTGGTTTTGGTACTTCAGTGCTGAGGTCCCTTGGGCGGGGGGAGATTTTCCCGGGCCCTTTTATTTCCCCCAGGGCTTTCCCCCCCGGTCCCCCCTATTTTTTGTTCTTTTTTTTATTTTTATTTTTTCTTTCTTTTTCTTAAACAACAAAAAAAGTAACCTAACCATGGAGGACCCAATCCATGAACCTGCTACCCCCGGGCCTCTTCTTGATACTGCACCCCGTTCTGACCCTGCCTCATTTTTTGACCACTCTTCTTACACTTCTAATGCCCCTGTACCTCTTGCTGGTGCTGTTTCATCACTCGCTTCAGGTACCGGGGTCTCGACTGATTCCTTTAATACTTCTGACCTTCACTCTTCTTTGACTGTGCTTCAAGCCTCTCCCTCTACAGTGCGGCAATTTTCGAATCACCAGCCCATCCCACGTCGGACCAATTCTGGTCCCACTCCTAAACACCCACGACAATTGCCTGATGATACTTCTTTGCTTCCTTCTCGTTCTACTCAGAAAAGACCTACATGTCATGCACTCTCTGTCCACGCTCAGTTTCGGAATGCACAATGGACTAAATTCCTCTACTGCCTATCTCCCCGACCATAGTATTGGCAAGGCACTCCTGTGCCATGTTGGAAGAGATATATCCTTTCATGCTCTCAAGAGTGGTACATGCATCATCACTGTCCAGAATGCTAACCAAGCTCATGACCTTTATTTTCTTTCAAATATCGATACTATTTCTGTCACTACCATTCCTGTCAATATCTGTGGCATGCAAAGAGTACGTACCCTTTATTTGGTGCATGTACACACCCTCATTTACAGGCTATTTCCCCCAACCAGTGAACCAGGTGACTGAGGGTTGACGATGGGGCCCCGTCGTTCAACCAGTACCAATAAGAAGATGGTTTTGGCAATCGCAGAGGTTATGTGGGTACCACTCTCCTGTCTGCCCTTGTCATTCCCATTCTAGAGCTGGTTGAAGCACGGTCTGCTCTCTAGTGGCTTCTATTCTGGCTTGCTTACCGTGGAGTGCACTAATACCTATCGCTGTACATAGTGTATATAGTGTACATACTTCTGTTCTAAATTGGTGAAGGATAATATAAGTCAAAAGTTTTTCTGCTGTGTTTATTTTGCTCCCTTTACACCCAGGATAACAGACCATTTGAAATCCTGGGTTGTAATAATCTCCAAGGAAGACTATCCCGTGTTTCTTATTCTCGTGTTTCTAAACGTCCCCCAACCTCTGGGGTTCCATCTTCTGCAGCCTCCTTTGGGGTTACCCCTTTCATAGTCTCTCCTGTCTCTCATTCTTTTGCTATCCTGGACTCAGAAGTCCCTACCTCAACACCTCAGTTTGTTCTCACTTCTTCATGTTCTCCCCCTCAAGTTCCGGTAACAACAAGACCTCGTACAACACCTCCCAGTCTCCAATCTGCTTCTCAGAAGCCCAAAAAATCCCCATTGCTCAAATCTCCTGTGCCCCCCTCCTTCCCTTCTTCTACCTCCACATTTTACCTTTCCAGTCTCTGTACGTGGTCCTTTGCCTCTCACTGGCTATATTACAAGTGTGGAGGTTCACCCTACTCCTCCTACTTTACCTTCATCCCCTGTCCTCTCCCAAATTTCTTCCTCTTCTGCCCCCTCCCAGGTTTCTTTCTCTTCTGTCTCTGCCCACACTTCTCCAGTTCCCTCTACCCTTTCGTGCCCCCCTACTCTGGTACAGTCCATTGCTGTTCCAATCTTTATTCACCCTCCTCCTTCCATCTGCAATGTCTCCCATACAACGTCTTTGTCTTCCAAAACACTGGAAGCTATCTCAGAATATACTGAAGAGACTAAACCATCAATGGACACTGACCCACCTCCTGTTCCTCCTCTTCCTTCTCCTTCATCTGCACAACTCCTATTTTTGCAGTGCCCCATTCCTTCGCTGCTTGAATGTTTTCCGCTGCCACCACATATGGACTTTTCTAACCCCACTAGTCAGTAGGTACCTTTACCTGCAGATTTCTTGTATCTTTCTCGTTTCCAATCATGGCCTGTTTACAGTGGAATATCCGCGGCCTCAGAGGTAATCGGGGTGAGCTTCAGGTGTTGCTCTCCCGGTTTAACCCTATTGGTGTTTGCTTACAAGAACCAAAATTACACTCCACTGTTCTCCACCCCATCTCAGGCTATGATTTACTGTATTCTTCGGATCCTTTTTCTGATGGAACCTTTAATGAAAGTGCATCTCTTATACACACTGATATTCCGTACTGTCAGGTATTTGTTCATATTTTGCTGCATTACACTGCAGCCCATATCCACTTGAATAAGTGGTATACAATATGTTCTTTGTGTCTCTCTCCTCGGGCATTATCTATCCCAGATGTTGCATTTCTGGTTTCTTCCTTGCCATCACCACTTCTGTTACTTGGCGATTTTAATGCCCACCATTTCCTCTTGGGAAGGTCTCACTGTGACTCCCGTGGCATTCAGTTGGAGGCTTTTCTCGCTTCTCACCCCCTCCATGTTTTAAATATGGGTACTCCCACCCATTGTGATCCTCGTACTCATACTCTCTCTTGCATCGATCTCTCGTTCTGCTTTCCTCTACTGCACTAGACTTCGCCTGGTCTGTCCTCCCGGATTTACATGACAGTGATCATTTTCCAATCATTCTTACTCCTCCTTCATATTCACCACCTTTTCGTAGCCCACGCTGGCAATTTGATCGAGCAAATTGGGACCTTTACTCGCAACTAACTGTTTTTAGTGAGGTTCCTTCTTCGTCCTCCACTGATGAGCTTTTACATCTCTTCTCGACCTCAGTTTTAACCGCAGCTTCTCAACCTATACCCCAAACCTCAGGCAGGCATTCTCAGAAGTGCGTGCCTTGGTGGTCTCCTGCTTGTGCTTGAAACGTGCTGCGTGGGGCAGGTACCGGTATAATAGAACCACAGAGACTTCTTGATTTTAAGCAGAAGTGAGCAGTCGCTCGCTGTGTCATCCGTGATGTTAAACGCACTTGCTGGCGAGATTATATTTCCACCATCACCTCTGCTTCCTCTCTGAGTGCAGTCTGGAAAAAAGTACGGAAACTGAGTGGTAAATACTCTCCCAATCTGGCTCCTGTTCTGTGAGTTGCCGGTGTTCATATAGCAAACCCTCTTGATGTTGCCATTAAAATTGGTAATTATCTGGTCCGTATTTCTCAGGTGCTCCATCTATGCCCCTCATTTCTTTCCTCAAAGTCTGCCAGAGAGTTGGCGCCCTTAGACTTTTCTTCTCATATAGAAGAATCTTACAATGTGCCTTTTACACTTCTGGAACTGGAGGCGACACTCTCAACTTGTCAATCATCGGCAGCTGGGCCTGACGACATTCATATTCGGATGTTACAACGTTTACATCAATCAGCCCTTGCAGTCCTCTTACAGCTCTTTAATCTTATTTGGTCACAAGGAGTTCTTCCCCAGCTGTGGAAATCTGCCATTGTTCTCCCTTTCCCCAAACCGGGTACTACTGTACATGATGCCTCCCACTGTCGTCCCATTGCTCTTATCAGTGCAGTTGGTAAATAGACGTTTAGTGTGGTATTTAGAGACACACAACAGTCTCTCCACTCGTCAATATGGCTTTCATAAGGGACGTTCTACCATAGACCCCTTACTACGCTTGGATACGTATGTTCGTAATGCCTTTGCTAATAACCACTCAGTTATTGCCATATTTTTTGATCTTGAGAAGGCATATGACACAACTTGGAGGTATAATATTTTGGCCCAAGCCCACTCCTTAGGCCTCCGAGGCAATCTACCATCCTTCCTTAAGAACTTTTTAACTGACAGGCATTTCTTTGTTCGGGATAATAATATGCTGTCTCCAGACTTTGTCCAAGCTGAAGGTGTCCCTCAGGGATGTGTTCTGAGCACAACACTTTTTCTCCTTGCTATAAATGATTTGGCTTCTCTTCTTCCACCCAATATTTGGTCATCACTCTATGTTGATGACTTCGCTATAGCTTGTGCAGGCGCTGACTGTCACCTCTTTGTGTTTCTCTCCAGCATGCGGTCGACCGTGTTTCCAATTGGGCCACCACACATGGGTTTAAATTTTCCAGTACTAAAACTCGCCAAATTACTTTCACTAGACTCTCTGTCATCTCCGATCATCATTTGTACCTCTATGGCTCCCGTATCCCTGAATGTGATACAATCAGGTTTCTGGGCCTCCTCTTTGATCGTAGGTTATCCTGGAAACCTCACATTACCTCTCTGAAGGCAACTTGTCACAGCCGGCTGAACCTTCTTAAAACCCTTGCTCATCTTTCATGGGGAGCTGATCGCCGAACCCTCCTTCGCCTACATTCCACCTTCATTTTATTGAAACTCGATTATGGTGACCAGATCTATTCAGCGACCTCTCCTGCTACTCTCTCTAGCCTGTTCAGAGCCTCTAAGCAGAAGAGAATATTCCATCCTTGTCCGATAGCCGTGATGCCAATTGCTTTCGCTATTATGTTCGCTCTCATGACCTCTGCAATCCTTCGATATATAGAATAGTCACCGATGTTAGTAGACATTATTTGTTCGTCGCCCCTGTTTACTCCGTCCCTTTATATTCAACTACATTCGCTGTTGTCTTCCCTCCAATTACCACCTTTCTATGTTCATGTAGAATCTCACTTTTCCCTACCCCCCTGTGAAGTTCCAGCTGTTCGTGCCTGTTCTTTCTCACTACCATGCGCGAAAGCCCAACTGCCTACGGTAGCTTCCCGCTTTCTCTTTCTTGACCACTTCCACTCTCATTCTCATGTCATCGCAGTGTACACAGATGGTTCTAAGTCTTCTGATGGCGTTGGATACGCAGCAGAGCTTCCGGACAGTGTCGTGCGAGGGAATTTACTATTCTCGGCTAGCATTTTTACTGCTGAATTGTTTGCCATTCTTGCAGCACTTATCTATATTGCATCTATGCCTGTGTCACCATTTGTGGTTGTTTCAGACTTCCTTACTGCTTTACAGGCTATACGAAAATTTGATACACCTCACCCCCTAGTTCTTTGTATCCAACTTTGGTTACGCCGTATCTCTATCAAGCACGAAGATATTGTTTTTTGTTGGGTCCCTGGTCATGTTGACGTACAGGGCAATGAACAGAGGTTAGGTTCCGATCTACTGTAGGGCCCTACTTATACAGCAGGTTAGGCTCCGAGCTACTGCAGGGCCCTGCTTATACAGCAGGTTAGATTCCGAGCTACAGTAGGGCCCTGCTTATACAGAAGTTTAGGTTCCGAGCTACAGTAGGGCCTTGCTTATACAGCAGGTTAGGTTCTGAGCTACTGTAGGGCCCTGCTTATACAACAGGTTAGGTTCCGAGCTACAGTAGGGCCTTGCTTATACAGCAGGTTAGGTTCCGAGCTACAGTAGGGCCCTGCTTATACAGCAGGTTAGGTTCCGAGCTACAGTAGGGCCCTGCTTATACAGCAGGTTAGGTTCCGAGCTACAGTTAGGGCCTTGCTTATACAGCAGGTTAGGTTCCGAGCTACAGTAGGCCCTGCTTATACAACAGGTTATGGTTCCGAGCTACAGTAGGCCCTGCTTATACAGCAGGTTAGGTTCCGAGCTACAGTAGGGCCCTGCTTATACAGCAGGTTAGGTTCCGAGCTACAGTAGGGCCTTGCTTATACAGCAGGTTAGGTTCTGAGCTACAGTATGGCCCTGCTTATACAACAGGTTAGGTTCCGAGCTACAGTAGGGCCCTGCTTATACAGCAGGTTAGGTTCCGAGCTACAGTAGGGCCCTGCTTATACAGCAGGTTAGGTTCCGAGCTACAGTAGGGCCCTGCTTATACAGCAGGTTAGGTTCCGAGCTACAGTAGGGCCCTGCTTATACAGCAGGTTAGGTTCTGAGCTACAGTAGGGCCCTGCTTATACAGCAGGTTAGGTTCTGAGCTAAAGTAGGGCCCTGCTTATACAGCAGGTTAGGTTCTGAGCTACAGTAGGTCCCTGCTTGTACAGCAGGTTAGGTTCTGAGCTACAGTAGGGCCCTGCTTATACAGCAGGTTAGGTTCTGAGCTACAGTAGGGCCCTGCTTATACAGCAGGTTAGGTTCTGAGCTACAGTAGGGCCCTGCTTATACAGAAGGTTAGGTTCTGAGCTACAGTAGGGCCCTGCTTGTACAGCAGGTTAGGTTCTGAGCTACAGTAGGGCCCTGCTTATACAGCAGGTTAGGTTCTGAGCTGCAGTAGGGCCCTGCTTGTACAGCAGGTTAGGTTCGGAGCTGCAGTAGGGCCCTGCTTGTTCAACAGGTTAGGTTCGGAGCTGCAGTAGGGCCCTGCTTATACAACAGGTTAGGTTCTGAGCTACAGTATGGCCCTGCTTATACAACAGGTTAGGTTCCGAGCTACAGTAGGGCCCTGCTTATACAGCTGGTTAGGTTCCGAGCTACAGTAGGGCCCTGCTTATACAGCAGGTTAGGTTCCGAGCTACAGTAGGGCCTTGCTTATACAGCAGGTTAGGTTCAGAGCTACAGTAGGGCCCTGCTTATACAACAGGTTAGGTTCTGAGCTACAGTAGGGCCCTGCTTATACAGCAGGTTAGGTTCGGAGCTACAGTAGGGCCCTGCTTATACAACAGGTTAGGTTCCGAGCTACAGTAGGGCCTTGCTTATACAGCAGGTTAGGTTCGGAGCTACAGTAGGGCCCTGCTTATACAACAGGTTAGGTTCCGAGCTACAGTAGGGCCTTGCTTATACAGCAGGTTAGGTTTCGGAGCTACAGTAGGGCCCTGCTTATACAACAGGTTAGGTTCCGAGCTACAGTAGGGCCTTGCTTATACAGCAGGTTAGGTTCGGAGCTACAGTAGGGCCCTGCTTATACAAACAGGTTAGGTTCCGAGCTACAGTAGGGCCATGCTTATACAGCAGGTTAGGTTCGGAGCTACAGTAGGGCCCTGCTTTATACAAAGGTTAGGTTCCGAGCTACAGTAGGGCCTTGCTTATACAGCAGGTTAGGTTCGGAGCTACAGTAGGGCCCTGCTTATACAACAGGTTAGGTTCCGAGCTACAGTAGGGCCTTGCTTATACAGCAGGTTAGGTTCCGAGCTACAGTAGGGCCTTGCTTATACAGCAGGTTAGGTTCGGAGCTACAGTAGGGCCTTGCTTATACAGCAGGTTAGGTTCCGAGCTACAGTAGGGCCTTGCTTATACAGCAGGTTAGGTTCGGAGCTACAGTAGGGCCCTGCTTATACAACAGGTTAGGTTCGGAGCTACAGTAGGGCCTTGCTTATACAGCAGGTTAGGTTCCGAGCTACAGTAGGGCCTTGCTTATACAGCAGGTTAGGTTCGGAGCTACAGTAGGGCCCTGCTTATACAACAGGTTAGGTTCCGAGCTACAGTAGGGCCTTGCTTATACAGCAGGTTAGGTTCGGAGCTACAGTAGGGCCCTGCTTATACAGCAGGTTAGGTTCGGAGCTACAGTAGGGCCCTGCTTATACAACAGGTTAGGTTCGGAGCTACAGTAGGGCCTTGCTTATACAACAGGTTAGGTTCTGAGCTACAGTAGGCCCCTGCTTATACAACAGGTTAGGTTCCGAGCTACAGTAGGGCCCTGCTTATACAACAGGTTAGGTTCCGAGCTACAGTAGGGCCCTGCTTATACAGCAGGTTAGGTTCGGAGCTACAGTAGGGCCCTGCTTATACAACAGGTTAGGGGTTTCCCAGCTACAGTAGGGCCTTGCTTATACAGCAGGTTAGGTTCGGAGCTACAGTAGGGCCCTGCTTATACAACAGGTTAGGTTCCGAGCTACAGTAGGGCCTTGCTTATACAGCAGGTTAGGTTCCGAGCTACAGTAGGGCCCTGCTTATACAACAGGTTAGGTTCCGAGCTACAGTAGGGCCCTGCTTATACAGCAGGTTAGGTTCGGAGCTACAGTAGGCCCCTGCTTATACAACAGGTTAGGTTCTGAGATACTGCTGTAAAGTGAAAATTTCTGTAAACAGATATTTTTCAGTTTGAAATAGATATAATAGGCTGATAAGATGTTTACACTGTTATGTATTAACCGAGCCACAGAGATAGGCCTAAAACCATGCACATACAGTACACATATTACTTACCTTAAAATAAATGAAGAATAGATATAACTATAAACAGTGAAGCACTGTAAAGGTAACAGCTGTAAAGTAAAGCACTGTAAAGCTAACAGCTGTAAAGTAAAGCACTGTAAAGCTAGCAGCTGTAAAGTAAAGCACTGTAAAGCTAACAGCTGTAAAGTGAAGCACTGTAAAGCTAACAACTGTAAAGTAAAGCAATGTAGAGCTAACAGCTGTAAAGTAAAGCACTGTAAAGCTAACAGCTGTAAAGTAAAGCACTGTAAAGCTAACAGCTGTAAAGTGAAGCACTGTAAAGCTAACAACTGTAAAGTAAAGCAATGTAGAGCTAACAGCTGTAAAGTAAAGCAATGTAGAGCTAACAGCTGTAAAGTAAAGCAATGTAAAGCTAACAGCTGTAAAGTAAAGCACTGTAAAGCTAACAGCTGTAAAGTAAAGCACTGTAAAGCTAACAGCTGTAAAGTAAAGCACTGTAAAGCTAACAGCTGTAAAGTAAAGCACTGTAAAGCTAACAGCTGTAAAGTAAAGCACTGTAAAGCAAGGTCAACCTGTAAAGCTGTCTAAAAATGTATTTTCAAGTTGTAGATTAGTTATGAAGCACAAAAGAGCAGACTGACCTTGGGTAAGACATAACCTCCAACTTGTATATCTTGTGTAACATAATGAAACAAACTGAAGGGAATAAGGGAAGACATACGCAGAACTTCGTGGATCACAGCCTCCAGGTACTGTAGTCTGAGAGTGAGAAACTTATGTCACAAACACTCTACAATAATAATAATAATAATAATAATAATAATAATAATAATGATAATAATAATAATAATAATAATGATAATAATAATAATAATAATAATAATAATAATAATAATAATAATGATAATAATAATAATAATAATAATAATAATAATGATAATAATAATAATAATAATAAATAATAATAATAATGATAATAATAATATTAATAATAATAATAATGATAATAATAATAATAATAATAATAATAATGATAATAATAATAATAATATTAATAATAATAATAATAATAATAATAATAATAATAATAATGATAATAAAAATAATAATAATAATAATAATAATAATGATAATAATAATATTAATAATAATAATAATGATTAAATAATAATAATAATAATAATAATAATGATAATAATAATAATAATATTAATAATAATAATAATAATAATAATAATAATGATAATAATGATAATAATAATGATAATGATAATGATGATAATGATAATGATAATGATAATGATAATAATAATGATAATGATAATGATAATGATAATAATAATGATAATGATAATGATAATGATAATAATAATGATAATGATAATGATAATGATAATAATAATAATAATAATAATAATAATAATAATGATAATGATAATAATAATAATGATAATGATAATGATAATAATAATAATAAATAATAATAATAATGATAAATGATAATGTAATAATAATAATGATAATGATAATGATAATAATAATAATAATAATAATAATAATAATAATAATGATAATAATAATAATAATAATAATAATAATAATAATAATAATAATAATAATAATAATAATGATAATAACACATAATAAAAATAATCATAAGTTTAACACATCGGCGGTCTCCCACCAAGGCAGGGTGGCCACCAAGGCAGGGTGGTCACCAAGGCAGGGTGGCCACCAAGGCAGGGTGGTCACCAAGGCAGGGTGGCCACCAAGGCAGGGTGGTCACCAAGGCAGGGTGGCCACCAAGGCAGGGTGGCCACCAAGGCAGGGTGGTCACCAAGGCAGGGTGGCCACCAAGGCAGGGTGGTCACCAAGGCAGGGTGGCCACCAAGGCAGGGTGGCCACCAAGGCAGGGTGGCCACCAAGGCAGGGGGTCACCAAGGCAGGGTGGTCACCAAGGCAGGGTGGTCACCAAGGCAGGGTGGCCACCAAGGCAGGTGGTCACCAAGGCAGGGTGGCCACCAAGGCAGGGTGGTCACCAAGGCAGGGTGGCCACCAAGGCAGGGTGGTCCACCAAGGCAGGGTGGCCACCAAGGCAGGGTGGTCACCAAGGCAGGGTGGCCACCAAGGCAGGGTGGTCACCAAGGCAGGGTGGCCACCAAGGCAGGGTGGTCACCAAGGCAGGGTGGCCACCAAGGCAGGGTGGCCACCAAGGCAGGGTGGCCACCAAGGCAGGGTGGTCACCAAGGCAGGGTGGCCACCAAGGCAGGGTGGCCACCAAGGCAGGGTGGCCACCAAGGCAGGGTGGTCACCAAGGCAGGGTGGCCACCAAGGCAGGGTGGTCACCAAGGCAGGGTGGCCACCAAGGCAGGGTGGTCACCAAGGCAGGGTGGCCACCAAGGCAGGGTGGTCACCAAGGCAGGGTGGTCACCAAGGCAGGGTGGTCACCAAGGCAGGGTGGCCACCAAGGCAGGGTGGTCACAAGGCAGGGTGGTCACCAAGGCAGGGTGGCCACCAAGGCAGGGTGGCCACGATGGCAGGGTGGCCACCAAGGCAGGGTGGCCACCAAGGCAGGGTGGCCACCAAGGCAGGGTGGTCACCAAGGCAGGGTGGTCACCAAGGCAGGGTGGTCACCAAGGCAGGGTGGCCACCAAGGCAGGGTGGCCACCAAGGCAGGGTGGCCACCAAGGCAGGGTGGCCACCAAGGCAGGGTGGTCACCAAGGCAGGGTGGTCACCAAGGCAGGGTGGTCACCAAGGCAGGGTGGCCACCAAGGCAGGGTGGCCACCAAGGCAGGGTGGCCACCAAGGCAGGGTGGCCACCAAGGCAGGGTGGTCACCAAGGCAGGGTGGTCACCAAGGCAGGGTGGTCACCAAGGCAGGGTGGTCACCAAGGCAGGGTGGTCACCAAGGCAGGGTGGCCACCAAGGCAGGGTGGTCACCAAGGCAGGGTGGTCACCAAGGCAGGGTGGCCACCAAGGCAGGGTGGCCACGATGGCAGGGTGGCCACAATGGCAGGGTGGCCACCAAGGCAGGGTGGCCCGATAAAGAAAAACTTTCACCATCATTCACTCCATCACTGTCTTGCCAGAAGGGTGCTTTACACTACAGTTTTTAAACTGCAACATTAACACCCCTCCTTCAGAGTGCAGGCACTGTACTTCCCATCTCCAGGACTCAAGTCTGGCCTGCCGGTTTCCCTGAATCCCTTCATAAATGTTACTTTGCTCACACTCCAACAGCACGTCAAGTATTAAAAACCATTTGTCTCCATTCGCTCCTATCAAACACGCTCACGCATGCCTGCTGGAAGTCCAAGCCCCTCGCACACAAAACCTCCCTTATCCCTCCCTCCAACCTTTCCTAGGCCGACCTCTACCCCGCCTTCCCTCCACTACAGATTTATACACTCTCGAAGTCATTCTATTTCGTTCCAACCTCTCTACATGTCTGAACCACCTCAACAGCCCCTCCTCAGCCCTCTGGATAATAGTTTTGTTACTCCCACACCTCCTAATTTCCAAACTACAGTTTCTCTGCATTATATTCACACCACACATTGCCCTCAGATTTGACATCTTCACTGCCTCCTGCCTTCTCCTTGTTGTAACATTCATCACCCATGCTTCACACCCATATAAGAGCATTGGTATAATTATACTCTCATAGATTCCCCTCTTTGCTTCCAAGGATAAAGTTCTTGTCTCCACAGACTCCTAAGTACACAACTCACCTTTTTCACTTCGACAATTCTGTGATTCACTTCATCTTTCCTAGACCCATCTGCTGACACATCCACTCCTAAATATCTCAATACCAGACCACCAGACCGCGGTTCCCGTGGTCTGGTGGCAAAAGCTATTGCTTCACACGGTGAAGATCCTGGTTTGATTCCCACCCAAGGGGTGGAAACATTGTACGTATTTCCTTACACCGGTTGTCTATGTTCACTCAACAGTAAAATGGGTACCTGGGTGTTAGTCGACTGGTGTGAGTCGCATCCGTATAAAACTGACATCATTTCCCCGAAATGCTCAGCATAACAAGCAGCTTACTATATAGTAGTATGCCATTAATGTCAGCTGGGCCTGTATACCTTGTATATGTGCTTGTAGTAAATAAAGTTATTATTCCATATAATATTAAGTTATTTACCTCCTCCATACTCTCTCCCAACAATCTGATATCCAGTCTTTCGTTACTTAATTGTTTTGTTATCCTCATCACCTTACTCTTTCCTATTTTCATTTGTAATTTCCATCTTTTACACACCCTACCAAATTCATCCACCAACCTCTGCAACTTCTCTTCAGAATCTCCCAAAAGCACAGTGTCATCAGCAAAGAGCAACTGTGACAACTCCCACTTTGTGTTAGATTTTTCATTTTTTGACCCCACACTTCTTCCCAACACCCGAGCATTCACTTTTCTTCCAATTATATCTATAAATTATATTGAACAACCACGGTGACATCACACATCCTTGTGCAAGGTCTACTTTTACTGGGAAAAATAATCCCCCTCTCACCTATATACTCTAACCTGAGCCTCACTATCCTTTCAATGACCTACCTCCTATTTATTCATTTTCAACATCTGCCACATTGCTCCCTATCCACTCTGTCATACGCCATTTTCAAATCAATAAATGCCACAAAAACTCCTACCCTTATTTAAATACTGATCATGTTTATGTTTCACTGCAAACACCTGGTCTAACTCCCCCTATCCTTCTAAAGCCTCCTTGTTCATCTGCTATTCCTACTCTCAGCCTTACTCTTCATTCTTTCAATAATAACTCTTCCATACACTTTACCATCATCATCATATCATTCATAATAATAATAATAATAATAATAATAATAATAAAAATAATAATAAAAATAATAATAATATAATAATAATAATAATAATAATAATATTATAATAATAATAATAATACTTTTTTCTTCATGTGTATGTACATACATTTATGTCATGACAAAGGTAAGGAAATAGATACATTTCAGTATCATACAATGTTTGTACAGAGATGAGTGACATTTAGGTGTGTATTCATCAAGTTTAAAGTTATGAACATTAAAATGGTATAAAATACCGACAGGTTGTTAGGTAAGACACATATGCAACAGTTAGGTATCTTTATTATGAAACGTTTCGCCTACACAGTAGGCTTCTTCAGTCAAGTACAGAAAAGTTGATAGAAGCAGAAGATACTTGAAGACGATGTAATCAGTCCTTCACCCTTAAAGTTTTGAGGTGGTCAGTCCCTCAGTCTGGAGAAGAGCATTGTTCCATAGTATGAAAGAATATTGTTTCATACTATGGAACAATGCTCTTCTCCAGACTGAGGGACTGACCACCTCAAAACTTTAAGGGTGATGGACTGATTACATCGTCTTCAAGTATCTTCTGCTTCTATCAACTTTTCTGTACTTGACTGAAGAAGCCTACTGTGTAGGCGAAACGTTTCATAATAAAGATACCTAACTGTTGCATATGTGTCTTACCTTTAAAGTTATGCAGAATATTTCGGAAAAGCTTAAGCCTAACTTAAAGACTAAAATGGTAATAATTATTATTTGCAGGAGTTAATTTAAATGATTAATCTGGGAATTTGTGCAAAATATTCATCACTGTAAAATGTCTCCACTTTTTTCTTTTTTTTTTTTTTAGAGAGTAAAGAACTGGCAAGGAAAAGAAATAATTTACAGGAAAAAAAATTGATAACCTAAATAACATCTTAGCCTTTATATTAAATTACTGTATTATTATTATTATTATTATTATTATTATTATTATTATTATTATTATTATTATTATTAGTAGTAGTAGTAGTAGTAGTAGTAGTACTAGTATTGGTATAGTTGGTATAGTTATACCAACATTCTTATATGGGAGTGAGGCATGGGTTGTGAATGTTGCAACAAATTTGCCGACCTAGAAAATGTACAGAGAACTTTCACGGCACGCATAACGGAGATAAAACACCTCAATTACTGGGAGCGCTTGAGGTTTCTAAACCTGTATTCCCTGGAACGCAGGAGGGAGAGATACATGATTATATACACCTGGAAAATTCTAGAGGGACTAGTACCGAACTTGCACACGAAAATCACTCACTACGAAAGCAAAAGACTTGGCAGACGATGCACCATCCCCCCAATGAAAAGCAGGGGTGTCACTAGCACGTTAAGAGACCATACAATAAGTGTCAGGGGCCCGAGACTGTTCAACTGCCTCCCAGCACACATAAGGGGGATTACCAACAGACCCCTGGCAGTCTTCAAGCTGGCACTGGACAAGCACCTAAAGTCAGTTCCTGATCAGCCGGGCTGTGGCTCGTACGTTGGTTTGCGTGCAGCCAGCAGCAACAGCCTGGTTGATCAGGCTCTGATCCACCAGGAGGCCTGGTCTCAGACCGGGCCGCGGGGGCGTTGACCCCCGGAACTCTCTCCAGGTAAACTCCAGGTAAACAAGGAGAAGGCTGGAGGCAGTGAAGATGTCGCGTCTGAGGGCAATGTGTAGTGTGAATATAATGCTCAGAATTCGTTGTTTGGAAATTAGGAGGAGGTGTGGGATTATGAAAACCATTATCCAGAGTCATGACTCGTGGAATCGTAATGACACTTGAGCAAGAGTTCGCCACGGCCATGCTGGCGGGAAATTTGTCTGTAAAATCTTGCATTTGTGGTCACAGTGGTGCCTATGCTAACCTTCTTATGGTATTTAAATATACCTAGTTGGAAGAATCTTACTGTAGCAGCTCGCCCAGTGGCTAATGCGTCGGTCTGGAGTTTTATGACTCTGTGACTGAGGATTCTATTCTCGCCCGTGGTATGGTTTATTATCCAGAGGGCTGAGGAGGGGTTGTTGAGGTGGTTCGGACATGTAGATAGGAAGAAACAAAATAGAATGACTTCGAGAGTATAAATCTGTAGTAGAGGGAAGGCAGGGTAGGGATCGGCCTAGGAAAGATTGGAGAGAGGGGGTAAAGGAGGTTTCGTGTATGAGGGGCTTGGACATCGAGCAAGCATGCGTGAGTGTGTTAGGAGTGAATGGAGACAAAATTTTTTAGGAGTTGACGTGCTGTTGGAGTGTGAGCAAAGTAACATTTATCAAGGGATTCAGGGAAACCGGCAGGCCGGACTTGAGTCCTGGAGATGGGAAGTACAGTGCCTGCACTCTGAAGGAGGGGTGTTAATGTTGCAGTTTAAAAACTGTAGTGTAAAGCACCCTTCTGGCAAGACAGTGATGGAGTGAATGATGGTGAAAGTTTTTCTTTATCGGGCCACCCTGCCTTGGTGGCCACCCTGCCATTGTGGCCACCCTGCCATCGTGGCCACCCTGCTATGGTGGCCACCCTGCCTGGGTGGCCACCCTGCCATTGTGGCCACTCTGCCTTGGTGGCCACCCTGCCTTGGAGGCCACCTTGCCATTGTGGACACAATGTCTTGGTTACTACCCCGCCTTGGTGGCCACCCTGCCTTGGTGGCCACCCTGCCTTGGTGGCCACCCTGCCTTGGTGGCTACCCTGCCTTGGTGGCTACCCTGCCTTGGTGGCCACCCTGCCTTGGTGGCCACCCGGCCTGGGTGGCCACCCTGCATTGGTGGCCACCCTGCCATTGTGGCCACCCTGCCATCGTGGCCACCCTGCAATGGTGGCCACCCTGCCTGGGTGGCCACCCTGCCATTGTAGCCACCCTGCCTTGATGATCACCCTGCCTTGGAGGCCACCTTGCCATTGTGGCCACCCTGCCTTGGTTACTACCCTGCCTTGGTGGCCACCCTGCCTTGGTGGCTACCCTGCCTTGGTGGCCACCCTGCCATGGTGGTCACCCTGCCATGGTGGCTACCCTTCCATGGTGGCCACCCTGCCAAGGTGGCCACCCTGCCATGGTGGCCACCCTGCCTTGGTGGCTACCCTGAATGGGTGGCTACCCTGCCTTGGTGGCTACCCTGCATTGGTGGCCAACCGGCCTTGGTGGCCACCTGCATGGTGGCCACCCTGCCCTTTGGGGGCCACCCTGCCTTGGTGGCCACCCTGCCTTGGGGGGCTACCTGCCTTGATGGCCACCCTGCCATGGTGGCCACCTGTCACGGCCACCCCTTTTTCCCCCCCCTGGGAGCCCCCTGCCATGGTGGCCACCCTGCCATGAAAGGCCACCCCTGCCTTGGTGGCCCACCCCGCCCTTTGGGGGCCCCCTTTTCCCTTTATGGCCCCCCTGGCATGGTTGCAACCCTGCCATGGAGGTCCCCCCTGCCTTGGTGGCCACCCTCTATTGTTTACCCCCCTTCCATGGTGGCCACCTTGCCATGGTGAACCCCCCTGCCTTTGGGGGCCCAAAAAGCCCTTGTTACCTCCCTTTCCCTTTGGGGGAAACCTTTCCCATGGGGGGCACCCTGCCCTGGGGTTTACCCCCGCCATGGTGGGACCCCGCCATGGTGGTCACACCGCCTTTGGGGGCCCCCCTGCCTTTTTTTGGGCACCCTGCCATGGGGGGTCACCTTGCCAAAGGTGGTCACCCTGCTATGGTGCTAAACCCGCCATGGGTGGTCACCCTGCCATGGTGGTAACCCCGCCTTGGGGGTCAAACCCGCCCGATTTATCACCCTGCCATGGTGGTCACCCTGCCCTGGTGGTCACCCTGCCTGGTTTGGGCACCCTGCCATGGTTTGGGCCCCCCTGTCATGGTGGTCCCCCCTTTCCATGGTGGCCACCCTGTCATGGGGGTCACCTGCCATGGTGGCAACCCCGCCATTGTGATCACCCTGCCATTGGTGGTCACCCTGCCCTGGTGGTCACCCCTGCCATAGGGTCACCCTGTCAGGTGGTCCCCTGCCATGGTGGCCACCATGCCATAGTGTTTACCCTGCCAAAGGTGGTCCCCCCTGCAATGGTGGTTCCCCCGCCATGGTGGGAACCCCCTTTTCCAGGGGGGTCCCCCCTGGGCCCTGGTGGTTTACCCCGTAAAGGTGGTCCCCCCTGCCATGGTGGCCACCCGGTCATGGTGGTTCACCCTGATGGTGGGGCCCCCTGCCATGGTGATCACCCTGCCATGGTGGTTTACCCCGCCCTGGTGGTACCCCCGCCATAGTGGTCCCCCCTGTCTGGTGGGCCCTTTCCATTTGGGGGGCCACCCTGCCATGGTGGGTCACCCCGCCCTGGTGGGCCCCCTGCCATGGTGGCCCCCAACCCCTGGGGCCCTGGTGGTCACCCTGCCCATGGTGGGCCCCCTGCCTTTGGGAGCCCCCTTTGCCAAATTTTGATACCCTGCCATGGGTTTTGGGTTTACCTGGCAAAAGGGGGTTTTAAACCTGCTATGGGGTGGTCACCCTTTCCCCTGGGGGGTCACCCGCCTGGTGGGCACCCTTTCCATGGTGGTTTACCCTGCCCCTGGTGGTTCATTTGCCCCTTGGTTCCCCCCTTTCCATGGTGGCCCAAAACCCTGCCAAAATGGGGAAACCCCCCCCCTTTCCCGTGTTGGGGCCCCCTGCCAGGTGGTCACCCTGCCATTGGGGGGCCCCTGCCCGGGTTTGGTAAACCCTTGCCATAGTGGGCCCCCTCATTGTGGGGCCCCCTTTCCATGGTGGCAAACCCCGCAAGGGAGTCACCCGCCTTTGGGGGTCACCCGGCCCGGTTTGGGCCACTTTCCAGGGTTGCCCCTGCCATGGGGGCAAACCCCCATGGGGGTTACCCCGCCTTTGGGGGTCACCCCTGCCATGGTGGTCCCCTGCCAAAGGTTGGGGCACCCCCCCCTTGGGGGGCCACCCTGCAATTTGGGGGTCAACCCTGCCATGGTGGTCACCCCGGGCCCTTGTGGGGCACCTTGCCATGGTTTGGGCCCCCCTGCCTTTGGGGGTCACCCCGCCAAAGGTGGGGCCCGGGTGCAAAAGATGGTCCCCCCTGCCAAAGGTTTGGGCACCCCCGCCATGGTGGTCACCCTGCCAGGTGGTCACCCTGCCCCTAGGGTCCCCCTGCCCTTTGGGGATCCCTTTGCCAGGTGGTCACCCTGCCATGAGGGCCCCCTGCCATGGTGGTTTTAACCCCGGGGAGGTGGCCAAACCCCCCCATCGTGGGGCCCCCCGGCCCCGGTTTAAACCCTGCCCTGGTTGGTTTACTCTGCCATGGTTTTACCCTTTAAAAGGTGGTCAAACCGCCTGGTGGTTTACACTGCCATGGTGGTCCCTTTCCTTTGGGAGTCCCCGGGAATTTGGGGGTCACCCTTTCCATGGTGGCCACCCCCGCCTTTTGGGGGGTACCCTGAAAGGGTTTGGGTACCCTGCCTTGGTGGGGTTCCCTGCCTTGGGGGCCACCCCGGGCCCTTTGGGGGCCAACCCCTGCATTGGTGGGCCCCCCCTGCCTTTTGGGGGGCCACCCTGCCCTTTGGGGGCCCCCCTGCCTTTAGGGCCCACCCTGCCATGGTGGCCACCCTGCTATGGTGGCCCCCCTGAAATGGTGGCCACCCCGCCATGGGGGGCCCCTGCCTTGGTGGGTTTCCCAGCTTGATGGCTTCCCACCATGGTGGCCACCCTGCCATAATGGCCCCCTGGGCCCCGGTGGGGTAAATGCCCCCCGGGGGGCCCCTGCCTTGTTTGGGAAACCTGGAAAGGTGGCCCCCTCCAAAGGAGGTCACCCTGCCTTGGTTTGGCCCCCCTGGGTTATTTTTAAGGGCCACCCTCCATGGTGGCCACCCGCCCTGGTGACCTCCCTGCCTTGGTGGCCAACCGCCATTTTTACCCCCCTGCCCTTGGTGGCCCCTTTGCCTTTGGGGGTCACCCCGCCTTGGTGGTCCCCCTGCCATGGGGGTTTACCCCCGCCATGGTGGGCACACTGCCACGGTGGCCCCCCCGCCATGGTGGTTTACCCTGCCCTGGTGGTCACCCTTTCCCTGGTGACACCCTGCCATGGTGGGGACCCCGCCATGGTGGTACCCTGCCATGGTGGGTTTTCCCCCCGGGCCTTTGGGGGTCACCCTGTCATGGTGGTCACCCCGCAAAGGTGGCCCCCCTGCCATGGGGGATCCCCCCCTGGGCCCTGGGGTCACCCTGCCCCGGTGGTCACCCTGGGCCCTGGTGATCACCCCGTCATGGGGGTCACCCTGCCATGGTGGGGCCCCCTTGCCCGGTGATCACCCTGCCCTGGTGGTCACCCTGCCATGGTGGGGGCCCCCTTGCCATGGTGGTCACCCCGCCCTTTTTGGTCCCCCCTGCCTTTGGAGCCACCTTTCCATTGTGGTCACCCCCCATGGTGGGTCAACCCTGGCCCTGGTGGTCACCCCGCTTTGGTTTTGGGCACCCCGCCTGGTTGGGTCACCCTGCCATGGGGTCACCCTGCCATGGTGGTCCCCTGACATGGTGGTCATCCTGCCAGGGGGGGTTTACCCCCGCCATGGTGGCCACCCTTTCAAGGGGGAACACCCCGCCGTGTGGCCACACTGCCAAAGGGGTCACCCTCCATGGTGGCCACCCTGCCATGGTGGTCACCCCGCCACGGTGGCACCCCGTTTTTGTGGGCCCCCCCTGCCCCTGGTGGTCACCCCCTATTTGGGGGTCACCCTGCCTTTGGGGGTCACCCGCCATGGTTGGACCCTTGCCATGGTGATTACCCTGCCCTGGTTGCAACCCCGCAATTTGGGGGTCACCCCCATGGGGGGTTACCCTGCCATGGTGGGTCCCCCCTTTCCCTGGTGGTCACCCTGCCTGGTTTGGGCACTATCCCTTTGGGGGGCCACCCTGCCCCTGGTGGTCACCCTGCCCTGGTATTTTACCCTGCCCTGGTGGCACCTTTCCCTTGGTGGTTCCCCGCCCTTTGGGGGTCAACCCCGCCCTGGTGGGGAAACCTGCCATGATGGTAAACCCCGTCAGGGGGTCACCCTGCCATTTGGGGGGCACCCTGCCCTAGTGGTCACCCTTCCCTTTGTGGTACCCTGTCATGGTGATCCCCATGCCATGGTGGTCCCCCCTTTCCTTTATGGCCAACCCCTTCCCTGGTGGTCACCCTGCCCTGGTGGCCAAACCCCCCCATCGTGGCCCCCTGCCATGGTGAAACAAACCCCGCCAAGGTGGTCACCCTTTCCTTTGGGGATCAAACCCTGCCTGGTGGTCCCTTTCCATGGTTTGGGCACCCCCGCCCTGGTGGCCACCCTTTCCCCCTGGTGGCCCCCCCTGCCCCTGGGGGGTCACCCTGCCATGGGGGGCACCCCTTTCCCTGGGGATTTACCCTTTTATGGTGGTCACCTGCCTTGGGGGGTCCCCCCTGTCATGGTGGCCCCCATTTCCATGGTGGGTAAACCCCGCCATGGTGGTCACCCTGCCATGGTTTGGGCCCCCTTTCCATGGTTTTGGCCACCATGCCCTTTGGGGGTCCCCCCTGCCATGGTGGTCTCCCTGGGCCTGGTGGCCAACCCCGGAAAAAGGGGGCCACCCTGCCCAAAAGGTGGCCAAAACCCCGCTTGGGGGTTACCCAGTTGAGGCCCCCCCTGCCCTGGGTTTGGCCCCCTGCCGCGGGCCACCTGCCATGGTAGCCAAAAATGCCATGGTGGCCACCCCGCCATGATGGCCACCCGGGCCCTTTTGGGGGCTTTTTTGCCTTAGTGGCCACCCCCTTTTCTGGTTTGGGCCCAACCCCGGCTTGGTGGCACCTGCCTTGGGGGTCAACCCCGCCCTTTGGGGGAATCCCGGGTTTTGGGACCCCCCAAGCCAGGTGGCCACCCTTTCCCTTGGGGGACCCCCTGTCGGGGGGGCCCCAAACCCGCCATTTTTACCTCCTGTCTTTTGGGGGCAACCTTTTTTGGGATGGGGGTCACCCCCGCCATGGTGGTCACCCCGCCCTGTTGGTTCCCCCGCCCTGGTTTGGGCCCTGCCATGGTGGCCCCCCTGCCCTAGGGTCCCCCTGCCCTTTGGGGGTCACCCTGCCATGGTGATCACCCTGCCAGGGGTTTTAAACCCCGCCATGGGGGGTTACCCTGCAAAAGGGGTCACCCGCCTTTGGGGGTACCCTGTCATGGTGGTCCCCAGCCATTCTGGGTAAACCCCGCCTTTTGGTCACCCCGCCATGGGTGGTCACCCTGCCATTTGGTTTGGTTAAACCCCGCCCCGGTGGCCACCCGTCATGGTGGTCCAAACCCGCCATTTGGGGGCCACCCTGCCAGGGGGAAACCCCTGCCCCTGGTGGTCACCCTGTCATGGTGGCCCCCCATGCCATTTTGGGGGTCAACTGCCATGGGGGGGTCACCCTGCCATGGGGGAGCCCTTTTTTTTTTTTTTTCCTTTTTTTTTTTTTTTTTTTTTTTTTTTCACCCTGCCAAAGGGGGTCACCCCCCCATGGGGGGTTTACCTTGGGCCCTGGTGGTCACCTGCAAAGGTTTTTCACCCCGCCCATGGGGGGTCCCCTGCCATGGTGGCCCCCCTTTCCTTTTGGGGGCACCCTTTCCGGTGGCCCCCTGCCCTGGTGGTCACCCTGCCCGGGGGGTCCTGCAAAGGTGGTCACCCCTTTCCCGGTGGCCCCCTCCATTGGGGGCCAAACCCTTTCCATGGTGGCACCCTGCCCTTTGGGGGTCCCCTGCCTGGGGGGGGGGGGTGGTACCCTCCTTTGGCCCCCCCCCGGTTTGGGCCCCCCTGCCAAAGGGGGTCACCCCCGCCATGGTGGTTCCCCCGCCATGGTGGTTTCCCCGCCATGGTGGTCACCCTGCCCTTGGGGGTCAAATTTCCAATTTTGGGGGCCACCCGCCCTTTGTGGTCACCCCCGCCCCTGGTGGGACCCTTGGGCCCTGGTGGTCCCCCCGGGCCCTGGTGGTCACCCTGCCAGGGGGTCACCCTTTTTACCCTGGTGGGGCCCCCCGCCATGGTGGCACCCTGCCCCTGGTGGGCACCCGCCATGGTGGTCACCTTTTCCATGGTGGGTTTACCCCCCCATGGTGGGGCACCCTGCCATGGGGGCCACCCGCCATGGTGGGACCCTGCCTTTGGGGGTAAACCCTGCCAGGTGGTCCCTTTCCCCCGGGGGCCAAACCGATTGGCCCCCCCCTTTTGGGGATCCCCTGCCCTTGGGGGTCCCCTGCCCTGGTTTTACCCTGGTTGGTGGGCACCCTCCCCGTTGGACCCCCCCCTGGTGGCCCCAAACCCCGGGCCCTTGGGGGCCCCCCCCCCAGGTGGTCACCCTTGCCTTTGGGGGCCCCCTGCCTTTGGGGGTCACCCTGGGAAAGGTGGTCACCCCCCAATGGGTGGGCCCCCCGTTTTGGGGGTCACCCCGCCCTTTGGGGGTTACCCGGGCCCTGGTGGCCCCCCTGCCTTGGGGGGCCCCCCTCCCCCGGGGGAAACCCCCCCAATGGTGGTCCTTTTTAAAGGGGGGGCCACCCTGCCATGGGGCCACCCCGCCTGGTGGACCCTGCCATGGTGGCCCCCCTTCCGGTTTGGCCCCCCCTCCCCTTGGTGACCACCCTCCCCTTGGGGGCCCCTTTTAAAGTTGGCCCCCCTGCCATGGTGGCCCCCCTGCCCTGGTGGCACCTGCCCTGGTTGGGCCCTCCTACCGGTTTTGGCCCCCCTTTTCCATGGGGGGGAAACCCCCGGGGCCCTTTTTTTGGTTTACCCAAAATTTGGGGGCATGCCAAAGGTGGTCACCCTGCCATGGTGGCCCCCTCCCCTGGTTGGGAAACCCCGCCTGGGGGTCACCCTGGGCCCGGGGTAACCCCCTGCAAAAAGGGGGTCCCCCCTTCCAAAAAAATTTTGGGGGTTCCCTGCCCCTGGGGGCCACCCTGCCCCTTTTGGTTTTTGGCCCCCCAGCCATGGTTGGCCCCCCTGCCAAAAAGGGGGTACCCCGCCTTTTGGGGGGGCCCCCTTTCCATGGGGGACCTGCCATGGGGTTACCCTGATTTGGGGGGCCACCCTGCCCTGGTGGTCCACTTTTCCATGGGGTTCCCAAACCCGGCCCTAGTGGCCCCTGCCATGGGGGGGCACCCGCATGGGGGCCCCCCTCCATGGTGGTTAAACCCTTCTTTGGGGGCCACCCTGCCTTGGTGGGCCCTTTCCTTTCCTTTGGGGGTCACCCTCCAAAGGTGGCCCCCCCTGCCTGGTGGCCCCCCTGCCATGGTGGCACTCCATGGGGGGCCAAACCCCCCCTGGTGGCCAAACCCCCCCATTTGGTTTGGGCCCCCTGCCTGGTGGGCCCCCCTGATTTGGGGGCACCCTCCATTTGGTTGGCAACCCTGCCCCGGGGGGCCCCCCCTGCCCCTGGGTTTGGCCCCGCCTTTTTCCACCCCTTCCAAAATTTTTTTCCAAACCCGCCAGGTTTGGGCCTTTTTCCCCAACCCCCATTTTTTACCCTGCCTGGGGGTTAAAATTTTCCCCCCAATGTGGGGCCCAACCAATCTTTTTCTTTTTTTTTCCTATTAAAAAACCCCGGTTTTTTTACCAGGAATAGACCCCAAAAATGGGCCCCCTTTTTTTCCAAAATTTTCCCCTTACCTTATATTTCCCCTGAATATGGTTCCCCAAACCTTAAAAACAGGGATTTCACCACCTTTTAAACTTTTTCCCTCTTTTTCCTTTTTCCGGGTTTTTTCCCCTTTCCCGGAACCCCCGCCACGAAAAGCGGTTACCTCCCGTTAGTTTTGGGGGGTTTCCTTTCCCTTCCCCCCTGGGCCCCCCCCCGGGAAAACAACCCGAAAAATACGAGAAGCCCATTTCCCCCCCCTTCCCGATTTCCCCTCTCTAAACCCTTATTTGGTTCCCCCCTTTTCCCCAAACTGGAACCAAATCCCAACCTTTTTAAAAAAATGGGAAGCAACCCCCTTTGGGAAAGTCCTTTTTTTTCCCCAAAACCAGCCCTCTTACCAACGGGACGGACTGACCCACTGAAAACCCCCATTTTCCCCAACTTCCGCCACCTCCAAAACCTTTTTTCCCGCCCAATTTTTTGGGTTTAATTCCCCTCAATTCTTTTCCCCTGGAAACAAAAACCCCCTTTCAACCCCAAAAAACCCAATTTTTTTTAAAAAACCCCAAAGCCCCATGCTTTGTAAACTGGTAATGAAACCCCCCCAAACACTCAGGGGGTTTCCCCCTGGAAGATGCCATTTTCAATTTTTCCTTTTCCCCTTTTCCGTTTTTGCCCCAATTAACCCATTCCCCGCCCCCCTTTTCAAAAAATTGGGGGGGCTTTTAATTCCCCCTTTTCCCCCCGTTTAAATTTTCTTTCCCCGAAATTCCAATTAAAATTACTCCTACTTCCAATTTTTTGCCCCCCCAAAAAACCCCCCCTATTTTTAGTTTAAAGACCTATCAGCTCCCTTCACTGCAGTTGCCAGTGCTCCCACCCCAGACCTAAATAAGTGAACCCCATCCCTGGCATACATGTCATTTCTGCCATGGAAGATGTCCCAGTTGTCTATAAATGTTACTGCATTTTCCTTTCAGTGTTTGTAAAGCCAGCAATTGACACCAATTGCCCTGAACAACCATTCATTTAAAACTACTGTCCTTGGCAAAATACCATATATGACAGTATTCCCTCGCTTCTGAATTATCTCTATTGCTGAACTATACCTGCTAATTAGATCCTCACTCCTACGTCTGCCAATGTTGTTGCCTCCAGCACTGAGACAGGTAATAGGATTACTCCCATTACCTCTAATGATGTCGTCCAGATAGCTAACAATATCCTTCATCCCAGCCCCAAGAAAACATACCTCTGTCTCCTCTTCCTATCCCTAAGACAAAAAGCCCTATCCTTAAACTTAATCTGACTGTTGTCCCCAAATAAAATAATAGAGATGGTCTTCACTAGCTGGCTTCACTGTGTCATTAACAATAGTCCTTGCTGGAACTGTTTTTGTTAGAAGATCATGGATAGTCGATTCACATTCGTATGATAACAAGGAAAAAGAGTAAAAAAAAAAGTTGCTAGTTCTGACAGCCATCTCCTGGACCTTCTTCAACCAGTCGTTGGTCCGATCACATGCGAATTTATTCTAGGGATAATAAGACCGCAAGAACATAAGAAAGGCGGAACACTGCAGCAAGCATGCTGGCCCAAACTAGGCAGGTTCTTCTCAATCCATCCCACTAACAAAACATTTGCCCAACACAATTTTCAATGCCACCCAAGAAATAAGCTCTGATAACTCTATCCACTCACATATGCAAGTCCCACTCAAATCCAACCCCTCCCACTCATGTACTTATCCAACCTAAATTTGAAACTACCCAAAGTCCCAGCCTCAATAACCCAACTATTTCCAAACCAATACTTTCCTATGTCCTTTCTAAATCTAAACCTGTCTAATTTGAATTCATTACTCCAGGTTCTCTCTTGGAGAGATATCCTCAAAACCTTATTAATATCCCCTTTATTAATACCTATCTTCCACTTATACACTTCGATCAGGTATCCCCTCATTCTTCGTCTAACAAGTGAATGCAATTTAAGAGTCTTCAGTCTTCATAAGGAAAATTTCTAATGTTATGTATTAATTTAGTCATTCTACGCTGAATGTTTTCTAACGAATTTATGTCCATTCTGTAATATGGAGACCAGAATTGAGCTGCATAATCTAGGTGAGGCCTTACTAATGATGTATAAAGCTGCAGTATGACCTCTGGACTTCTGTTGCTTACACTTCTTGATATAAATCCCAGTAATCTATTTGCCTTATTACGTACACTTAGGCATTGCTGTCTTGGTTTAAGGTTGCTGCTTACCATAACCCCCAAGTCCTTTTTGCATTCTATACGGCTAAGTTCAACATTATGGACATTTCCGAGCTTTAGAACTTTACATTTATCTACATTGAACTGCATCTGCCACTTTTCTGACCACGAACTGAGTTTGTCTAAATCCTCCTGAAGTTGTGAGACATCAACCTATGAATGGATTATCCTACCTATCTTCGTGTCATCAGCAAATTTGCTTATGTCACTAGTAATTCCCTCGTCAAGGTCGTTTATATATATTATAAACGACAACGGGCCTAAAACTGATCCCTGCGGAACGCCACTTGTTACAGATCCCCACTCAGATTTAACACCATTTATGCACACTCTCTGCTTCCTATTAGTGAGCCATGACTCGATCCATGACAGCATTTTTCCCCCAATGCCATGAGCTGCCACTTTCATCAACATTCTCTGATGTGGTACTCTATCAAAAGCCTTACTAAAATCTAAATAAACAATATTGAATTCTTTATCCTGATCAACGGCCTCAAAAGCTTTGCTGAAGAAGGTTAATTAATTTGTTAGGCAGGAACGGCCCCTGGTGAAACCATGTTGAGTATCATTAATCAAGCTATGCTTATCGAGATGGCTTCTTATATTATCGGCAGTAATTGACTCTAGCAATTTGCCTACAATTGAGGTCAGGCTTATTGGGCGGTAATTTGACGGTAACGACTTGTCCCCTGTTTTAAAAATAGGAATTACATTAGCCATCTTCCACATATCAGACACTACACCTGTTTGAAGAGATAAATTAAAAATATTAGTTAAAGGTTCACAGAGTTCCATTTTACACTCTTTAAGAATCCTTGAAAAAAGTTCATCAGGGCCCGGGGATTTATTTTGCTTTAACCGGTCTATCTGTTTGATAACCATTTCACTAGTGACTGTGATATTACATAATTTATCATCTTCAGGCCCACTATAAAAATTAATTACTGGGATATTTTCAGTGTCTTCCTGAGTGAAAACCGAGAGAAAATAATTATTAAGAATAGAGCACATTTCATTCTCCTTGTCAGTGAGATGCCCAGAATTATTTTTTAAGGGGACCTATCTTATCTCTAACTTTTGTTCTATATACCTGGAAAAAACTTTTTAGGTTAGTTTTAGAATCCTTAGCAACTTTAATTTCATAGTCCCGTTTAGCTTTTCTTATCCCTTTTTTAACGTCCCTCTTAATGTCAATATACTGGTTCACAAGATGACCCTCACCTCTTTTGATGCGCCTATAAATTCCTTTTTTCTGTCATAAAAGATATTTGAGCCTATTATTCATCTATTTTGGGTCATTTCTATTCAATCTAATTTCTTTATATCGGATAAATGTTTTTTGTGCAGCATGTATAGTGTTCAGAAAACTGTCATATTGATAGCTCTCTTCGTTACCCCAGTCAACAGATGATAAGTGTTCTCTAAGCCCATTGTAATCTGCTAAGCGAAAATCTGGGACTGTTACTGAGTTATCCCTACTATCGTACTTCCATTCAATGCTAAATGTAATTGATTTGTGGTCGCTAGCACCCAGTTCCTCTGAAACTTCTAAATTATTAGCAAGTGATTCCTTGTTTGCCAGAACCAAGTCAAGCAGGTTATTACCCCTTGTAGGTTCTGTCACAAACTGCTTCAAAAACAATCCTGAACTACTTCTAAAAAGTCATTAGATTCTAAATTCCCTGTCAAAAAATTTCACTCAATCTGACCAAAGTTAAAGTCTCCTAGAATTACAACGTCATTGTGCCTTGTGGCCTTAACAATTTCCTCCCACAGTAGTCTTCCTTGGTCCCTATCTAAGTTTGGGGGACGGTATATCACGCCTACAACCAATTTTTCATGTCCCTCTGAAAATTCTACCCAAACAGACTCAGTATGTGTTTTGGACTTTACACCAGTTTTATGAAACAATTAAAACGTTCTCAGACATAGAGTGCCACCCCACCCCCCTTTCTGATATTTTTGTCTACTTGGAACAATTTAAAACCCTGTATGTGACATTCAGCAAGCACATCCCTATTTTTCATATTAAACCACGTCTCAGTTATGGCAAAAACATCAATGTTACCCGCACTTGTAACTAATCTCAATTCGTCCATCTTATTTCTCGCACTACGATTGTTAGTATAATATATTTTCAGAAACCCTCCCTTCTCTTTTTTCTTCCTGCTGATTTCTGTTCCTCCAGTATGCCTGTTACTCTCCTTACCACCTAATTCCATTGGCTTTTCTATGTTCACCAATAATTCTTCCTCATTCTTCCTACAACTGGTTTCCTTAAAACTCAGACTATCGCTACACTCAGAATACATTGATTTTCCACGAAATCCAATACCACTATCTATTTCTAGTTTAAAGACCTAACAGCTCCCTCCACTGCGTTAGTCAGTGCTCCCACCGCCATGGAAGAGGTCCCAGTTGTCTATGAATGTTACTGCATTTTCTTTACAGTTTTTGTCCAGCCAGCAGTTGACACCAATTGCCCTGGACAACCATTCATTTCCAACTCCTCTCCTGGGCAAAATGCCACATATGACAGGTTTCCCACCCTTCTTCCTAATTATCTCTATTGCTGTCCTATACCTGCTAATCAGGTCTTCACTCCTATGTCTGCCAACATAGTTGCCTCCCACACTGAGGCAGATAATAGGGTTGCTCCCTTTACCTTTCATGATGTCGTCCAGACGGCTAACAATATGACCCAATACGACCCCAGGAAAACATGCCCTCTGCCTTCTCTTCCTGTCCCTAATACAAAATGCCCTATCCATAAATTTCACTTGACTATCCCCAACTAAAACAACATTCTTACCTTCGCTGGTGGAGTTCGTAGTGACGTTTTCGATCGTCTTCACTGGGGTTTCAAGGGATGTCGACTCGCCCTCCTTTGCCAATGATTCCTTTGTACTCATTGCGACATTTCCAGTTGACAACACACATTCATCTGGTAACACCGAAAATGGGTTGGAAGTCTCCACAGTAGTCTTCTGGATCTTCGTTGTTTCCACCACTCCTACAGTCTTTTTGATTCTCAGCTTCGTTCCATGTTGGCCTGCCACTGACAAGGTTCCTCTCTTGACCTGAGGACTCACAGCAGGAGGATTACTTCGAATCCTCTTGTTTTCCTCTGTCAGTCGCCATATCTCAAGCTTAGCAACCCTAAGCTCCTCTTTTAGCTGCTGGTAGAGTTGCTCATGAGAGACATCTTGTGCAAATTCACGGAGAACACACTGGACAGATCTTCACAGATCTTGCACATACCCTTCAGTCATTCAATTTCTCGTTTTGCTACCGTTAATTCGGCTTTAGGCTGAAGATATAGCTGTTCGTAGTAGAGCCATCATCACATCTCACGTTTTGACAGAGCGAGGACCATGTCACAATAGAATGAGGACCATCAAATGGTGAGGATCTACATCTAACGAGGACATTGGGGGA